>OU342744.1:158890771-159243483 GCA_910589775.1 Avena eriantha
GGTTAATGATATGGTTGGTGAGAAGAACACACATGCAATGACACTGGTGATATGTGGTTTGTGAAAAGAACAGACATGCAATGACTCTAACTGTGGTTAATGAAAAGAGCAGACATGCAATGACACTGGTGGATCAATGTGTGGTTAATGAGAAGAATACACATGCAATGACACTGGGTGTGGTTCATGATATGGTTTGTGAGAAGAACACACATGCAATGACTCTAGCTGTGGTTCATGAGAAGAGCAGACATGCGATGACTCTAACTGTGGTTCATGAAAAGACCAGACATGCAATGACACCGGTGGATCCATGTGTGGTCTATGAGAGGAACACACATGCAATGACACCGGTGGATCCTTACATGGTTTGTGAGAATAACACACATGCAATGACACTAGTGGATCCATATGCGGCCTGTGAAAAGAACACACATGCAATGGTATTGGTGGATCCGTGTGTGGTCCATGGGAAGAACACACATGCAATGACACCGGTGGATCCTTGTGTGGTCTGTGGGAAGAACACACATGCAATGACACTAGTGATATGTGGTTCATGAAAAGAACATATATGCAATGACTCTAACTGTGGTTTATGAAAAGAGCAGACATGCAATGACACTGGTGGATCCATGTGTGGTTCATGGGAAGAATACACATGCAATTACACTAGGTGTGGTTCATGATATGGTTTGTGAGAAGAACACACATGCAATGACACTGGTGATATGTGGTTTGTGAAAAGAACAGACATGCAATGACTCTAACTATGGTTAATGAAAAGATCAGGCATGCAATGACACTGGTGGATCCATGTGTGGTTAATGAGAAGAACACACATGCAATGACACTAGGTGTGGTTCATGATATGGTTTGTGAGAAGAACACACATGCAATGACTCTAGATGTGGTTCATGAGAAGAGCAGACATGCGATGACTCCAACTATGGTTCATGAAAAGAGCAGACATGCAATGCCACCGGTGGATCCATGTGTGGTCTATGAGAAGAACACACATGCAATGACACTGGGTGTGGTTCATGATATGGTTTGTGAGAAGAACACACATGCAATGAACTCTAGTGGATCTATCTTGGCATAATTTTATGTATGCCATGATGTATTTCATTGTACAAGACACTCACTTTCCATTTTTATACTAGTATCGCCCTTGGTTTTATGTGGTACTACTCAGTTTTGCCCCCTCTCTCTCTATCTTTCGTAGAAGCACAAACCTATGCTCACCCTGTCTGCTACTCCCTGATTGGTTATCATAGTTGTCACGCGGATCGTGTGCACCAACCATTGATTCTGTGCGATCCAACGATGATCGTTGCACACGTCGTGCCCTTCACAGTACAACGTGGCCCTAGCGTGAGACAGCACGGACAGAGTCTCCCTTAGCGAGACTTCTACAAGAAGGAACACGATGGCGTCCATGGAAAAAGTCGTCGAGCGGTCATGTCATGTTTAATTAAGTCTCAAAAGCTTGCTACTACTACTCCACACCGCATGCGTCATCGAGTGCACGGTGGTCGATGGACAGCTGCAATGTATTGCCACTTGATTTTAATAAGACATATCCCATTTTTTACGCAGCGGCTCTCAATCTCACTTCCAACTGGGCCCGACCGTAAGAAGCTTGCACGCGCTAGCCAGAGACCGAAGAGCTGAGATCGACGAGACCTAACGTCTCTGCCTTCATCAACACATCCCTCTACCCGATCTAGCACAACCCCACAAATCTCGCCATACAGCCACCTACCTTCCCCTCTACATTTCCACTTTTAACTATCGCCAATTTTAGGGTCGTGTCAAACTTCGTACATAGAAATGGTGTATGCGCCCTTTGCATGCGGCTCAATATAGAACTGCCATGCATGGCCCGGGAAAAAAACGTGACGTACCGTCCGCGTGTCGCGGTGCGCGGTGCAGTAGACTACGCGACGCGTTGTGCGGTGGTGCAACGAAACGTGCCTTGCTTCTATCCACCTTAACTATAGAGCCCCCTCTGCACACCCACTCTCGCTCACTGACCCCACGCAACCCTCCCCACTGTCCCACCAGCATCCACAAACTCCCGAGAATACCCCGTCCGCGTCGGCGATGGCCGAGGAGGATAAGGTGGCCATTTTCGCCTCCATGGCCGTCGGCGAGGAGGCCCCCATCTCCTCGCCGGTCCCCCTCGACGCGTTGAAAGCAGCCGCCATCCTTGTCCAGGCCCCAGTCAAGGCATCGATGGCAGTCACCGTTCCCGTCCAGACCCCCGTCCCTGCTATCGACGGAGCTGCCGAAGCGGAGCCCCCCGCCGGTGAGGAGGCCCCCGCCGGTCACAAGCGGATCACGCACTTCTTGCGCGACTACGATCTAGATAAGTACATCGCTCTGCTGAACCCCTACGACACCGGCATCGACGACCCATGGTCGGAGGTAACTAGGGTTTGCTCCCCTCCCCTGGTTCTTCTACCGTTTGTTAGAAATAATGGGCTAATCTATTTAAAATTTAACTAGTATTGTCATGTTTAATATTCTGGAATTAATCATGGAAATTATGCCTAATTATCTAACACCGTTCCCATCATTGGATGCTAGATCTTGGTTTATTAGGATTTGCTTGTTCGCATTTCGGTTATTCGATCTTCTTACATCATCTACTCCCCCATTTTCCTTTTCTTCCAATAGGTTTCTGGCAGCGACGTCTGCAGCGATGACGAGTCCATTCACACCAAGGCTCGTCAGGTGCTGAGGAGGCTGCGGGCCGGCCAGTACGACGAATACCTCACGGGCCCCTACTACAGCTGCCCCTTCCGCAAGGGGATCGCCTACTGCTTGACGAGTCGCGCCGCCGGCGGCACCGACTTCAACACCTTACTAAAGCATGCAGAGGCCGGGGGCTCCGGCATCCACAAAGGCGGCAAGCGCGAGACCGTGAACATCGACGCCTACATCGCGGAACACCGGGCTCTCGGCATTCATCTCCGAAACCTCCAGCGGGTGACCATCAAAGAGGGTCGCATGCCTCCAATCAGGCCCAAGGCCCCCAAAATCAAGGGACTGGGCGGCAAGAAGTGGCGGAGGCGCCGAAGGGAGGTGGAGGCGCTAGCGAATGAATAGGTTGGATGTCAAGTTGGATGTATCTGCATCTGCGGCTGCTACTGGTAAGCAGCTTCTTTTGATTTTCTATATTTTGCTTGCATCCTATTTCTGGCTGAATGCATCGAACCTCGTTAAGCAACCTACTACTTTCTATCGCTATATCCTATTTAGCTGTGCACAGCTATATCTACATTTGTTTTGTTTTCTGAATGAACATATTCTGCCTGGTGTGATTTGCTGCTTCAGATTTGCTACCTGATCAGAGGCAAAAGAGGTCCAAAAGGGAATGAATTATCGAAGAGAGAATCTTCTCTAGATTTTCTACCAATTTGGGCAAAATGAAACATATCTGTTTAGCGAGAGAGGAAAAGGGTACTCTTTCAAACTGCCAGTTAACGAGCTACCATCTTGACGAGGCCTCATCTTGACATCTCCCTCTACAAGAAGGAAAACGATGCTGTCCATGGAAAAAGTCGTCAAGCGGTCATGTAATGTTTAATCAAGTCTAAAAAGCCTACTACTGCTACTACTACGCCACAACACATGCGTCATCGAGTGCACGGTCGTCGATGGATAGCTGCAGTTTATTGCCACTTGATTTTAATAAGACACATCCCATTTTTTACGCAGCGGCTCTGAATCTCACTTCCAACTGGGGCCCACCGTAAGAAGCTTGCACGCGCTAGCCGGAGGCCGAACAGCTGAGCTCGACGAGACCTAACGTCTCCGGTTCATCGAGTCACTCGCATCCATCAACACATCCCTTTACCGAATCTATCACAACCCCACAAATCTCGCCGTACAGCCACCTACCTTCCCCTCTACATTTCCACTTTTAACTATCGCCAATTTTTGGGCCGTGTCAAACTTCGTACGTAGAAATTGTGTGTGCGCACTTTGCATGTGGCTCAATACAGAACTGCCATGCATGGCCCGGGAAAAAAACGTGACGTACCATGCGCGTGTCGCGGTGCACGGTGCAGTAGACTGCGCGGCACGTTGCACAGTGGTGCAACAAAACGTGCCTTGCTTCTATCCACCTTAATTATAGAGCCCCTCTATGCACACCCACTCCCACTCTCGCTCACTTTCCCCATGCAATCCTCTCCACTGTCCCACCAGCATCCGCAAACTCCCGAGAATACCCCGTTCGCGCCGACGATGGCCGAGGAGGATAAGGTGGCCATCGTCGCCTCCCGTCTCCTTGCCGGTCCCCCTCGACGCGTTTAAAGCAGTCGTCGTCCCTGTCTAGGCCCTAGTGGAGCATCGATGGCAGCCACCGTTCCCGTCTAGGCCCCCGTCCCCACTACCGACGGAGCCACCGAAGCGGAGCCCTCCGCCGGCGAGGAGGCCTCCGCCGGCGAGGAGGCCCCCGCCGGTCACAAGCGGATCACGCACTTCTTGGGCGACTACGATCCAGATAAGTACATCGCTCCGCTAAACCCCTACGACACCGACATCGACGACCCATGGTTGGAGGTAACTAGGGTTTGCTCCCCTCCCCTGGTTCTTCTACCGTTCCCATCATTGGATGCTAGATCTTGGTTTATTAGGATTCGCTTGTTCGCATTTCGATTGCTCGATCTTCTTACATCATCTACTCCCCTATTTTCATTTTCTTCCAATAGGTTTCTGGCAGTGACGTCTGCAGCGATGACGGTTCCATTCACACCAAGGCTCGTCAGGTGCTGAGGAGGCTGCGGGCCGGCTAGTACGACGCCTTCTTCAGGGGCCCCTACTACAGCTGCCCCTTCCGCAAGGGGATCGCCTACTGCTTGACGAGTCGCGGCGGCGGCACCGACATGAACACCTTACTGAAGCATGCAGAGGCCGCGGGCTCCAGCATCCACAAAAGCGGCAAGCGCGAGACCGTGAACATAAACACCTACATCGCTGAACACCGGGCTCTCTGCATTCACCTCCGAAACCTCCAGCGGGTGGCCATCAAAGAGGGTCGCATGCCTCCAATCAGGCCCAAGGCCCCCAAGTCCAAGAAACTAGGCAGCAAGAAGTAGAGGAAGCGCCGGAGGGAGGAGGCAGAGGCGCGGGCGCTTGCAGGATGTGCCTGCAGCTACGGTGGCTGCTGCTGCTGCTAAGCAGCTTCTTTCTAGCTATATCCTATTTCTGGCTGAATGCATCGAACCTCGTTACTTTCTATCGCTATATCCTATTTAGCTGCGCACAGCTATATCTACATTTGTTTTGTTTTCTGAATGAATGTATTCTGCCTGGTGTGATTTGCTGCTCTAGATTTGCTACCTGATCGGAGGCAAAAAGAGGTCCAAAAGGGAACGAAATATCGAAGTGAGAATCTTCTCTAGATTTGCTACCAATTTGGGCAAAATGAAACATATCTGTTTAGCGAGAGAGGAAAAGGGCACTCTTTCAAACTGCCAGTTAACAAGCTACCATCTTGACAAGCTATAAGACACATACATAAACATAACACAACGAGGGTTAAATTTATTTTACTAGTATCACTTGAGGCGCTAGACATCTTGGCAATCTAACTGAGTTCCACAAAACAGAAACATAACACTTACAAGTAAAATTTAATTCACTCCTCATCAGACCACTTGAGGCGCTTGGCATCGTTCCTAGGCGACGAACTGCGACCATTCCAGGTACTCCACAGCTCACGAATTGCTTTGTCCCACCTGGCATCTGACTTGGCTTTCCTATCTTCAGCGTCATGCGGCACAATTAGTGGTGCATCACAGGCCTGATTGTTGACACTAGAAGATGCTGCCTCTATGTTTGTCGCTTCAGCTGCAGCCTCTCTGTCAGCTGCTTCTTCACCTGCAAGCTCTCTTTTAGCTACTTCTGCAGCCTCTCTGTCAGCTGCTTCAGATGCAGCCAATTTCTTTGCATATACAGCTTCAAACTCAGCTATTCTGCATTTTCTACAAAGGGCTCCCCTAAGCTCGTCTTCCCTCTTACAAATAGGGCAAAACACGAGGTAACATAGAAAAAAATGGATCTTCTTATACAGCTGGTAGGTCACGTAAGCATCTATGACTGCATACTTCAGGTTTATATCAGACAACGACCACTCGTCCCAGAAATCGTGCCTATCCGTAGGGAAATCTTCCTTCATTTTGTCGTACGACTCATCAAGGATTCTAGTTGCGAGTGATGCCATTCCATCCTTCCTCGAGCCCCCTAGGATCTTGACAAGACTCTGAATAAGATCCAATTGTGCGCAGGAATTATAATTTCCTCTTGATAAAATTTCAAAAAATCAGTTGTTTTATCGACAATGCAGAAAACAATTCCCTTTTCTACAAGGAACTGGCGCAGCGTCGGACATTTCCTGTCAGTCCTGAAAGTATGTAGTTTGTCATCACCAAAATTTGTAACTACAAATATTTTGTCAATGCAAGATCATCATCTCAATATAATTTTGAAAATTTTAGTAAATGCAAGATCAAGACTCTCAACATTGAATTGTCATAATTTATTCGGTTTTGCTATTTCTCAGTCGACTGAACGAGTTGCACATTTCTTTTAACTACGGTTGTACTTTTCTTAGGTGATTGAGACTAAAGAAAATCTCAGTCGATTGAGACATAGGCAAACCCTAATTTATTTGGTCCTAAATAAAATCTAGTAGTTGCAAGATGAGCAAGTGGATAAAGAACAAGAGGAGAAAACCCTAAAAGCGGTTAGCTACAGAGAGCAGATCTACAAACCGGGAGAGGTGGTAGACGAGGATGTGTTTCTCCATGGCCAGTTCAATGACGGCGACTTCACTCCCTTCATATGGGTGCTCCGGGGTGTACTCGAGGTCCAATCCCACAAACTTGACCTCGTCTATCCCAAGCCAACCCTCGTACATCCTCAGGAAACGCACCACTGTCTCCTTCTCGTTGGTGTAGACAATGTCTATCTTCTTATTGTCATGGGTAGTGAAGCTTGTCTCTAGAGTGCGTAGATCTTCCATGGCGGCAAGGAGAAGACGTGAAGAAGATAGATGACAGGAAGAAGAAGAGTGGTTTCTGTGAGGCAGGGGAATGGTGGAACCGTCAATGCGCTTTTAATGTAGTGGTTAACGATTGGGACGAAAGTCCAAGAGAGACGCGTGGCAGTGGCCGTTCCAGCTTCTGAGTAAACAAAAAATAATTATAATGCCGATACATGTGCCCTGTTTTGTCATGTCAATACACTAGGTAGGGGGTGTTGTCTTATCCACTGTGCCAATGCTATAAGACTACGTGATAGCCACCCCGCCTAAGCGACGAGAGCGACATAACAGCGAGAACTGACAGTGGGGGCCCAACTTGACGGCCGTTAGCCTGATTTTTTGTATTGAAACGTAAAGTTGAATTCGTGCTGAAAAAGACCCTCTGAGTATTTGGCACACCAACTATAGTCATCCCGGCTGATTTCAGGGAACTTGGGTACCGCGTTGCCTGTACACCCCAACTTTCGGCCCGCAAAATGATATTCTCCCCCTCTACACCACCCGTAGGTTGAGGACGACAGGTACGTGGCGTCCTGCCCCTCCCTTGGTCGGCCGCCGCCGCTCCGTCCCGCCCCTCCTCTTAGCCGGCCCCTCCCTTAGCCGACCGACGTCACTCTGCCCTCCTCTTAGCTAGCGGCGCCGCTCCGCACCGCCCTTCCCCTTAGCCGGCTGGCCGCCGCCGCCCTGCTCCCGCCCCTCCGCATGGTCGAGTGATAACCCACAAGTATAGGGGGTGTATCTCACTATTTTTTATAAGTAAGAATGTCAAACCCAATGAGGAGCAGAAGGTGTTGGCGAGTGGCTAGGAGTATGAATTCTCTGTAAATACTTAGCAAACGGATTTTAGGGGTTTTTGATAATGCAGGTAAATAAAGTACGAGTAAATAAAAGACAATAAGAATAAATGCAACAAGTGGCCCAATCCTTTCTTTAAGATGACCAAACGTTCTCGAGGACACATGGGAATATCGTCAAGTGCTTTCGCTTCATATAGTTGATTAATCATCTTTAGTTTACTAAGTGTTGTGTGGGTGAACCTGTGCTAATGTACCGACCTTCCTAGTACTAATACATACTTGTGATTATACCCCTTGCAAGCATCCGCAAGTACAAGAAAGTAATTAAGGTAGAAACCTAACCACAACTTTAAACTCTAAGACCCTGACGTCCCTTGTGCAATTGTTTCCTAACGGGGGTTCAGGTTTCTGTCACTCCGGCAACCCCTACGATTAGTAGCCAAATACACAATGCATTCCCCTAGGCCCATATAGGTGAAGTGTCATGTAGTCGACGTTCACATGACACCACTAGAAGAAATAAACCACAACTTAAATATCAAACCATTGAATCTTTCTCAACACAATTCCACTACTAACAACATGACTTCTCCCATGTCCTCAAGAACTAAACGAACTACTCAAAAGACATCATATGGATCATGATCAGAGATGAAATAATGATGCGTAACAATCTAAACAGAAACGATAATTCAATGGTTCACTCATCAACTACAAGGAGTAATCAACACCGAGAAAGTTTCCCCTAAGAACTATGCAAGATTCAACCCAATTGTTACAGCGGTATGGAGTGGTGATGATGGTGCTGGTGGAGATGGTGCTGGTGATGATGATGATGATCCCGATGAAGTCTAGCTTGATGGTGGTGGTGATGATGATGATGATGATCCCGATGAAGTCCAGCTTGATGGTGGTGTTGATGGCGATGATCTCCCCTCTCCAGGAAGGAATTCCCCCGGCAGAATTCTGTCTGCCGGAGAGATCTATCTCTCTCGGTGTTTTTTGCCCTGCAGAGGTGGCGGAATCTTTCTGTGGTCGCTCCCTAAGTCTTAGGGTTTCAGAAGGATAATATACGATAGAGGGAGAGGCTAGAGTGGACCAGGGCGGCCACACCACTTGGTGGCGCGGCCTGGGGTGGCCCACGCCATGGGGTGGTGTGGGCCCCCTGTGGCCCATCTCCACTTCTCCTTCTGGATTTCTTCATCTTCTGGAAAAATAGGATTTTCCATGTATTTTCCCAAATTTTCTAATCTTCGCGAATTTCTCCTCCAAAAAGCATCTTTTCCATCAGAATCCTGACTGCAACGGTCCATGCTCCAAAAGTCATCAACCATGCAAAAACAGATGAAATAACATAAGTATCATCTCTTAATATGAAATATATCAATGAATAATGGTAAATTATGATGTAGAATAGTGATGCAAAATGGACGTATCAACTCCCCACAACCTTAGACTTCGCTTGTCCCCAAGTGAAACTGAACTCAATAAACATGACCTCAGGTTTATGGAGTGAAGAGTCGATAAAAGAATACGGACAAGAAGCATCACATTCATCAATACATAAGTCATAATAGAAGACAACTTGTTGGGGGGGGGATACCCCTGGGTAGGGTAACACCGGGGTATAAGGGCTGAGTTAGCCGGGGTACGGCACGGTCAAAAGCAAGTGCTGACCGGGTCACCTCAAGGCAGGCCGAATCACGGTGTGACCCGGCCCACGGAGCATCTCCTTGACAATGGTCCGGCCGGCATAGGATTTATGCCGGCCCTGTCTATTTGTTTTGCAGGTAACTTGGTAAGCTGGATTAGCTATATGCTAGCCGGGTTATCTTAGCTTCCAAGTGAAGGAATCCCCCGTTGGTTAAAAGGTGGCTTTATTAGCTGTAGCATGACCTAAGTAAAGTAAAGAAGAGGACCAGCGGGTTAGGGGCGACCAAGGTGATGCAGGAAAAGCCGGATGACGCGGCCCGTGTCTGGTGATGCCAAAAGACAAGGATTACACTGTGGGTTACATCCAAAGCCCGTACAAGCCATTAAAGAGAATAAAGAAGCATCTGCTTTAGGAAAGGAGCATATTCGTAGAATATGTTGCCACCTGTGCCCTAGAATTGTAACCCGGGCTTCCCTATATAAGGAGCACCGGGGCCTCCATAGAGAGGGCCGGCGGATCGATGGAACATTCTCTGTCTAAGGTAGAACTCTAGGGCTAGTTGATAGGGAGTAAGAGACATCGTCTCCTTCTTGCTGAGAGCCTCAGGAGCACTTGTAAACACCATTGATTGAGAATATACAAGAACTTCCATGCGTGGAATAACCACGCTCTCCCTCCCTGGATTCCCCTAGCACTCATTGGCCCCATCTTTAGCCTATCCATGGCATCTGCCGTGCCACCACCACAATAGTTGGCGCCCGCCGTGGGGCAAGCGGTGTTAGCGGGGGTGAAAATTTAGACGGGAAACTTCTCAAGCACCGGCGAGCGTATTGTCTCAGGCCTCGTTCAGTGCTTTGGAGCGCTAGACTACGTCAGCGACAACGCAGGAAGCTTCGGCAGGCACCCTCCACCGTGCAACAGCATCTTCATCAAGCTTGGCGCGCACAAGATCTACGTCGGTGTGTACAAGTCCTGCGTTCATCCACGGCGCGTCGTCGAAGGAGGCGAGCCACCTCTAAGTGCGGCTCGCGGAGTGCGTATCACTCGCCCCACTAACAGCATTGAGGTCCTGATGACCACGCCAGACGCAGGACCAAGCAAAGATCCGGCGCTAGAGCCAGAGGTAACACCAAAGCAGACTAGGTCTAGGTTTCCTCTGCTAGAAAGGCCATAGAATGTGCTCCAGCAAGCGATAGATAGCTTAGCAACGCCAATAGCACCTGCGGTAGATCCGGCTCAGGCACAAGTTGAGTTAGAGGAAACTAGGCGGAAAATGTTAGCTGGAGCAAAGAAAGTAGCAGAGCTGCATCGGTCGTTGAACATCACCTTGAGAGAGTACGCTAAGTAAAATCGTATAGATGGAGTGAAAATCTGGGGCAGAAACCTGATCACTGAGATTGACAAGGAGTACGAGCCTAGGCCGGGTCAGACAGCCACAATAGTTACAGGAGGGTTGGATCGGTACAGTACCCAGGCAAAGAACCTTAGGGCAGCAAACGCGACTGCATCTGAATTAGAAGGTTTGACTGGAGAGGCCCGGCAAAGGCAACAAGAGAGGGTAAATCATTTGCTGAGAGTTGCTTGCTAGCAAAATGAAGAAATGAACAAGGTAAACCCGGCACCACCAGGAGCGTCGCAGGTGGTACATTCAGGCAGGAACAACCCGTTGAGATCCGTAGGAGCCGCATCATCTTCGGGTCACAACCTTAGGAGAGAAGAGGTAGTAAACTCCGGAAGAAGAGATAAACAAATGGTCCCTTATGATCCGGTAAGGGCCGGAAAAGGCAAAGTGATGCAAGCTGATGAGGATAGGCATAGTACCAGCCGAGGTGCCCCTGGACGAGCTAACCGTGACCAAGGCAATGCCGGTCAGAGGAACGTTGTCAACGGTAATGCCGGACAACATGATCCCGCGCGGGCAAAGCGAAACACACCTCGGCAAGAGGGAAGTGCAGGACAAGCAGCACGACAACAAGATGCTCGTCCGGGTCAGGAAAGATATAATGACGGTTATTCGGCTATGGTCAACGACGGATACCCTAGACCGGATGACAACATCATTGGGTCTAGGCTGGGGAGCAGGAACTTGCAACCGGATGACGCGGGGCTGAAATTGGACAGGATCTATAGGTCGGAGCAAATTGAGATACAAGGTCCACTGGGTCCAGCATGCTTTGGGCCCCGGATCATGAACGAGCCACCGGTACCGAACTTTCAGCTGGCCAGAGGAACCAGAACTTATGATGGTAGTACGAGGCCGGAGGATTGGTTGATTGACTACGCAACAACAGTCAAGATCGCAATGGGGAATTTAAGATGGGCAGTGAGATATGTGCCGAAAATGTTGGAAGGACCAGCGCGAGTTTGGCTCAACAACTTACCACCAGGAAGCGTTAACTGTTGGTTAGATTTTCAGGAGTTATTCGTGAGCAATTTCTCGAGCACCTATAAGAGGCCAAACAGGCCACAAACTCTAGCGTTGTGCAGGCAAAGACCGAATGAGCCGGACCGAGATTTCCTAACCCGCTGGTGTAACATGCATAACTCGTGCGAAGGTGTAATTGAATCACAAGCTATTGCGTGGTTCGCCCAAGGGTGTAGATATGGAAGTATGCTGTGGTAGAGGTTGCAGCGAGATATGCCAACTACTCTGGCTGAATCGATCCAGATTGCAGATTCATATGCCTTGGGAGATCCAACACAACCCCGGTTAATGTCTAGCGAAACAAACGAAGAGTATTACAACCGAGATATCTTCGGGTCATCAAGAAGGAATGATTTCCGAGGAAAAAGAAGGGATGAGCATCCGTACTATAGATACAGCTCGCAACAGGTGGCAGCGCTAGACCGGGATCAACCCAATGCCGGAGCAAGCCAACGCCAAAAAACTGGAGGGCAGAGCTGGCAACAGAAAAATGAAGGGAGAAAGCCTTGGACCCCGGAGCAGAAAAAGCAATGGCAGGAACGTAAGGATAGGCCGAGGTATACTTTTGAGTCTATGTTGGATCAACCTTGAAAATTTAATACACCAAGTCCGAACAGTCCGGCGAATCATACGACCCGACAATGTGAGTGGATGAAGAAATTAGAACAGGGCAGTTCGGGGAATGCTCAGACACCTCAGAACGAGGCACCTAGAAACGAGGCGCCACGGCGACCATTACTAACAGGGGGGAATGGATAGCAACTGATGCTTTTACCACCTCCTCCAAGGTACGAGAATCCGGAAAGAAGGGATGTTGTACATCAAGTGGGCAATAACCAGCAATAAGGTCAAGGTTACAACGAGAATGAGGGACGAAATGAGTACAAGGAACATCATCAAAGCTACTGTGTGTTCACCACGGAAGAGAATGACCAGAAAAGCTTGCAGCGCCGGCATATGGAGGTAAACGCAGTAATGCCAGCAGTGGTGAGGTATATGCCCTAGGCGGATCAGGATATTACATGGAGTGTCAAGGATCACCCAAAGATCATGCCAAGCCTAGGAACCTACGCTCTGGTCCTGGATCTGACGTTCATCGGGCCGAATCTCAATGTAAGATTTTCCAAGGTATTGATTGACAATGGCAGCAGTATCAACATTATGTACAAGGATACCATGCACAAGTTGGGGATAACAGAGAACATGTTGCAAGCAACAAGGACCACCTTTCATGGCATTGTGACGGGTATTTCTTGTGAACCAATTGGTAAAGTCCGGGTTGACGTGTTGTTTGGCACAAGAGATAATTGCCGAACTGAGAATTTGGAGTTTGAAGTGGTGAATCTGGATCGCACTTATCACGCGTTACTCGGAAGGCCAGCGCTGAACAAGTTCATGGCAACTACCCACATTAGCTACCTTAAGATGAAACTGCCCGGACCAAGGGGCGTGATAACCGTGTCAGGGGACTTTCGGCGTTCGATCGAGTGCGCCTTGGCCAGATCTAACTTAGCTGAATCACTCATGATAGCTCAAGAAAAAAAGGAAGATACTGGAAGTGGTGGCATTGGTTCAATCCGCGCAACAACATATGCCGGCCCTGACCAACCCGCACAGGAGCGTATCGTTCCAAGCAACTAAGGACACGAAGAAAGTGCCAATCGATGATCAGTTCCTTGAGCGCACCGTGACCATTGGTGTCGGGTTAAGCAGCAAATAGGAAAGCGAGCTCGTCAACTTCCTCCGTGAGAATCGGGATATCTTTGCTTGGTCTACACAAGATCTGCAAGGTGTACCGAGGGAGTTGGCATCGTTGGAGTAACCACTCCGGCGTTTCACCGAGGACATGAGGAAAGTCTTTAGAGATGAAATAGCCAGACTCCTAGCGGCCAGATTTATCATGGAAGTACTCTATCCGGATTGGCTCTCTAATCTGGTGCTGGTGGAGAAGAAGAAAGATGATCCGAACGTGGTTGTGGTATGGCGCATGTGTATTGACTACACGAACCTGAATAAGGCGTGTCCTAAAGATCCATTTCCGCTCCCTAGAATAGATCAAGTCATAGACTCAATGGTCAGATGTGAGCTACTATCATTCATTGACACGTATTCTGGTTTCCACCAGATACCCCTGAATCCGGATGATCAAATAAAGACTACATTTATTACCCCGTACGGGGCTTATTGCTATCACACTATGTCGTTTGGATTACGTAATGCAGGAGCAACATACCAGAGATGCATGCAAAAATGCTTACATGATCAGATAGGTCGGAATGTGCAAGTCTATGTGGATGATGTGGTAATAAAGACCAAGGAAAGCAATACGCTCCTTGAGGATATCCGGCAGACATTCGCGAACTTAAGAAGGTTCCGAATGAAACTGAACCCGGAGAAATGCACCTTTGGCGTACCCGCCGGAAAGTTACTCGGGTTTTTGGTGTCTAGCCGTGGCATTGAAGCTAACCCAACAAAAATCCGGGCCATAGAAAGAATGGAACTGCCAAAATGTCTTGACGATGTGCAGAAGTTCACTGGTTGCCTCGCATCGTTAAGTCGGTTTTCTTCTGTCGGTTGGGAGAGAAGGCCTTGCCCCTCTATCAGCTAATGAAAAAGGTAGACAAGTTCACATGGATGCCACATGCGGATCTTGCATTTCGAGAATTGAAAAAGATGTTATCTACCGCGCCAATCCTAGCCGCACCACTACCTAAGGAGCCAATGTTGCTCTACGTAGCCATGACCAACCGAGTCGTGAGTGCAGTAATCATAGTGGAGCCCGAGGAAGAAGGAAAGTCCGTGCAAATGCTAGTGTACTATCTGAGCAAGGTATTATCAGCCTCGAACAGAACTATCCTCACTATCAGGAGATGGCGTACGGCGTATACATGTCGGCCAAGAAACTCAAACACTATTTTGAGGAACACCCCATCAAGGTGATATGTGAGGCACCCATTTCGGAGATTATGAGTAACAAAGATGCAAGCGGCCGAATAGCAAAGTGGGCAATCGAGTTAGCTCCCTATGCGCCACAATTCGATAGAAGGGATGCAATCAAGTCACAAGTTGTGGCGGATTTCTTTGTGGATTGGACCGAGATGCAATACGAACCACCCCTGATGGACTCTAATTACTGGAGAATGCATTTCGACGGATCAAAACTCAAAGATGGGTTGGGCGCCGGAGTAGTGCTGACCTCGCCCAAGAAGGATCAGCTGAAGTATGTCCTCCAGATCCACTTCAATGCCTCGAATAATGTGGCGGAGTACAAAGCGTTAGTACATGGTCTCAAAGTAGCAAAAGAAGTGGGAATGCGTCGGATACAATGCTTTGGAGACTCGGATTTGGTGGTACAACAAGTGTCTGGAAATTGGGATGCCCTGGATGCTAACATGGCGTTATATAGATTCCATGTTCAGAAAATAAGCGGGTTCTTCGAAGGATGTGAGTTCCATCACATACCTCGGATTGAAAACGAGGCAGAAGATACGCTGTCCAAGCTAGGCTCATCCTGGCAGCCAATTCCGCCAAACGTGGCTTTGGAGCACTTGAGAAAACCATCTATCACACCGTCACCCGAACTAGATTCAATTTATATCCCGTCACTTCCCAGATCAGAAGCTGCACCTATGGAGATAGTGTGGGGAAATACCTCTACAAACCCAGGGACTGCTTCAGCAAACCTGGGGACTACCTCAGCAAACCTGGGGACTGATCAACCCAATCCGGCAGGAGTTATGTCGGTAGATGCTATGGAAATTGAGGAGGAGCCGTTTCTAGTCTGGGCTATACCATCTTGGGCCAAGCCAATATTTGATTTCTTGAAAGAAGGAATTCTACCGGATGATGAGTTAAGCTCAAGGCAGGTCCAACGAAGGGCAAAGGCCTATACAATTATTAATGCCGAACTATACAAGAGGAGTGTGACAACAGTACTACAACGGTGTGTTGATCCGGAGAAAGGACTTGACATACTCCGGGATATTCACCAAGGGGAGTGTGGCCACCACACTTCCTCAAGAGCATTAGTGGCAAAAGCTCCCTGGCATGGATTTTATTGGCCTAGTGCTTTGGAGCAAGTAGAGGACTTGGTGAGAAAATGCAATGGTTGTCAAAGATACGCCACGAAAACTCACCTACCAATGTCGGAGCTGAAAACTATCCCTATTACATGGACATTTGCGGTATGGTGCCTAGATATGGTAAGACCATTTAAGCCGGCCAAAGGGGGGATGACCCATATGCTGGTCATGGTGGACAAGTTCACCAAATGGATTAAAGTGAAACCAATTCGAAAATGTGACGGGGCGATAGCGGTAAGGTTCCTCAAGGATATAATCCTAAGGTACGGCTATCCCCATAGCATCATAACTGATAATGGGAATTTCGCTGAAGGAGCATTTGCAAGATTCTGCCGAGAAAAGAAGATCCGGTTAGATGTCGCCTCAGTCGCCCACCCCGCATCGAACGGGCAAGTGGAAAGATCCAATGAACTAGTATTGTCCAGGATAAAACCCCGGCTCATAGAGCCGCTGCAAAGATCAGCGGGGTGCTAGATAGAAGAACTACCAGCGGTACTGTGGAGTTTAAGAACAACTCCGAATTGATCAACAGGCTATACGCCATTCTTTCTGGTATATGGGGCAGAAGCTGTATTACCAGCCGACATAGAGCATGATTCGCCAAGAGTCACCCAATACACAGAAGCCGAAGTGCGCGAAGCCCGGCAGAATGATGTTGATCTGCTAGAAGAAGTGAGAGAACTGGCCTTGTCTAGATCTGCCATATATCAGCAAAATCTCCGACGCTATCATAGCCGGAAAGTAAACCCTCGAGTTTTCTCGGAAGGTGATTTGGTACTCCGATTGATACAACGCACTACTGGCATGCATAAGTTATCCCCGCCATGGGAAGGACCTTTCATTGTAAACAAAGTCTTGCACAATGACTCCTACTATCTCATTGATGCACAGCCCCAGGAAAAGAGCAAGGCGAACAGGTCCGGAGAAGAATCCAAAAGACCATGGAACCTAGCACTGCTTTGTCCTTTCTACACCTAACTAAGAGGTGAATGTATCCGAACTACTCGTATGTCGGTATGTATGTCGGCGATGAGCTTATCAATAAAAACTTTGCCACGCCGAGCAGAGACTCGGGGACTGCTATAAAAATTTGCGCTCTCTCTTGTTTTCGTATTTTTGTGTCGGCTGGGTTAAGACGCTTATATCTTAGTCGGATTAGTAATGTGTGAGCACCAAAAACCTAACTCTTCGACTTTGCTGCTTTCCAACAAGAATTGGCTTCATGGCAAGCAAGAGAACAAGTTTGGAATGGCAAAGCACATGAAAAACGACTAAGGGAAAGAACTTAGGTGGGCCGACATTGGTTTTTTGACTAACCCTTAGTTTGTTTTGTTCACTAAAACGACGAATCATTTTAAGCTAATCTCAAGGTTTCAAGTATTGTTAAGTTAATTTTTTGAACCTCGGACTCGTAAGTCGAAAAACCGAATCAAGGTAGACGCGAGTCGAGTCAAAAATTGGAAGAACAGGAAAATGAAACTCGAGGACTTCGCCCATGATAATCCGGCAATAAAACTTAGTTCAGAACTTAAAATTCTAGCACAACCAAACCAAAGTATTTAAATACATCTGCGCCTGGCATTCTGGGGATCTGATAAATGTGACGAGTGTTTTTCAAGGAGCAGGAGCAACAGACGAATCATCTGTCGAGGAGGAGGTACTCCGGAGTGTGGGGGAGGAGCGCTAGCTTCGGCTTCGTCCTCCGGGTTAACCTCGCTATCCTCCGGGTCTTCAGCTTCCTCGCCCAGTTCGGAGCCTTCGCTTTAACTCCCTTCATCTTCAGCTCCAGAGACAATTTCTTCATCAGCAACATCAAGATAACTCGGCCCCTCATTCCAAGCATGGCAGAAGGAGTACTGGATGAGCTTGTTAGCACAGGCCTGGCGGTGCGCGATCCACTCCGGATCCTCGCACCACTTAGACCCAGTGCACATGCGAGTGAGCAATGCCAAGTCAATTCCTTCGTACCACGAGAGCGCAAATTTCAGAGCAATGTCGGCCCCAGCCTGTGCAGCAGATTCGCGCCACAGATGCAATTGCATGTATCACTCCATTAACTTGGCTATGAAAGCCGAGCCTTTCTTGGGAATGGTTTCACTAGGCTAGAGGCAGCTGAACATCCGTGTTGCCGCCAGGATGATATCCGTGCCATGATTCTTTACTACCTCAAGACGAGCGGTGAGACTCGCTAGGAGATCCTCTGTGGTATAAGGGATTGGCTCGGCACCAAGGGCAGCAGGAATTCCATGCTGTTCGCGGGACTAGCGTACGGCAGAGGCAGCGAGCGTATCGCTCTCTAGAAATTTGCCTAAAGATAAGAAAGATAGTGAACGAAAGGACCAAATCCGGATGGTAGAAGATCAAGCAAGGGCAGAAAACTTACGCGCAATTTGGAAGAGAAGTCGCTGAAGCTCGGAATCAACATTGCCATTATGGACCTGGAGTTTCTCGTATTCGGTGGTCACCGATGTAAGCTTGACATCGGCTTCCTCCAGTAGGCTTTTATCCTTGGAGATTTGCGTGGTTAAATGCTCCTTCTCCTCAGCAAACTCCTGGTCGGCCTTCTCCAACTCGGACTGATGGAAGCTCTTAAGCCTTTGAATCTCGGCATTCAGCCGAGTTATCTCCGAGTCCTGCTGTTGGAGCCGAGCTATCTCTGTGTCTTTCTTTTTCAGTTCAGCCTCATGATTTCCTGCTTGTTCGAGGAAGTGAGTCATCATTTCAGGCATGGTGACACTATCGTCGAGAGCAACTGCAACAGCACGATGATCCAGAGGACCCAAAGTATGAGTGTCCACCGGATAAAGCAAGGAAAATACAATGATCATGTGAAGGGGATAAGTTTACCTTTGATTTCCGCAAGGTTTTTCCTCATGACTATGTTCTCAGCTTCAACCTCGGTTGCATGATTCGGACAACAAATTCATATAGGTCCTAAGAAGTTTGAATGAACAAGGAAGAGGAAGAATGGAAATTTACCCCTCTTCTGGTACTCCACCAAGATTCTACCGTAACACACGCGAATGTCTTTGTAGGAGTCCAGCAGGTGCTGGAACTCAGCGGTTCGGCGGTTAGTTGTAATCTGAAATAAGCAAGGCAAAGAAAAAGTTCAAAGGAAATTCAAGGTCTACAAGATCCAGGCCAAGTGGAACTTAACCCGGCTATAGGTGTGTGGATATTCGAAGTCTACAAGACCCGGGCCAAGTAGAACTTAACCCGGCTCTAGGTGTGTGGATATTCGAAGTCTACAAGATCCGGGCCAAGTGGAACTTAACCCGGCTCTAGGTGTGTGGATATTCAAAGTCTACAAGATCCGGGCCAAGTGGAACTTAACCTGGCTCTAGGTGTGTGGATATTCGAAGTCTACAAGATCCAAGTCAAGTGGAACTTAACCCGGCTCTAGGAGTGTGGATATTCGAAGTCTACAAGATCCGGACCAAGTGGAACTTAACCCGGCTCTAGGCGTGTGGATATTCGAAGTCTGCAAGACCCGAGCCAAGTGGAACTTAACCCGCCTTTAGGTGTGTTGATATTCGAAGTACATAAGATATGGGCCAAGGGAACTAGACCTGGCTCAAAATCTACTAAAATTTGATGTCATTATGAACAAAAGATAAGCTCTATGAGAAGCATCTGACTGAATAACAAGTTAGGCTCGGGGACTAGGGGCTATATCTACAAGTGCTCAGTTATGTAAAACATCAACAGTAGAGAAAATGAATTACCTCCATCATCCGGCCAGCTAAGGAGATAGCCTTGGTAGCGGAGTTCATCTGGGCGCTGAACTCTACTGGGCTGAACTTCTCTGGCATATCGTCTTGAGGGTTGACGAATTCGGCGTTGTTCCAGTTCTTCACATACTCAAGGAGTTGTGGACTGTAACTTTTGCCGCTCGGAGAATAGCTCGCCACAAGGCCCTTCACATGGGCCTCCCGCCTGGCAGATTGAGCTGCAGCGAGGCTGGTGTGCAAAACCAGTTGTTGGCTGCCCTCTGATCCGGAGGCAGTAGACCCGGAAGAAGTTCTTTTCGCTGAACCGTAGGTTTTCTTGACTATGCCTGATGAAGGTGGACAAATTGATTGAAAAATGTCTGCCATAGAAGGGGTAGACCCGGAGGGAGCTGATGGAGCTTTTCCCTTGGGAGGCTTAGAGTCTCTTGTTGCGGTTGTTGTTGGTGGTGCTGCTGGTGCTGCTGCTAGTGCTGCTGGTGCTAGTGCTGCTGGTGCTGCTAGTGCTGGTGCTGCTGGTGCTGGTGCTGGGGATGCTGGGGCGGCGCCGATGAAGCTGGCACCTTAGAATCTGGCGCTAAGGCCGAGGAACCGGGGAGATCCGGCATTGCCGTATCTAGATCCGCCCTACTATCCCCCGCGCCGACGTTGCCCTCCTCTTGCCGAGGTGGGCTCTGGTCAGGCGCAACCGTGGAGCCCTCTTGAATAGGGTTAAGCGGACAATAATTGTCATTGCGGGTGGGAGAGGGACTGCTCCAGAGTAGGGAGGCAATGCCGGAGCTGCTCTGAGGGATATTCCTAGGAGCTCTGAGAAAAAGAAAAAGCACCAAGTCAAAAAGAGAGTCAATAACAAACAAAGGCAAGCAAAGGAAAAAATCCCAAGAAGCACTATTAAAGAACTTACTCATCCCGGTAGGAGGAGCCTGAGGTTTGGGCGCCCTCCAAACCATGCTCTTGGCGGCAGGCTTGGGCGAGGGTTTAACCCTAGACTTCTTTTGCCTCTTCTTGGGCAGCGGCACCTCCGAAGCTGCGGCCGAGGTAGCTGCGCGCTTCTGGGATGGAGCCGGGGCCGGGCCATCAGTGGCGAGGGGAGGAACCTCGTGGACCTGATCGTCCGGGTTATCTGAACATTCAAACATAAGCCAGGTGCGAGTAAGAGATGAGAACCAGATCAAATACCTCAAGGACCTCAACGTCCGAGTCATCATTGTCTGGCCAATCCCTTAGAGAAGAGGCCTTACCAGCGCTGCGTTTGACGACGTCCAGGGTAGGCATGAAGGCTTCCGGATCAGGCTCCTCCTCGTCCTCCTCGGTGCGGTCCGGCAACCACTTGCTCGCCAACACCTCGCCATCCTCCAGTGGCTGCTGGAGGAATCGCTGAGAACAAGGCAACAGTTGACAAGTTACAAGAGTAAATCGACATACAGAGAAGATTCGAAAAACAAGAATAGGAAAACTCCCCTGTGGTGCAGGGTTGACCCGGGTGAAGGGCTCGAGTCCCCACTCCCACTCCTCGGAGAACTCCTTCTCCACATTAAATATGGACTTAACCCAGCGGTAAACCGCCGAGTTATCCAGCTCGATGGAAGAAGTTCGGTGAGGATCGAGAGGGCCGCTAAGATAACAGATCTTGTGGGCTCGCTTCTGGAGGGGGGAGACCCGGCTGCGGAAGAAAGTGATCATAATGTCCTCCCCCTAGAGTCAGCTCCTTGATCTGGCGCTCTACTTGATTCGCCAGGGCCGTGGGCCGCTTCGGAATGCTCTCCCAATGTGAGGTGTCAGGAGGGCCAAGTCTAAAGGGGAGCAGCCGGATCAGGTCCTTAGTGGTGTTCCGGACATAAAAGAAAGTCCAGGCCCAGCCCTTGCAAGATTCGAGTCTGGTGACCCGGGGGAACACGGACTGCATCTGGAGAGAAATGGAGGCGGCACCGCACTGGGTCAAGTGCTTGTCCTCCAGGGCACGCTCCTTGTTTGGAACTACGTTCCTCCGGAGGCCAAAGAACTTGATCCAGAGTCCTTTGGTTGGTCAGAGGCCAATGTACCCCTCGAAGACAGAAGAAAAGGAGGACAGAGATGTAATGGCGTTTGCGGGGAGGTGATGCGGTTGCAACTTATATGTAGAAATGAAATCGAAGAAAAAATCAGAAGTGGGAAGGCCGAAACCACGTTGGAAATGCGATAAAAAATAACGTACTCCCTAGATTTGGGGGAAGGAGTGACTTCACCGGAGGCGAGGCGGCAGGCGACGCCGGCGGGGATGCGCCGCGTGGCACGGAGCCAATCGAGGTCCTCCTCGCGGACGGTGGAGCCTTCCCAACAGCCGCGCTCGCGGCCCTCCGCTCCTTCTTCCTGCTGCGCCACCACCGCTGCCTCCACCTCTGACATGGTGGATTCAAGGTCTTCTAGGGAGTAATCGGAGTAGAGATAGTCGGAGGAAGGAAAGAGGGAAGCACAAGGCCCCGTGATGGAAAGTGTGAATGGGAACGGCGACGCAGATGTGAGTGGCTGCCTGAGCGCGGTCGGGGTGGCGCTCGTGGAGCAGAAAACTAGCAGCGGCGGCGGAGTTGCTGTGAAAGAGAAAGGCTGGGAAGCGCGGAAGAAATGAGGGAACTTCCCCTGAAATCGCCCCACGCCTCCTACTTAACCGCATATCACGCGCATCGTGGGATCCTTTACGGGCAACACGCCACGCGTAACGAGCGTGTGCACGGCCAGAATAGCCAATCAGAGCAAGGCCACAGGAAGGGCTACAAGAGCAGATAACGCCATGACATGATGTAATGTTACGGTTAACGAGGCGCTGCAGTGAAGAGACATTTACAGCAGTTATTCCTAACATTACGACAGTAACCGGCGCATTAAATGCTCGTGGCCCTTAAAATGAGGCAAAATGATGATTACCCTCCACGTAGGATGTGGAGAAGCGTACAAGAGAAGGAAAAGTAACCCGGATAGGCGAGCAAAAGAGCTAGCCAACGAGGAATAACTCGGAATGAGCAAAGGGTCACAAGATGAGAAACTCCGGGCTAAGAGGTAACTCGGCCTAAGGAGTAAATGATCCGGATATGGGAACCTGCTGTGGCCTTAACAACTAAAAGTTGCTAAGACCGCACCAGCTTTGGGGACTAATGTTGGGGGATACCCCCGGGTAGGGTAACACCGGGGTATAAGGGCCGAGTTAGCTGGGGTACAGCACGGTCAAAAGCAAGTGCTGACCGGGTCACCTCAAGACGGGCCGAATCACGGTGTGACCCGGCCCATGGAGCATATCCTTGACAATGGTCCGGCCAACATAGGATTTATGCTAGCCCTATCTATTTGTTTTGCAGGTAACTTGGTAAGCCAGATTAGCTATATGCTAGCCAGGTTATCTTAGCTTCCAAGAGAAGGAATCCCCCGCTGGTCAAAAGGTGGCTTTATTAGCTGTAGCATGAGCTAAGTAAAGTAAAGAAGAGGACCAGCGGGTCAGGGGCGACCAAGGTGACGTAGGCAAAGCCGGATGACGCAACCCATGTCTAGTGACGCCAAAAGACAAGGATTACGATGTGGGTTACGTCCAAAGCCCGGACGAGCCGTTAAAGAGAATAAAGAAGCATCTGCTTTAGGAAAGGAGCATATTCGTAGAATATGCTACCACCCATGCCCTAGAATTGTAACACGGGCTTCCCTATATAATGAGCACCAGGGCCTCCATAGAGAGGGCCGGCGGATCGATGAAACATTCTTTGTCTAAGGTAGAACTCTAGGGCTAGTTGATAGGGAGTAAGAGACATCGTCTCCTTCTTGCTGAGAGCCTCAGGAGCACTTGTAAACACCATTGATTGAGAATATACAAGAACTTATGTGCGTGGAATCACGACGCTCTCCCTCCCTGGGTTCCCCTAGCACTCATTGGCCCCATCTTTAGCCTATCCATGGCATCTGCCATGCCACCACCACGACACAACTCACTATTATATAACTTTAACTTGCAATAAGTAAAGGAAACACAATAAAGATACATAAAGTAAATGATAATTGGTAATGGCAAACTTAGCTCTTGGTCGAAGAATAGTTGATAATTTGCTAGAGTTCACAAATAACTAATTTTCAATGATAGCTTTCAAAGTAGTAGACACTAAGAAAAGAGCAAAGTGCAAAACAAGGAATATAAGAAATATGAATGAATGAAACACAACAACTCAAAATACTTGCTGAGGTAGAAGGGAAATAGGTTTACTGACTCAACTGAAAAGTAAAAGAAAGTCCCTTCGCAGAGGGAAGCAGGGATTTCAAGTTTCATAAAAAGCTTCCAAAAATTATGGTACTTATTAGCTTTCAGCTCTCATTGCCCCTATCATAGGCATCTTTAGGTGATTAAGGTTAAAGTGATCAAATATGAGGATATGCTTGACAAGTTGTAAGTTGAAAATCTCATGTCCCTTGAATACGAGGGCCGCTCCTCATGCTACTCAAGTTTAGTCACCGGTAAGTTCTTGTCATAGTAAGTACATGTGTATCATGGAGAACCGCCAATGGGGTACCCCTTGCCTGATGATACGGAAGAATCCCCAAATCAAAATGACAAGGCAAGCAGATAACAAGCATCTCAGCAATCTTCTTATTTACCATGGGAATATGGTGCTTTTTTTCTCTATTTCCTCTTTTCTCATCTTTTTTTCTTTTTCTCAATCTCTATCTCTTCTCTTTTTTATAAGAAGAATGCTTCATAGATGCTCATTATGGTTATGATGCAGGTTTCCACCATGATAGCATGGATTATACCAGCGGCCCAGGCGTTCCTCTAACACACATACATAACTCCATGGACTTACAAGCTCCCCTTTCATTTCACACCGACGACATCCATAGACAAAAGAACATGATATCAACTAGGTACAAAGTATCGGTGCAATGTTGAAAGCGTTCCCCATGACAGCATGATTCTGCTAATTCACAATTTACAAAGCGTAAGCATATATGCAACATAGATGGGCACAATGGTTCAAGTTTATTATATGCAAGAAAGTAAAGTGTGTCATCGAGTTCGTGAGAGCTTTAATCACTAATCTTCACATAACAACTTTAATTTGGAAGGTAGATAAAAACATCAATTTACTTGGAATAGCAATAGTGCTAATAGGTAGGTATGGTGGACACAAATGGCATATGTTTTGGTTTAAGGATTGGATGCACGAGAAGCATTCCCTCTCAGTACAGGTTTTTGGCTAGCAAGGCTGGGTAGCAAGCATAAGAGTTGAAGGCAACAAACAAACATACAAGTGACAAAAACAAACATGCAATCTTCCTTGAAAGCACAAAAGATCTTAACTAGAGAATACTAAACTTATGAGCAAATAAAGAAAGAAAGATGATGAAATTATATTTCTTTAAGAGTACTTTTATCTTTTTCATTCAACTCTCAAAAATAGTGTTGCTACTGACCGAGCCAAGTTTGCCAAAACCAATTAAATTAACTCAATGATCCCAAAGTGATACCAATACTAATGACAAGATCAATCATATAACCGTGAATTGAAAACTAATAAAAGATATGCAAAAGAGTAAATGATAGAACTTCTTATTAATATTCCATAATAGCAACTCACACCAAGGGATACATAGATATCTAACGAGAGGGGGGACACTTCCATAATGCAAACCATCGTACATGATAACTTCTATATTCATGATATGACTCTACTAAAAAGGTAAAAAGATAGAAGATAGTGATGTGATACCGTGACACTCTCCCAAGCTTGGAACAAACCAAGGGGATGCCAAAACCTGATGACGAATTACTCCTTCGGTGGTGGTGGTATTCTCTCGTCATTGTACGACTTCCAAGGTAAGGGCTCCCCATCAACAAAGGACATCGTGGTCTCCAGCATCCTGAAACTTGCAGCAGCACTTATGCGTTTAAACCTAACCTCGTACTCACAATTTTGATTTTGAACATCGTAGAGCTATGCTTGCAGCTGGTTGGTTGTTTGGTGGAGTGAGAGAACTTCATCCTTGAGCTCAGCAGTCTCCTTTGGTGCTCGGCGATGAGTTCGGAACAAATCTTATGGATGATATCCATTTCACGTTCCGCCATCTTCTTGTACCTAAAGACTTCTTGCTCCAGTGCTTCCATCCTCTCCTCCAGACTTCCTTCACCTTTAGGGCCTTGAACCTCTTTTATCCGTACCTCCCCATCTTCAAGCAACAACTCCTTAGGATGAATCTTCAACTCTCTCATGTATGGGTTGATGATATCCACTGAGGAATCTTCCTTGGCTGATCCAGAGGAAGACAATGCGGCTCCAAATCTGGGACTCTACCTGTCAGAAACAGATCGAAACAAAAACTCAATGAGAACACGATATACTAACCTCGGGGGATCTGGGGGATTATATATTACGAAGTTTTACAACAAAAGGAATGTACTGGGAGAAAACGGGTCGGAGACGGAGGCCGAGGTGGCCACACCACCTGCTAGCGCGACCAAGGGGGCCCGCGCCAGGCGGTGGTGTGAACCACCTTGGCTCTGTTTCCGTCCCTCTTTCGCTTCTTAGCTTTCCTTATTGGACAAAAATTCCAAAAATATAATAGGACAAAATTTTCACGGAACTTTTCTTACCAGAACTGTTACCTATTCGAAAACAGACTCTGCAGGTCTCTGCATTTGGTCTTTGATAAAAATTTCCAGAGTTAAAACTTGAATAGAATCAACAACTTCATTGTAAGAATCTCCAACAATATAGTGCTTGAGTCGCTGACCATTCACCACTTGTGTAGTGTTATCTTTTAAAGAAGAAATTTGTATTTCTCCTGAATGATACACTTCTTCAATAACAAAAGGTCCTTCCCATTTTGACAGTAGTTTCCCTGCAAAAAATCTGAGACGAGACCTACACAATAGAACTTTCTCACCAACATGTAATTCTCTCTTAAGTATTTTCTTGTCATGCCATCTTTAAAATTTTTCCTTAAAGAGTCTAGCATTCTCATATGCTTCACTCCTCCATTCATCCAACAAACTTAAGTCAAATAATCTTTTTTCACCAGCAAGCTTACAATCTCTATTAAGTTCTTTAAATGCCCAATAAGCTTTGTGTTCTAATTCTAAAGGTAGGTGACAAGCTTTCCCATAAACCATTTTATAAGGAGACATACCCATAGGGTTTTTATAGGAAGTCCTATAAGCCCATAAAGCATCGTTCAACTTTTTAGCCCAATTTTTTCTAGATCTATTAACAGTCTTTTGCAAGATGGATTTAATTTCCCTATTTGATAACTATACTTGTCCACTAGTTTGGGGATGATAAGCTGAATCGATTCTATGATTAACATCATATTTAGCGAGGGTCTTTGTAAAACCACCATGAATGAAATGAGAACCTCCATCAGTCATAAGATACCTAGGTACTCCAAACCTAGGAAAGATAACATCCTTAACCATTTTTAGAGAGGTCTCCCCATTAGCACTCTTCGTAGGTATGGCTTCTACCCACTTAGTGACATAATCAACGGCAACAAGAATATGAGTATAACCTTTTGAGGGAGGGAAAGGACCCATAAAGTCAAATCCCCAACAGTCAAAGGGTTCAATAACTAGAGAGTAATTCATAGGCATTTCATTGCGTCTAGAAATATTACCAACACGCTGACACTCATCACAAGATAAAACAAATTTTCTTGCATCTTTAAAAAGAGTTGGCTAGTAGAAACCTAATTGTAGCACCTTTTGCGCAGTTCTGTCTCCCGCATGATGTCCTCCATAGGCACTACCATGACATTTCCGCAATATCTCCTTTTGCTCATATTCTAGAACACATCTTCGCATAATACCATCCACTCCTTCTTTATATAAATGTGGGTCATCCAAAAAATAATGCCTCAAATCATAAAAGAACTTCCTTCTTTGCTGAGCTATGAAAGTTGGAGGCAAATACTTGGAGACAATAAAGTTAGCATAATCAGCATACCTAGGGCTCCCTCGCGAGCTTACCCCTACTGCAGCCAACTGTTCATTTGGGAAACTATCATTAACAGGCATAGGATCAAAAGAGATATTTTCTAATCGAGATAAATTATCAGCTATAGGATTTTCAGCACCTTTCCTATCTACAATGTGTAGGTCAAACTCCTGTAAGAGTAGCACCCATATAATAAGCCTAGGCTTAGCATCTTTATTTGTCATAAGGTACTTAATAGCAGCATGATCAGTATGAATGGTAACTTTTGAGTCAACAATATAAGGACTAAACTTATCACAAGCAAAGACGACGGCTAAGAATTCTTTTTTAGTAGTAGCATAATTCCTTTGAGCAGCGTCAAGAGTCTTACTAGCATAAAGGATAACATTTAACTCTTTATCTATTCGTTGCCCAAGGACAACACCTACAGCAAAATCACTAGCATCACACATTATTTCAAAGGGTAAGCTCCAATCAGGTGGTAGAATGATAGGAGCTGTAGTTAAATCCTTCTTTAGAGTTTCAAAAGTTTCCTTACAATCATCATCAAAGACAAAGGGTACATCTTTTTGAAGAAGATTAGTGAGGGGTTTTGATATCTTAGATAAATCTTTAATAAACCTTCTATAGAAACCAGCATGACCAAGGATACTACGAATACCTTTGATGTCTCTCGGACAGGGCATTTTCTCAATTGCATTAACTTTAGCTCTATCAACTTCTATGCCTCTTTCAGAAACCTTATGTCCAAGTACAATCCCTTCATTCACCATGAAGTGGCATTTCTCCCAATTAAGAACAAGATTAGTTTCTTCACATCTCTGCAAAACTTTATCAAGGTTGTGCAGACAATTATCAAAAGAAGTTCCATAGACGGAGAAGTCATCCATGCATACTTCCACAATTTCCTCACAAAAACCATGAAAGATAGCAGACATGCATCTTTGAAAAGTAGCAGGAGCATTACATAAACCAAAAGGCATACGTCTATAGGCATAGGTTCCATAAGGGCATGTAAAAGTAGTTTTTTCTTGATCTTGTTGTTTAACAGCAATTTGAGAGAAACCAAAGTATCCATCAAGAAAACAAAAATGGGTCTTTTTAGACAACCTTTCTAACATTTGATCAATAAAAGGAAGTGGGTAATGATCTTTCTTAGTAACTTTGTTAACTTTCCTGAAATCAATGCACATCCTATAACCTACTACTATTCTTTGGGGAATAAACTCATCATTATCATTAGGAACAACGGTAATTCCCCCTTTTTTAGGGACACAATGAACATGACTAACCCATTCACTATCAGCAATAGGGTAAATAATACCAGCATCAAGGAGTTTCAATACCTCGTTTCTTACCACTTCCTTCATCTTAGGATTTAAACGACGCTGGTGCTCTACCACTGGCTTTGCATCTGGTTCTATATTGATAGCATGCTGACATATAGTAGGAGAAATCCCTTTTAAATCATCCAGAGTATAGCCCATAGCCCCTCGGTGTTTCTTCAATACCTCCAATAATCTTTCCTCTTCCTTCCCTGAAAGTTTAGAGCTAATAATAACAGGATAAATTTTATTACCATCAATGTAAGCATACTTAAGATCATCAGGTAATGGTTTTAGATCGAAGACCGGATCCTTTTTAGGTGGCAACATGGTACCCAAATCTTCCATAGGCAAGTTATGCTTAAGCATCTTAGGTTGATGATGGAGAATCTCGTCAATCTCATTTATTTCTTCCATGAAGATTTCACTTTCGTGGTCTTCCATAAATTGTTGTAAAGCATTGTTAGGAGCAAGAGAAATAGAAGCAAGTTGTTCAACTCTAAAATCCTCATTATGGCTTTCATTTTCACATGGTTCTTTAGTAAATTTTGAAAAATTAAACTCATAAGATTCCCCATCAAATTTAGTCAAGATTTTCTCCCTTTTGCAGTCTATAATAGCTCCACATGTACTCAAGAAAGGTCTACCAAAAATGATGGGATAGGTTTTACTAGCAGTTGAACCAAGTACTAGAAAATCAGCAGGATATTTAATCTTACCACAAAGAACTTCTACATCCCACACAATACCAATTGGAGAGATGGTCTCTCTATTAGCAAGGTGAATAACCACATAAATCTATTCTAGTTCGCAGGGACTGATTTCATGCATAATTTATTTGTAGAGCTCATAAGGAATAGCACTTGAACTTGCACCAATATCACATAAACCATAATAGCAATGATCACCAATTCTAACAGAAAGCACAGGATGTGAGACAATATTAGAAGCATCCTCACAGAAGACTATGTGTATATCTTCTACACTTTTAGTGACAAGGTCTTTCACAATTGCTACAACAGGTTCAATGTTATTTGTTCATCAGGTTTTACAGTTCTCTTTGCACTTTTATTGATTACACTAGTTATCATAGGATGCTCTTTTACCTTATCCGGGAAGGGTATTTTCTTGATATAAGGTTCAGGTAGAATGTGATCAATAGTGCAAAATTCAGAACTCCTAACAGGAACACATTTAACAATATCTTTATATGGTGCATGATACTTGTTCCATCCCTTTTTCAGGATTTCAATATAAGAAGCAAAAGCCTTAAAACAGTTTGTAATAACTTGAGAATCAAGACCATAAGCATTACTAATATTTTTAAAGTCATCAGTTCCCATAAAAGATTCAATGCATTCATAATCATAATTTATACCTGACTTTCTTCCTTTGTCATTCTCCCATGCTTCAGCATTGTCTTGAATACGGTCCAGAAGATCCCATTTAGCTTCTTCTTCCATGCGAGTGAATGATCCAGCACAAGAGGCATCCAATAATTCCTTATCATGAAGAGAAAGCCTTGCATAAAAGTTATTGATAATAATATTGTGAGGGAGCTCATGAATGGGACATTTGAGCATTAGTAACTTCAATCTCCCCCAAGCTTGAGCTGTACTCTCTCCATCAAGAGGCCAAAAGTTGTATATTTGATTCCGATCTTTATGAATCTCACTAGGAGGATAAAACTTTGAATAAAAGAGAGGTACTATTTCCTCCCATTCAAGAGCTTAGCCATTCTTCAGCAGCTTATACCATTCTTCAGCTCTTCCTTTCAGTGATAATGAGAATAACTTCTTCTTGACTTGATCTGTTGTAATACCTGCACACTTAAACAACCCGCATAATTCGTGTATAAAGAGCAAATGATCACCGGGATGGACAGTTCCATCTCCAACATAATAGTTATCCATAACACGATCAATAATTCTTGTAGGTATTTTAAAAGTATCATTCTCAGCAGGTGGTGGTTCATCTAGTACCTTAGCAGTGGTAGTAGCATTACAAAATAAGAAACTCAGCGAATTATCCATATTGAAAATAAAGCAACTAACAGAAGTAAACAATACTCACAGTAGAAGTTTCCTTTAACAGTTCCACTCTCCAATAGCGCCTCACTCCCCGACAATGGCGCTAGAAAATAGTCTTGATGACCCACAAGTATAGGGGGTGTATCGTAGTATTTTCGATAAGTAAGAGTGTCAAACCCAACGAGGAGCAGAAGGTGTTGGCGAGTGGCTAGGAGTAGGAATTCTCTGTAAATACTTAGCAAACGGATTTTTAGGGGTTTTTGATAATGTAGGTAAATAAAGTATGAGTAAATAAAAGACAATAAGAATAAACGCAGCAAGTGGCCCAATCCTTTCTTTAGCAAAGGACAAGCCGGTTGTATTACTTAAGATGACCAACCGTTTTGGAGGACACATGGGAATATCGTCAAGTGCTTTCGGTTCATATAGTTGACTAATCTTCTTTAGTTTTCTAAGTGTTGTGTGGGTGAACCTGTGCTAATGTACCGACCTTCCTAGGACTAATACATACTTATGGTTATACCCCTTGCAAGCATCCGCAAGTACAATTAAGGTAGAAACCTAACCACGGCTTTAAACTCTAAGACCCTGACGTCCCTTGTGCAATGGTTTCCTAACGGGGGTTCAGATTTCTGTCACTCCGGCAACCCCTACGATTAGTGGCCAAATACACAATGCATTCCCCTAGGCCCATATAGGTGAAGTGTCATGTAGTCGACGTTCACATGACACCACTAGAAGAAATACACCACAACTTAAATATCAAACCATTGAATCTTTCTCAACACAATTCCACTACTAACAACATGACTTCTCCCATGTCCTCAAGAACAAAACAAACTACTCATAAGACATCATATGGATCATGATCAGAGATGAAATAATGATGTGTAACAATCTAAACATAAACGATAATTTAATGGTTCACTCAATAGCATCAACTACAAGGAGTAATCAACACAGGGAAAGTTTCCCCTAAGAACTATGCAAGATTCAACCCAATTGTTACAGCGGTATGGAGTGGCGATGATGGTGCTGGTGGAGATGATGGTGGTGGTGATGATGATGATGATGATCCCGATGAAGTCCAGCTTGATGGTGGTGTTCATGGCGACGATCTCCCCTCTCCAGGAAGGAATTCCCCCGGTAGAATTCTGTCTGCCGGAGAGATCTTTCTCTCTCGGTGTTTTTCGCCCCACAGAGGCGGCAGAATCTTTCTGTGGTCGCTCCCCGAGTCTTAGGGTTTCGGGAGGATAACATACGCCAGTGGGGAGATGCTGGCGTGGACCAGGGCGGCCACTCCACCTGGTGGCGCGGCCTAGGGTGACCCGCGCCAGGGGGTGGTGTGGGCCCCCTGTGGCCCATCTCCACTTCTCCTTCTGGCTTTCTTCGTCTTCTGGAAAAATAGGATTTTCTATGTATTTTTCCGGATTTTCTAATCTTCGCAAATTTTTCCTCCAAACAGCACCTTTCCATCAGAATCCTGACTGCAGCGATCCATGCTCCAAAGTCATCAAACCATGCAAAAACAGATAAAATAACATAAGTATCATCTCTTAATATGAAATATATCAATGAATAACAGTAAATTATGATATAGAATAGTGATGCAAAATGGACGTACCAGCGAGCGCCTCGGCGAAGGCTGCATCTACACCCCTTTCCCGGCCACGGTACCTCCGTCCCTTCCCTTTGCAGGTGGCTGCTGGAGGTTAGGGATGACCTTACTAGTGGGGTCCACTTGGCAGAGAGAGAGGAGGGGAGGGATATGACAAGTGGGTCCCACACACTTTTGCAAAAATACGCCAAAAATTAAGTAGTCTATCATGTGTACCTCAACCTGTTAGTCTGTGCCACGTCAGCCTGGCAGTGGGCCATCCCTGTCAGAAACGGTGTCAAACGACTCTAACTCGACCATTACATAGAAGTGGTAGTTTTTTGTGACAATTAGGCGGAAAAGTGGTAGTGTTTTGCAAATTCCCTGAATTGTGGTAGTTTTTTGAAGTCGTTGCCTCAATTGTGGTAGAAAAATGCAATTTTCTCTCCAAACTTAGGCATGGTGAACAATTATTTTTGTTTTTGTGACCCCCTCTCCAAACTCTGCCAAACCGAAAACTCGTGGGTGTCCAGGATCTCACAAAACCTCTTCGTTTGCGAAACATGTACGGCTCGCTTAGATGTATACATACTGCATGCATATACGTGTGCCGACGTAATCATCGTGGATCGGGTATAAAAACCCTAGCGACGAACCACCGAAACACTACGATGAAGGGATCGACCAAGCTACGTGATCACCCCGGAATGCGAGTAGCGGCAAGGACATAATCGATGTGAGTCGTCTTACCCCTTGGCTAGGATGGCTGACTCAAACGACGCCCGTTGGCAAGAAGATGCCATAGCAGCAGCAACCCAAATTCGAAACACGGCATAAACGTGGATCAGGATAAATGGGTAAAAAGAATCTACTCAGGGCAAAAACTTAAATTAAATTTAGCGGATACTGAAGCACACCTCGTGAACAATACGGACGGCCACGGTAAAAAGTGCATTGTAAAAACCACAAACGAAAAGGGGCAACAAAAGATCTTCAGAATAACATCATAAATAAATATCCGGGTTTGAGACCTAGCAACGAGTAGACTCGATCGGCGGTGAGGCTTCTCGCATTTCCCGCTCTAGATCCCAATGGCATCGATGCCTCGAGCCCGGCCAACGACGGTGCTCATCCTAGTAGATGAGCTCCTCAAGGAAATCTTCCTCCGCCTCCCCACCGCCTCTGACCTCGCCCACGCCTCCATGGCCCGCGTCTCCTTCCGCCGCCTCATCACCGACCATCGCTTCCTCCGCCACTTCCACGCCTGCCACCCGCCGCCTCTCCTAGGCATTATTTCTTACCACCGTCACTGGGACCGCTCGATGTGTCTAGCCCAGCCGCCGCACCCCTCGCCGCCGCCGCAAGTACCTTTCACACCGCCGACTTCTTGTGCTTTTTCCTCCCATCCGACCAGGTCTGCTGGATTAGGCGTGACTTGTGGGACGGCCGCGTCCTCCTCTCGGGACTACCAGACGGGATCAGATTCAGTTGCCGCGTCTTGGTCAGGGACTTGGCAGTCTGCGACCCCCTGTACCGGCGCTATATCCTGTTGGATAATTAGGCACAATTTCTATGATTAATTCTAGAATATTAAACATGACAGAACCAACTGCTAACACATGTAACTCGAACATACTAGATGTACTAAATAGCAAGATGAACGGAAACAAGTAGCAGCTAAACGTGTACTCGTAGAACATGATGAATAATTGGACAACAGCACGTCGCACGTACCGTTCGCTTGCAGATGAAGTCGCCGTAGTAGCTTTGGGGAAGATTGATCGAAGGAGACGATGATGAAGACGGTGATAGGTAGCACTGCCTGACTTGGATGGAAGACGAGCCGTGATGCAGAACTCGAGCAGTCGCGCAGAGCGCTTCCCAAAAACCTTATTCGCCCTCTCCTGTACAGGATCGCAAAGGCGAGTGATTCCAGAGACCTTCTCTCATGTCCGCCGGTGCACGCCGGCAAGCGGGATGGAGTAGACTATGGTGGTGGCACAAGAAGAGAGGTTGGAAAACCCTAGATTGGTTCGGTGGTCGTCTGTGGCGGTAGCCACGCAACACTTTATATAGAGCGGCTCAGGAAACCCTAACGGAAGCGAACGTGGGCCGAGTCCACGTAGCGCACGCTCGGGTCGGTTACAGTAGCCACGATCCGGGAGCGACCCGAATAGGATGACTGTTGACACCTCTGTCAACACCTCACACGTTTTCTTGAGCAGCAAAAAGAAAGCTCGGCTCGGCGAGATTCCCGCAACCCGCGGCGCGCACGCGTCGTGACGGGACGGGGCGGGGCATGCGAGCAACGGCGTCGTCGTCGTCGGAGGAGCGCAAGTGTAGCTCTCCTCTTCTCACTCACTTTACTAAGTGATGAACCACTCCACCTTATAAGGTGCTGTAACTCTCCTCCAACTTTCCATGTGGGACTAAACTTTAGCTCCCACTCTACTCCCATGTGAGCTGCCCCAAACATGGGCTTTGAGATTTAGGGAAAATCTGAAATCTGTATGGGCTTATTTTATTTAGCCCATTATTTCTAACAATCCCCCACCAGATCTCAAATGCCCATTTGAAGATTTGCCAATCCTCGCTACTTGTTTATATACCAGTGTTTCAGCAGAGACTGTTAAGTTGAACTTTCGCGTAGAACCTTGAGCTACGTCTATCATCAACTTGAACAATGGACGAACCTTGAATTGCAAGTTTGGTGCTTTTAGATTTCACACAAAGTCATAACTAGTACATGGCTACCAGTAGCCTACCTCGCGGGTGTAGCATATGCGTCATACTACTTGGTCTCTTCATGAGTTTACTAGAGATCACCCAAATCTCATAGATTGCGACGTTTAACAATCGGAACTCGTATAGGTGTGTTCTTTCAAGAATGCTCTGTAGGACAACATCTTTGCTAATCATAGCCAACAGAAACATATTAAGGCATGTTGCCAACCTGCCTTACAGCTTTTGAGAGTTGTACATCTTCACATAGAGAGGGTTGTCTAATACTCTCCGTTGTCACACCACTAGCTTGTTTTTCTCAGGTCCTAATTCACGGGATCTCTGATCAAAAAGGTTGGGTTACCACTACTGTGTAACATCCATGGGTCACAAACCCATCTCTCTCGATGCATTTTCTATCACGTTTCGTGATAGTCCCTTTGTAAAGGGATCTGCCAGGTTTTTGTCAGTTTGGATATACATAACAGTAATTACTCCGGAGTTTCTCAATTTCCTAACAGACTTCAAACGTCTCTTGACATGTCTTGATGACTTCGCGTTATCCTTAGAATTGTTCACTTTGACAATAACAGTTTGATTGTCACAATTCAAGAGGATGGCCGGTATAGGTTTCTCAACCACCGACAAGTCCATTAAGAGTTCACGCAGCCATTCTGACTCTACAGTGGCTGTGTCTAAAGCAGCAAGTTTTGCTTCCATAGTCGACCTTGTCAATATGGTTTGTTTGCAAGATCTCCATGATACCACGCCACCTCCAAAGGTAAATACATACCCGCTAGTGGCGTAGAGTTCATCTACATCCGAGATCCAGTTCGCATCACTATATCCTTTGAGCACCGCTGGGTGCCCCAAATAGTGTATCCCATAACTTATTGTACCACATAGATAGCGCATGACCCTCTCAAGTGCACACCAATGTTCAGTACCCGGGTTAGACATGAACCTACTCAACTTGCTCACAGCAAAAGAGATGTCGGGTCTTGTCGCGCTAGCAAAGTACATCAGTGAGCCAACGATTTGAGAGTATCTCAATTGTTCTTTCGGCTCTTTCTTGTTTTTCTGTAATGTCACACAGGGATCATAAGGTGTTGGGAAAGACTTGCCATCAACGAAACCGAAACAACTCAAGATCTTCTCAACATAGTGTGATTGCGTCAAAGTAATCCCATTCTCGTGCTTAATCAGCTTGATATTCAGAATAACATCAGCTTCTCCCAGATCTTTCATATCAAAGCTCTTTGACAGAAAGGACTTAACTTCATTTATCACATTCATGTTTGTACCAAAGATAAGGATATCATCCACGTACAAACATAATATAACACCTTTGCCCCCACCATGGCGATAGTAGACGCACTTGTCAGCCTCATTAATGACAAAGCCAACAGAAGTTAATGTTCTGTCAAACTTCTCATGACATTGCTTAGGTGCTTGCTTCAGGCCATATAAAGATTTTAACAACTTGCACACCTTTCTCTCTTCACCTTTTACCACAAACCCATCAGGATGATCCATATAGATCTCCTCTTCCAACTCTCCATTGAGGAAAGTTGTCTTAACGTCCATTTGATGAACGATAAGACCATAAGATGCAGCCAGGGATAGTAGTACTCGAATGGTGGTCAGTCTAGCAACAGGTGAATAGGTGTCAAAGTAATCTTCACCTTCTCTCTGGGTGTAGCCTTTTGCTACGAGCCGAGCCTTGTACTTTTCAATAGTACCATCAGGCCTTAGCTTCTTCTTGAACACCCACTTGCAACCCACAGGCTTACAGCCATGGGGTCGTTTTGATAGTTCCCAAGTTCCATTAGAAAGAATCGAGTCCATCTCGTTATGAACAACTTCTTTCCAATCATCTGCATCAGGAGATGCATATGCCTCTGCAATGGAAGTGGGAGTATCATCCACAAGGTACACAATGAAATCATCTCCAAAGGATTTTGCAACCCTCTGTCTCTTACTCCGTGTAGGAGCTTCATTGTCATCCTTCTCTAGGACTTCTTCCTCGTGTGGTTGCTCAAAATTCTCACTAGATGCACTAGTTTCAGGAAGTATTTCAGAAGAAATTCTAGCAGTGATATGCATATCTTTCATAGGAAACACATTCTTAAAGAATGTTGCATCACGAGATTCCATTATAGTATCAACATGCATATCATGAACCTCAGATTTAACCACTAAAAATCTATAGCCTACACTCCGCGGATCATATCCTAGAAAGATGCAATCCACTGTCTTTGGTCCAAGTTTGCGTTTCTTAGGAATCGGTATGTTGACCTTAGCCAAACACCCCCAAGTGCACAAGTAAGAAAGTGATGGTTTTCTCCCAGCCCACTCCTCATAAGGGGTTTTATCTTTATTCTTGTTAGGAACTCTATTCAGGACATGACACACTGTCAACAAGGCCTCCCCCACCATGCCATAGATAAACCAGCGGTGGCTAACATGGAATTCACCAAGTCAGTCAGTGTGCGGTTTTTCCTCTCGGCAGCCCCGTTTGATTGAGGCGAGTAGGGATGCGTCCTTTCATGAATAATGTCATGTTCCTCACAGAATTCATCGAAGATTTTGGGAAAATATTCACCACCACGATCCGACCTAAGACGTTTGATCTTTCTCTCTAGTTGATTTTCAACTTTGGCTTTATAAATTTTAAAGTAGTCTAAAGCTTCATCTTTTGTGCGCAACAAATAAACATAGCAGTATCTAGTCGCATCATCAATCAAAGTCATGAAATATCTCTTTTCACCTTTTGTTAACACACCATTCATCTCACAAAGATCAGAATGTATGAGCTCCAGAGGTGCCAAGTTTCTCTCCTCGGCTGCCTTGTGAGGCTTTCGAGGTTGCTTTGATTGCACACAACTATGGCACTTGGAACCTTTGGCAATAGTGAAATTCGGAATTAAACTCATATTAGACAACTTGGACATCAAATCAAAATTAATGTGACATAAACGAGAATGCCAAACACTGGTATCATCATTAACACCACCACAAATATGGTTTACGGACTTATTACAAAAATCTGAAAGTGAAAAGTGGAACAACCCTCCGCACTCATATCCTTTACCAATAAATTGTCCATGTCTCGACACAATGACTTTATTAGACTTAAAAACAACCTTAAACCCATCTCTGCATAGAAGGGAGCCGCTAACGAGATTCTTGTTCATGGAAGGGACATGCTGCACGTTCTTCAGCTGCACGATCTTTCCCGAAGTGAACTTCCGATCCACCGTGCCAACACCACGAACAGAAGCATGTGACCCATTCCCCATTAGGACGGATGAATCCCGAGCGACCTGATAAGAAGTGAACATAGAGATGTCATCACACACATGAATATTAGCACCCGTATCAATCCACCAACATGGTGATTGAAAAACTAAAAGAATAGTAAATAGATTACCATACCCATCAGCATTGCTAGCAGTCACGACGTTGACGTCTTCCCCTTTTTTCCTTTACGATCTGCATGTTCTGGGCAGTCCTTGGAAAAGTGCCCGAGCTCTCCACAGGTAAAGCAACCTAGCTCGGCCTTGTTCGGCTTCTTCTTCTTCTTGAAGGTTGTAGTCTTTTCAGGCTTGTTGTAGGAGGGCTTATAGTTCCCTTTGTTCTTGCCAAAGGTCTTCTTCTGCACCATATTGGCGCTGGACTGACCCTCGTCTCCTTTCTCAGCAGTGTCCTTGGCCTGAGCCTTCTCCTCAACATCAAGAGACGCTATCAGGTTTTCAACCGATATCTCTTGCCTCTTATGCTTGAGAGTTGTGGCGAAGTTCCTCCATGAAGAAGTCAACTTTGCAATAATGCACTCAGCCACAAACTTGTCGGGTAGGATACACTTAAGGATTTCAAGCTCCTTAGCAAAGCACTGTATCTCATGAGCCTGTTCGACTACAGAACGGTTGTTAACCATCCTGTAATCATGGAAGCTCTCCATGATATACAGTTCATTGCCAGCATCTGCTACACCGAACTTAGCGTCCAGTGCATCCTAGAGCTCTTTTGTGTTTTTGAAGTGCATATATACGTCAAACAGCTTGTTATCAAGAACACTCAGAACACATCCCACGAAGGCTAGATTGGCTTCCTTGAACTTGTTCTGATCCTGCTCAGATATAGTCCCTTCAGGTAAACCCTCGCTAATATCGAATATTTTCAGAGCTTGCAGCCACATGGTGGTCTTATACTGCCAGCTCTTAAAATGCACACCGATAAACTTTTCCGGCTTCATAGCATCAGCCAAATGTCCCATGTTTAACTCAGGAAATTGTCTATAATAAAGTTTTTGGATTGTTGGATAATTAGGCACAATTTCTATGATTAATTTCAGAATATTATACATGACAGAACCAACTGCTAACACATGTAACTCGAACATACTAGATGTACTAAACAACAAGATGAACGGAAACAAGTAGCAGCTAAACATGTACTCGCAGAACATGATGAATAATCGGACAGCAGCACGTCGCACGTACCGTTCGCTTACAGATGAAGTCACCGTAGTAGCTTTGGGAAAGATTGATCAAAGGAGACGGCGACGAAGATGACGATAGGCAGCACTGCCTGACTTGGATGGAAGACGAGCCGTGATGTAGAACTCGAGCAGTCGCGTAGAGCGCTTTATATAGAGCGGCTCAGGAAACCCTAACGGAAGCGAACGTGGGCCGAGTCCACGTAGCGCACGCTCGGGTCGGTTACAGTAGCCCACGATCCGGGAGCGACCCGAATAGGCTGACTGTTGATACGTCTGTCAACACCTCACACGTTTTCCTGAGCAGCAAAAAGAAAGATCGGCTCGTCGTGACGGGACGGGCGCGCGGGACGGTGCGAGCGACGGCGTCGTCGGAGGAGAAACGCACGTGTAGCTCTCCTCTTCTCACTCACTTTACTAAGTGATGAATCACTCCACCTTATAAGGTGGTGTAACTCTCCTTCAACTTTCCATGTAGGCTAAACTTTAGCTCTCACTCCACTCCCATATGAGCTGCCCCAAATATGGGCCCAAACACATATGAGCTACCATAAACATGAACTTTAAGATTTAAGAAAAATCTGAAATCTATATGGGCTTATTTTATTTAGCTCATTATTTCTAACGTATCCCGCTGCCTGCCATCCCGACGACCTAGCCGCTCTAGTGCAGCCACCCGACATGGTGTATTTCGAGCCCTTCTTGGCTCCTCCGGCCAACCGGGATAAGGAGGACATGTCATTCAGAGTTATTTGCTTGGCGCAGTGCGCAACCAAGCTGGTCCTCTTCATTTTCTCTTCAGCTGCTGGGCAATGGCGTGCTGTTACATTCGATAACTGGACCACTACTCTGATGGCAGGATCGGACAGCCCGGCTCTAGGCGAGCCATACTGGTGGCCTCGCATGCGCCACTATGCACACGGATGCTTCTGTTGGGCGTTCTATCCGGAGGGCAAATTGATCATGCTCGACACACGTGCCATGGATTTCTCTGCTGTCGACCTCCCACCTGGCACCGATGAAACGCAGGTTGTGATTATGGAGGCAGGGAAAGGAAGGCTTGGGATGTTTGTTTATGATGAGAATTTGACACATGAACTCAGGTATTTAGTTCTGCGAAATGATGGACATGGTGCAAACCAGTGGCAATCAGAGGCAGTGTTCAATTTGCCCGTATATAAGCGCTATATGTTCTTGGGTGTAGCTGGGGGATATTTACTCCTACAAGGGAGTTCAGAACACACGTATTCAGACCCTTTGGCTGAAAAGGAAGATTTGGATGTTTTTTCGCTAAATCTGAAGACTTTGCAGCTTCAGTGGCTCTTTGCATCTAAGTACTGTATCTGGAATGCTCATCTATTTGCTGGTTTCCCACCATCCTTGTCTCCACCAACTATTTGACATGGTAACCTTGCTCTCGGTATTTGCATACTTGTACTTTGCACATTATATGACTTTGCAATATTACGCAGGTATCGATAGTTTGCTATGACTATAGTTATATTTATCAGGCAGTTACCGTGCAATTGTAAAGCTGTGGAACTCAATTTGTATCTCATCTTGGAGATATAATTGTCATAATTTCTATACTAGCATACAAATAAAACAAAGCAGCATCATAATGTTCAACTATGGTGAATTTGGGCTTCTATTGGCTCCTTTCTCTGAAGTTATTTGTGCCTTGTACTCCCTCCGTTTCAAAATATAAGATGTTTTAGCTTTGTGAAATGATTGTATCTAGACCCCTTTCAGTATATAGGTTCACTCCGAACCTACACAGTAAAAGAGGTCTAGATACACTCTTTTCACAAAGCTAAAACATCTTATATTATGAAACGGAGGGAGTATCTTGCAAACTATATTTCTCCAATTGTAGTTATACTTCTGAATCCCTTTGCTTGTATTAGGTCCTTGTCCTTCCCCATGGATTGCATTTGCTAGTAGTATCTTTGTAAGCATATGGTATTTTCACCTCAGTAGTGGTTACCACCTTTTACAAAAATCTATTATGGTTGAATGTTTGTCGTGTGGAGCCCGACCTACAGCCTGTGCAAGTTTAAGCCTAGTTTGGTGGAAGGCCATGTCCAGGAGTATGGCCCGAGTCGAGTTACAGATAACTTCACAAACTTACTCTAAAGATAAGTTCGTAAAGAATAAATTAGGAAGAGGTTAAATTTGTTCCAAAGACTTTTAAGAGTCTGGCTTAGCGCTATCCCCCTCCCCGTAACTTGATCAAATAAAGCATGCAAAAAAGGAATCCGTATAGGCTTGTTGTCTCTTCTGGTGCTGCCAATGGCCAGCAGTTTTCTTCACTGGTGAAGTGCTTCAAGCTGATGTCTTGGCAGCAAGGCATTTTTTGTAACGGTTGTGAAGTATAGTCTGAGCATAATCAAGATCAGAGGGCAACATTTAATTAGTTGATATGAAGACCAACGTGATTGTACTGTGGCAAGATCATATTGTTGTTCGTAGTTTTTTCATTTACACATGATATATGAGACTGAAAAAATCGGATGCTGCTTATGCCAATTGGTTCATTTAAAATTTATATGCTCCACCACAAACCTGTTTAAGCTACATTTAATTTTTTTACTGTCTTCCATAACATGGAAACAGTAGGGTGCCTTGAGATTCAAAATCCATGTTAACTTTTATGCCATTAATTTTTTTGTATTGAACTGCAATAACATAGTTACTTTGTTAGAGCACTTTGAAGGCATGCTTGTGCAGCTTTGCACATTTTTTGACTTCACGCCTTTCAACCAAACTGCACATTTAACTTTTCAGCAACGTGACTTTTAATGAGTGTCTGAAGTTTGATGTTTATTGCATCTAACAGCGGTGTTTTCTTGCTATATCCAGTTGCAGGAATTAATCTGCATTTGATGGCGTCTTCTGTATCAGGCTGCGGGTTTTGGTTGATGGCTATCGCGCTGCACTTATAATGGACTAGTTGACCAAGCTGGCTGTTATCTAGGCTTATGATGACATATATATTGACAATATGTTACTACCATTTTATTGGTATGTTTATAATTCATGTGCTTTATATATGTATGCAAGTACCCTGTCGTCAATTAAGGCTTCAACTGAGTGCTCTTTACATGGAACAGTAAAATTAGTGTTCAGTGTGGCTGCAATGTCATGTCAAAGAGTCAAAGAGAATCTGGTAAAATAGGGGAAAATTCATAAAATTCCATTCCAAAAATTGTCATGTTACTGTAAAGGCTTTCTTCTGTAATATAACATTCAAAACACATTTTCCTCCGTGGTGAAATCCTCTTGTGGAGAGATCCAACTCCAGAAGAAGTTTGCCAGCCACAAATTTAACTTTTTGGAAAGAAAAAAATTCCAGTCACCATATATTTTTGTGTTTATAACTAATTTTGATACATGACGATGATTTGCCTTTGTCTCCAAACCTCTATTATCTCAAAATGTATCCCTCGCCTTTTTCAACTTCTTTTGATTTGGATTTCTCTCGGAAATACTGCAGTGGAACACCACTGATTTATGTCCCAAAGGAAGCCCCGATCTCAAAAGCTATTGCTCACGTGCTCCTCCTGGGCGATCATCTGTAGCTGGCTCATCGTCATGCCGACAGAGGTATAGCAGGGCAGGTTGAGGCGTTATACACAAGTGCACGACGAGTGATGGGTCTGCATCTGCAAATTTCTTCCGGGGTGATGGGTCGCCACGCTAGCTGGTGCGTCATGGCTAATCTGATCATCTGTTGTGTGAAATCGAAGTACTTGAGGTGCAGTGGATCCGCTCTAGATGCTGCTGCTTCCAGAACAGAATCAATACATGAGTCGTGAAAAATGGCATTTGATCTGCACAATTTTGAATGTGGATACAGAAGGGAAGCAGGTTAAGTTTACCTGGATTCGGGAAGAACCTTCGCCAGCACACGGACACGGAGAGAAGAGGCCGTGCTGTAGGTCGAACAGCGCGCGGCACACCAGTGTGTTCTCACAACCCTTGCCGCCTTGCGCAAAGGGGACCAGGTTCGACTGTTAATCTCCAGCTTGTTTAGCTAAGCATTTGGAAGATTAAAGTACTACTCCTTCTGTCTTAGGACAGATTGAATAAACTGGAAATGATTGGGCGACAACCTTGTAGCGATTTTTCTTTCCATCCACCGAAAGAGAGATTGTTACATAATAAGGGCGCTTCAGTAATTCTTGATGGTTCTAAATAAACTCATCATGCCCTCGAAAACAATATCATGATACATTTTATCCACGTACTCAAATCACAGTTTCATCATCCGACTCCATCACCCTATCTAGACCTCGACCGGATGTCCTAAACAAAATGAAGGACATATGGTGATTGCCAGTCGGTGCATATTCAAAAATAGGACGATTTGGTTTTCCGACGTTCAACAGATATTCCTATTAGCAGTAGCAGTTAAGGCAGCAGGACCAAAAGGGTGTGACTTGACCTAAACTGGTCTTGGTCAGCAAGTCCTCAGAGTGACCAGTTTCAAAACAAAGTCTTCCAAGTTCACTCTCTTGGATCAATTTATTTCAAAGCTAATGGCCTATTTACTGCACTGACCATGACCAAGATGGTCCAGTGTGCTGCTAGTCCAGTCATCCAGTGTACATTCAAGTCTCAGTTAAGTTGTGCAACAACTAACCATCCACTATTTACCATTAATTGCTGTGTGTGGACTGAAAGAGATAAGCATCGAGAACCGGGCAATAGCCTAGTGGTTGGGTCACAGTTGGTGCATCCCAGCAACTGGAGCTCAATTCCTGTTAGGGATGAATTTTTGGAATTCTCACGCCGACCCGCTTCTACTATATCGAAAAAGTGTCTAGTTCCTCCTAGCACTGTTTCATTTTTGAAAGAGATAAGCAACTATACTACACTACATAGCAGGCCCAGAGCTAGATAGCTAGTGCACAGAAGGAAAGATTCTTAGTAGCTATCAACTGTCATGCATCCATCACACTCAAGGAAGGAATGATACGTGCTGCATTGGATGTTGAATAAATTCATCTTCTCTTAAGAGGTTGCTTACTGGTTGTTGGTTCAGCATACATGGCCATGGCCAGCAGTGCACGCGCTTCTCTCCCTTCACCACCACCATCGCCATTGCCGCCACATCTCTCCCCTTGGTCGCCGCAGCCCGAGGTGGATAGGATGTTCTTTACGCATGGAGGGAGCGGGCCCTCGCTGTCCGACACCATCAGGGCTAACAAGGAGATCGACAATGCGGAGGTTGCGTCCGTCTTGGAGCCGGAGGAGGAGGACGGCGGTGGAGGGAAGCTGTATGTGGCCATCGGGAAGGACCTCAAGGATGGCAAATCCAACCTCCTCTGGGCCGCCCGGAACCTCCTGGCCGGTGATCTCAAGCTTGTCCTGCTGCACGTCCACCAGCCCGCCGAGAGAATCATGACCGGTAAAGCATCAAACTTCGGTCGCTTCAGTTATAGTCTTGTTATTTCTGTCTGACATTTCAATCATTTCAGAAGCAGCTTATGTATTTGCACAGGCCTTTCTTATAGTTTCTTGTATTCTAGGATATGCCTATGAGGCTGATGGTCCTATCTATCCCTCTGATTCTAGCACCTGTGTGCACCTTCGCTATGCAGAGGCCGGGTGTGGCGCTCTTGATTGTATCACCTAGATGTAAACTTTTGAGTCTAACAAAAACGCCTTTAGCGAAATAAATGTATTTGCACAGGAGAGCAAAGAACCTTGTTTTTCACTGGATTCAATCCCCATCTCCTTGTTCTTTTTCCATCCTATGCTTGCCCTGCTCTGCAAAAATAATACAAATGAACTTAGCAAGAAGCAAAGCTTAATCTTAATGAACTCCACAGTAGTATCTGTCGCTGTCACATGATTTTTAGAAGCACACTCATCTATTTGCATTGCACCCATCTGTTCGGTACTCTAAACTGATCTTTCTGATTACCTCTAGCATTGCCGCATGCGCAGGATTATGCAAGGTTTCTGCAAGCCAGCTCGAAGAAAAGGAACTCAAAGCGTACAGAATGATTGAGAAGGAGGAGATGAACACGCTTTTAAACCAGTACCTCAACTACTGCACAGTATCTCTGAAGGTCAGTTATCTAATTCGCTCAAGTTGTACCAATTATGAAATAATAGTAGAATAATCAACTCAGACAAAATTACAGGAGCAAGCTGAAACGTTGGTGATCGAGAAGAAAAATCCTGCAAGTGGCATTGTTGAGCTCATTGATCAACATCACATCACAAGGCTTGCCATGGGAGCCTCTCCCTTCTCAAAGTATGTCCAGATGCAATGTTCCAGCCCTATAGTGAGGCTTCCTGAATGAGCATACATCACAGTTTATTCCTAACTTCTGCCATGTTTCTCGGAAACAAGGCACTCTATAAATTGTGTAATTATACGCTCGACTCATGTATCTGTATATTTCTTAGTTCTTCTAAATGTCTTATGTTTGTCTTTCTTGTGCATTGATTTGTTTGTTAGCAAATGACAATTACAGCTTCACATTATAACTCCAAACAATCTATGGCTTTGCTAGTTACCGTATCTTCCTCTGTCTAAAGTTCTGAACTAGAAGTCGAACATTCCGATTATATAGAATCTGAGTTATGTATGTTGGCTATGAATCTTTCAGGAACAGTAAGAGGAAAGCACCAAAATCAAAAGTTGCAGCCATTGTGCATCTACAGGCTAAACCATATTGCAATATCTTCTATATTTGTAAAGAGACTCTTGTTTGCTCTAGGTATGAATGGCATGCAGTCCTCAAGCCAATATATAGCAAATGCTAAATATAGTTGGAAAATTTTCATCTCGAGCATACTCAGAATTGTTTATAGCCTGAAAAAACAGCGGAGTCATGGTTCTTAATCATTTTTCAGGGAAGCCACTCAGCTTTCAGCAAAAGGAGAGTCACCCCAAAGCTGCTACGCGAGCTCAGTCTCAGATAAGCCTGAGTTCCCTCTAAGATCCTTATCACTGCCGCCAGGGCATCCAGGTTTCTTAGGCTCTACAGATCAACAAGCCCTTCCACGAGGGTCTAGACTGGTAGCAAATAGTGTGGAGAACATGTCAGTTACACGGCCACAGTCGATTGATATGTCACCAACCGGTTTCTATCTGAATTCCAGCCAGCAAAGCACTGGAGGATCCTCATGGGGTCTGAATGATTTGGACAGCATGGATGGATCACCAGCTCCTGTTTCAGTTGCAAACTCTGAGGAATATCAGCGTTCCATGGTAAGCCGTATTGGACTGAGAAGAATTCTCGAAGCATAACACGTATTACTGCTACTAGTTGAACAACCAAGGTCTTTGGTTTTGGTCTCATTTGTACTACCTCCGTTCCATAACGTAGAACGGTTTGGCAAAGTAAATTAGTTTGCTAAAACGTTCTCCATTATGTAACAGATTTAGTAATACTTATTGGATAATGATTTCACCCCGATTAAATTCAAAGCAAACCTAATATTTTACAGGTAGAAACCGCCATACAAAATGAAGAGTTTGAGCAACTGCACCGAGCGCGCAAAGAGCTAGAGCGCTCAAGAAACGAAGCATCCGAGGGACGGCAGAAAGCCGAGAGAGATCTGTTTGAAGCTTCTAAGATTGTATGTTATTGCTACATACTGTACTTTTAGTTATCCGTTACTCGACGGTACCTGTGTCTTATCAAGTAAGCAAACTTTTTTCTTGCAGTTCAAAGCACGGGAGAGTTCACTACGCAAAGGAAAAAAGGGAGGTAGAGGAAAGACTGGCCAGAGAAAAGACTGACTTCGAAAAAGAGCTCCTCCATTTATGCAGCGACCTGCAGAAAGCGAATGAACAAAGGGCACAACTGGAGAATAAGCTTGTCCAGGCCAATTCCCTAATTGAAGAGCTCAAACAGTTGCAGGTAGAGCTGCAGCGCGAGAAAGACCATGCTGTTAGACAAGCTGAAGAGATGTGTCAAATAAACGGTAACACTGTATTTGGTGGTGCAGTTGCCTTGACAGAGTTCAGATACGAAGAGATAAAAGAAGCAACCAATGACTTCGATGACTCCAAAAAGATTGGGCAAGGTGGATGTGGAAGCGTCTACAAGGGTTTTCTCTGCCATACTACTGTGGCTATAAAGAAATTCAACTGTGAAGGCGCAACTGCAGAGAAAGAATACAATGACGAAGTAAGTTTCATCATCATTCCTTAAAACATATACAGTCATGCATCAGATTAAGGTTAAGATTAACATGCGTTGTCATATGAGAAAGAATAAAAAGTGGCATCTAAATATTTGATTTCCCAACATATTGCAGGTAGAAACACTGTGTAGGATGAGGCATCCAAACCTCGTCACTCTAATAGGAGTGTGCAGGGAGGCCAAAGTGTTGGTTTTTGAATTCTTGTCGAACGGAAGCCTGGAGGATTGTCTGCAGTGCAAGCACCAAACGAAGCCACTCTCATGGCGGACGCGCATCAGGATTGCTGCCGACATTTGCACAGGGCTTATCTTCCTCCACTCCAACAAACCAAAAGGCATTGCCCATGGCGACCTGAAGCCTGACAATGTCCTTCTTGACACTAGCTTTGTTTGCAAACTGGCAGACTTTGGGATCTCTCGTCCCTTGAATCTGACAAACACCACCGTCACCCCTTACCACCAAACAAACCAAGTTAAAGGCACAGTGGGATACATGGATCCAGGATACATGGCCACAGGGGAGCTCACAGCGCAGTCTGACGTCTACTCGTTTGGAATAATTCTCATGCGGTTGCTAACTGGCAAGAACCCCATAGGCCTTCCAAATGTGGTGGAAGCAGCCTTGAGCAATGAACTGTTGCACGATATAATTGATACTTCTGCAGGGGTATGGTCACCTGAGTACACTGAGGAGTTGGCAAGACTAGCACTGAGATGTTGCCGGCTCGACAGAAAGGAGCGGTCTGATCTTGCAAGGGAGGTCTGGAGTGTCCTGCAAGCTATGATGATAGACTATGACTGCAAGCCCCCAACGTTTTTCATCTGCCCGATGACACAGGTCCGTTAACAAATCAAGGAAATTAAGTAGTTGAATCATGTGATGCCGTAGTTCGCACCAACAGTTACTTTCTATTTACCTGATTAATCACCTTCAACCTTACAGTTCAGTGAGCCACATAGTTAACGTCTACTCCGCTATAACGAAGTTTTATTTGCTTTCAACTAGGTGGTTAGCGTGGTCGCCTTTAGTTTGATATAACCTTGCATCTTAATAATAATTTCAGGAGATCATGAGGGATCCACACATTGCTGCTGATGGGTTCACATATGAAGGCGACGCCATCAAGGACTGGCTTCAAAGGGGCCATAAAATGTCCCCCATGACCTACCTCAGTTTGACACACCATGAGTTAATACCAAACACCGCCCTTCGTTTTGCAATTCAAGAATGGCAAATGCAACAGCAACCATGATTTCCACCTTCCATTCGATTTGTGCAAAGTCATATGCTTGTGAAGTGAAGCAAAAGGTTTTAAGTTTGTAACAAGTCTAGAGATTTGTTCTCCCTTTAGCAGTTAGCGCCCTCTCAGTGTCTGGGCCCATAAATAAGAAGTGATGCTTTCAATATCTCACTGTGTTGATTGTTCTAGCGTTTGCTACCGACATATGCACAGTGACTTATCTTCCTCCCGGGCGATTCTGCCGAACTAAGTTAATGGAATAGCAGTGTTCCATGTCAAAAAAAAAAAAATGCCTGTCGTGATCTGAAGCCCGACAATATTCTTCTTGACGCTAACTTTGTCTGAAAACTGGCAGACTTTGGGATCTCTCGTCCCTTAAATCTGACAAACACTGTCACCCCTTACCACAGAACAAGCCAAGTTAAAGGCACAATGGGATACATTGATCCTCAGGGGAGCTCACATCACAGTATGACGTCTAGTCCTTCCGAGTAGTTCTGCTGCGGCTGGTAACTGGCAAGAGACCCTTAGGCTTTCCCAATGACGTGGAGATGGCCTTGGGGAATGACATGTTGCAAGATATAATAATTTGATTACTTCATGGATTAACTATGAATTTTCGATCTTTAGAGCTACAGATACTGGTTTGACTAGCTTCAAATCTCAAAGTAAAAGAGCATAGCATAAACTTGTAGGTCAGCAGCAAAAAGTTTTTGACGAGTTAATCAGTGAAGAGAGGATTTGTTGGCAGCACAATGAGCCAAGTAGGAACTAGAGCAATTGTGACGAGGGCAGAAGATCGCGCCATAAAAGAATCACTAGACTCTGTTGCGCTGTCATCCTTGAGCCGATCGAGAATGTGGGCTAGGCATTTAGACAAACAGGTTGTGCGCAACAAGAGCTGTTTGGCGATAATGTAGGAAGCAAGCTGAAGGCGTCTCCCACTCTCACTTGACTTTGCAGCTGCGGTCATTCAGAGAGTAGAGAGGGGGACTTGCACTAGTCGTCCACCATGGAAGTTACAGTGAGATTCTTGGGCAGTTCTTTCATCAACATTAGTACATAGCTTAATCGATTTCAGCTGTCTGTTTTGGCAAAAACGACAAGTCAAGCGGAAAGCAGGTGCGTGTGTGTACAGCTAGTATAAGGAGTCAATCTATGGATAATATATAATGAGCCGGAAAAAAGTTGATGAATGAAAAGGTAGGCAGGTATAAAAATGGCAGAGCAGACAAGCGCGGGGGGGCGAATCCAAAGCTGGCATGACCTGAGCTGCCGAGCACCAGGACACCAAGGAAGGTAGCCGCCATGGACGGCGGCTCGCCCGTGTCGCACCCCGGTGAATCGCCTGAGCCATCCTCCTCCGGAGGCAGCGGCGAGCAGCAGGAGAAGAAGAAGGTGTACGTGGCGGTGGGACCAAGAGAGCCCAAGGCCATGGTGCTGTGGGCGCTGCACAAGTTCCCCGATAAAGACACCGCCGCCTTTGTGCTGCTCCATGTCTACTCCCGCCCCAAATTTATCCCCATCAGTGCGTTCCTGCCCTTCCCCGTTTGCGCTCCATGCTCAGTTATCCCTCTCCCACAAAAAAGATTACAACTGTCTCTACAAAATCACATTTTCTTTTCGTTGACATGATCCTTGCACTCCCTTTGTGCAACAAAACCCAACTAAAACAGGAGTCTTCGCTATAATTTTGGTTACTACTCCTTCCATTTCTTTCTGTAGGTCGAGATAAAGATTTTCCGTGATATGAAATATGTGTTCGTTACTCGTTACATCCGGATCAACATGTTTCGCAAAGGAGGGAGTAGAAAACTATGGATGCAAAATGTTTATGTCACCAATGTTGTTTTACAGTGGGCACCAGGATTCCTGCTAGTCAGGTGCAAGAGCAGCAGCTGATTGCGCACAAGAGGATGGAGCTGCAAAACATCAGTGACATCCTGGACCAGCACTTGCTCTTGTGTGCACAGGAAAAGGTCTTGCTTGCTCAACACAGTCACCTCTCGCTCTCGGAATGCAAACAACAATTAATACAGTATGTAACATGATTTACATCGCAGAAACATGACAAATTTACCTAGTATACATATTTCTGTTTCAGGTACAAGCTGAGAAGCTGGTGGTTGAATCAGATGATGTCGCAGAGGGGCTAGTGCAGCTCATCTCCAGGCAACATGTCACTGCGCTTGTCATGGGGGCAGCAGCCGATAAGCATTATACAAAGTACGTCACGAATTTCTCGAGTGATATGTTTATAACTGAACACTTAGGGGTCATTAGTATTGCCACACAAAAATAAAACCCTAACTCCTTGTTCCAAGAGTTCAGGAATATGAAGGCTCTCAAGTCCAGGAAAGCACAGGCTGTAGAACAGCAGGCGGAACCTTTCTGCAGAATATGGTACATTTGCAAAGGAACGCTCGTTTGCCGCAGGTACTGCTGGTCGACCGCGAGTAATCTTCACTTTGTGTTCTTATTAGGATTACAGCCCGTTTGAAATGTTTCCTTTGCTGTCTTTGCCTTCTCTATTCTAGGAAGGATGTTGCCCTTAGCAATGAAGCAAGGAGAGAAGAAAGGCGAAAGTCTGGTGATCAGCAGTTTTCAGTGGATAGATCAACTAGCTTGCCAGACCTCGGACCAAACCTCGGACCGCAGACAGAAAGGACTAGTCTGTGCAGATCATATGATAATGAAAAGGTAATCCATGATGGAGAATTTGCTTGGTAAATATACAAAATAGATGAATCTCTACATCACGCTGTTTTATCTGGTAGTCCACCAGTTCGTACCTATAGTTCTGAAATCTAATTTTACTCCCAACTTCTACATGAGGACAGCTAAAATTCAAAATAAAAACATGATGTGAAGTTCTTACCTTATCGCATGCAGGACATTGTTAGAGAATTTGACGAGCCTGACAATAAGTTCCAGCATATGCTCCAGGAGTTAGAGAGTGTAAGAAAACAAGCTTATGAAGAAAAATGCAGGCGGGAGAAGGCAGAAAGGGAGTTACTTGAGGCTTTCCAGAAAGTAAGAGTAGCTTAATTTTCATTTAACAGTCATATAAAGTACACTAATGTTAACAGTTAGTTTAGTTGAATGGATGTATGCCAGTGAGAGCATTATTTGCAAGAAGCTCTTACTACTGTGCTTGTGAAGCACGTTCAGAAACTTTACCAGCAATAATAAATTTGTAAACAAAATACCCATTGTGTTGGATAACCACCAGCTACATTTTCGAATGAAATATGTTCTCACGTTTAGTCTATCCAACAGGCACGAGAATCCAAGAAACTGTACTTAGGAGAAGTGAAGCAAAGGAATGAAACAGAGGAAAAGTTGACAACAACAATGGAGGAAGTTGAGAGACTCACAGAAACAACTGATGAACTTTGTGCAAAGCTTCAAGAGGAGCGCAAGAAAAGATTGTCCCTGGAGAAGAGAACTTCTCACTCGGAACGTATCATGAAGGATTTGATGCTGCAGCGTGACAAAGCTGTAAGAGAGGTAGAAGCGCAACGTGCAAGGAAAGGAGAGTCTAGTGCAGCCGCAGAGGGGGAAATGCACATCACAGAGTTATCCCGCTCAGAGATTAAGGAAGCAACCAACAACTTTGACCACTCATTGAAGATTGGAGAAGGTGTTTACGGAAGTGTGTACAAGGGCTTTCTTCGGCACACAAATGTAGCAATAAAGAAGTTAAATCCTGAAAGCACACAGTCACAGTTGCAGTTCAATCAAGAGGTTGAATTATCGGTTCTAGTTAATTGTCTGGTATTTTGCTGGTTCAAATAAGTTACCGTGTTGCGGAAAGTTAAGTTTGATCATGATGCCTACTTTGCAGGTAGAGATTCTCAGCAGGGTGCGGCATCCAAACCTGGTAACTCTTATAGGAGCTTGCAAGGAGGATCAAGCTTTTGTCTATGAATACATGCCCAATGGAAGCTTGGATGACCGCCTGGCTTGCAAGGACAATTCTAAACCTCTTAGTTGGCAGTTGCGCACCCGCATCATTTCTGATGTTTGCTCCACGCTGATCTTCCTCCATTCTAATAAACCTCATAGCATTGTTCACAGTGACCTGAAAGCTTCTAACATTATTCTTGACAGGAATAATGTAGCTAAGCTCAGTGGTTTTGGTGTGTGCCGAATGTTCAATGATGAGTTCAGGAACACAACCACTCTATATAGGCATACCCACCCAAAGGGATCCTTTGCATACATTGATCCTGAATATGTCATGACTGGTGATCTGACACCCCAATCTGATGTATACTCTTTCGGAGTCGTGCTCCTACGCCTCTTGACTGGAAGACCAGGATTTGGGCTGTTGAAAGATGTACAACGGGCGACAGAAAAGGGCTGCTTTGAAGCACTACTGGATTCATCTGCTGGGGATTGGCCAGCTATACAGGCTGAGCAATTGGCTCGGGTAGGTCTGAGGTGCTGTGAAATTAGAAGAAAAAATCGCCCTGACCTGAAAACGGAGGTTTGGACTGTGCTTGAACCAATGTTGAAATCTGCTACCAATATGCTATAGTCCTTGTCATTTAAATCGGTATCGGAAGACCTTGGTGGTGTGCCATCCTACTTCATCTGTCCAATACTACAGGTGAGTCATACATTTCACTTGGTTGATGTCATTTTCTTCTACTGTCAGTTTTGATACATTAAAGTATGGAGGGCCATCTGTAAAAGATACAAAGCATGTTTGATTGACCTTAAATTTCCCCTGCATTTTGTTTCCAATAACCATTCTTAGTAATTTTAGACAAAGTCAGTCGATTTCTTGCATAGACAGCATTTGTAATTTCAGGTTGTTTCACCTTTTACATTTCTATGGTGCAGGATGTGATGAGGGAGCCTCTAATTGCTGCGGATGGTTTTACCTATGAAGCCGAAGCTATAAGGGAGTGGATTGACAGTGACCACCATACATCACCCATGACAAACCTTGAACTACTCCACCGTGATCTTTTGCCGAACCATGCCCTCCGCTCTGCGATCCAAGAATGGCTGCAGACAAATGCAAATTAACATGTTAGCTTTATCACCATGGAACTTTGAAATGGAAATTTTCTGTGCGTTTAACTCCTTAACTCAGGTTAATCTGCACAAACCAAACACTTCCGTGTTATTCTGAGAGAATGACTGAAGATATCCACATACTTTTTGTTTCGTAACTTGAGCAAAACTTTACGTAAGATGCAATAATTTGGGGCTTCATAAGTGGGATGCTGGAGTTTGCACATGGATTTATAAAGAGAAAACTGTTTTTGGTGATGATACCGCTGTTACATGTTCACACTGCTTGATTGAACAATCAATAATGGTGTTGTACCGACTGGCCTCTTAATGTCGATGGCTCGTGAAAGATTGCATGAAAATGCATATGATAGTGGAACTATCAATTTGTTCAACCATATATGTTACACTGCCATTCTACATGTTACATCCATTCTAAAATCTATTATTCGCAACATCGATGTATCTATTCTGAAAGTCCACAATGATCAAAATTAGACTCTTTAGAAGGTATATCAATTCTCAATGAGCTTGATCAGCTTCTTTTGTCCTCTTGTCAATTACACAAATCCATAAAGTTGAACATAAGCTTCTCTGGAAAATGATCGATACACCAGGTCTGTTGAATTTTCTTACCTATGCAGGTCGCTAAAAAATTCAAAGGGTATGATGTCCTTGTATCAAATGACCGACCAAATTACCAGTACAATCTGACCAGGAACTTGCGAAACGAATTATTAATTGGTATCCTCAGAATTCAGTAACCAGAAAGAAACTTGCTTCTCCTTGCAGACGCGGTCTATCCAATCTTGACTTTGATTTTTAGCAGGAGCTAGCTCATCTCTCACATATTCTAGTATGTCAGGATATCACTATGTTAGGACTGCGAGCATGCAATTTCTAATTGAAAGGAGATTCCAATGAGTTCCACGTCCATCCAAATGAGTTCGATGGAGATTCCAATGGATACAAGCTGCACCCTCAACCTTCGCGTATTGTAGTTCCAAGGTATAATGCCCGTATATGCTGGTCAAGACACACTTAAAAACAGGAGATGTCTTGATGTACATTACTATATTGACAGCTTGAGAACAAGAATCATGTGAGATCCATCTTCAGAGAAAGAACAATACTGCAGATGTTTAATCACATCAGAGTTATATGTCCTGGACAGCAATTCCACATCTTGAAAGCAACCGTTTGTTGGGCACTGCCAGCCAGGGAGACAGGACGGCCTATGATGATTTAAAAATATTGAGATGGAACGTCCTCCATCTAATGGGACGACTTCATTGGGGCAGGCCTGTAAAACAGCTTTTTGGAAGTAGTGGAAACTTCAAAAAAAATCACCAAAATATGAGTCTTTTCCAAGAAAGTAGGACAAGTTTTCCTGACACACAAAAAAAACTACTACCAGCCTGGTCATTTGTAAACTGGAACAGCTAATAATGCCTGAAGGGTAACCAACCTTTCCTAAACTGAAATCACATTTTTCTTCTTGGACTGGACTTGGGACCCAAAGTAAGAGGAAGATTAAATCCAAGGCCACTCTTCAAAATCACCACCAGACCCTCTCCTTCAGACCTTCTGTGAACTGACACTTCCAAGGAAAAGCAAAGGGACAAAAGGGCCAAGGATGACGTTGATATTGATGCCCATGGGTTGATGAGAAGTGGTGAATCACAATTAGGCACGTTCCATATTCTGTTTGAGGTGGGGCTTCTGTGGTTCAGGTTCTGCTGAACCAGATAGGAAAAGAAGGATCTAGATTTGATGATGTTACTCTTGATTTTTCACGGTATATAGGGAGCAACAAAGATGGATGAAGAAGAGGTTCACATCGCGGTCGGAAAGAACTTCAGGAAAGAGAAGACTAATATACTGTGGGCTACTGCAAAGTTCCCAAGGGCCACAATAGTTCTTGTCAATGTTCATTGGCCATCCAAGTGGATGCCCTTCAGTAAGATTTCTTTAGCCAAATCTTTTCCATTATTTGTACAGATCTAAGGGTCACCCATGTGCGAATTCAGTGTACTATATGTCAATTTGTGTGCGAATAGAAAGTAAGATGCCTAATCAAACTTCTCCGGTATGATAAACAGCCTTTTCCTTATCTCCTGTTATTCTGGAAGATACACACAGAGCAGTTGTGGGTAGTAAAAATGTTGTAGTAGAAGATTACACACACAACTTATTGCAACAAATAGTTATATCTGATAACAGGATAAAGTACTCCCTCCGTCTCAAAACAGATGTCGCATTTTTTTCTAAATTTGGATGTATCTAGACTATAAATTTAGACAAACTTCCGACATCTATTTTGAGATGGAGGGAGTATAACTTTATTTTATGAGCTGTATAAAATAGTTGTCTGTTTCTACCCAACAACTGCAGTGGGTGGCAAGCTGCTATACAAGTTTGCAGATGAAAAGGAGAAGGAGATGCACAGATGTAGAGAGACGAAAGCAATGGTCAGGATGTTATCACAATACAAAAGCCTGTGTGATACAAGAGAGGTAGTGCTATCTATCTATCATGAGAGCTCAACACAACTTTTTTGCAAACGAATGGACATGATAGATCCCGTACCCATATGTGCATGTCCATTTGTATTTCCGATCTATCAGAGTAAGATTGTAGTTCACATGAAGATAATTCAGGTTACAGCGATGCTCATGAGTTCAAAAGGCTGTGTACTTATCTGATATTTGTTTGAGATCGTGGATGAACTCGGAAGCAATAATAACATAAGCTGAATAACTGTTTTATCCAATACTAATAGCTAACCAGACATACCATGTGGAGATAGATCAAATCAATGTTAAATTAAGTTTTGAATGATGAGGGTAACAAGATAACTACATCACATAAGACATGTTTCGTAAACAGGCCATGTACCTTTGCAGGTTAGGGCGCATTACATCACACACGATGACATTCTTACTGGTCTTGTGAACCTGGTACAGAAGCTCAAGATTAAGAGAATCATCATCGGTTCAAGGTAAGATCGTAAAGTGAACACATCCCCCAAAAGAGGGCATTTCCCTCTTGGTACATGTTACTCGAGGTAACATGTTCACCACAAATGAACAGTAGCTTCCCGCATATAACAGTGTAACACTGAACCAAGTTATGCAGGAATATGGCAAAGCAAGAGGTGCTTCGCAAATGCTGTCAGGTTTGGGTGGTGATCAATGGCAAATATGTGTCCACTAGGTATAGTTTTCTCTCAAGTCCACAACTGCATTTGAACTACTCTCAGTAACATCTGGATCAAATCCAGTGATTACTTGATGGATGAGATCATTCTTAAGTGCAGTAATGATCATCTAAGGCATACGGGAAGCATTGGATATGAGGGGAGCTCTGAATTGTTGGCATCTACACATGAGCTGAGCGATGAATCTGATGGATACACAACACCACCCAGTGATGGATACACAACACCACCCAGTGATGGATACACAACACCACCCAGTGATTTTGTAAGTAACTTTTTAAGTTTTTAGTAGAGTTTTACACACATGCAGACAATAATTGTCTCAGTTTACAAGTTTATGACCATGGTTCAGAGTTTGGTCCTAACTCGTGGCATATTCTCAAGTATGTCTCATTTCAGGCAGATGATATCATGGATGGGAATGGGGTGATTCAGATGGATGGTTCTGATCAATCAGCAAAGGTATAACTTGCTTTGGTTTTGCTTTCAACAAAACTACTAAAACATGTGCCCTAAGTTTGTCCACACATACAGGTACAGAAACAAATGACATCGTATTTGAATTCACTCTGTGTTTAAGTATGTTTGACCAAAATGATACTTACCACTGTTGCCATAAAGGCAGGTCGTTGAACTATTTTATGTAGACAGAGTGTTACATATAACTTCCAAAAGGTGCAACTTGTGTTAAAAACATTAAGATTTGCTCCATTCCAGTATGACGTGCAGGAAGCTGAACAAGGCATTGAGGAATCTAACGCCTATGAGGAGCTGGAATATTTTCCAGAAGAGGGCGCTGATGAATCTGATGAGATACAGAGTTCCAGAAATATTTCTGAAAAATCTGCAAAATTGATGGTACGCACGACACAAACTTTGTCATAATTCATCCCATTTGAAATCAGAACCAGTAGAGCTTGGACAAAAAAACATGGCTAGGTGAAGGTTCCAACATATGACTATGATAACACTTCAGAAGAAAACTAATACTAAGGAATATATGCTGGAGACATTACGATTCAGGAATGGAAACGTAGGTGATAGAAAATCATGGGACACAAAGTGTATGTCACACAACATTGGTACATCATTGAATCTCTTGATTACTTCTTCAGTATGCAGATTTTTGTTTTGTTACATCAGGAAATGGAGGAACTCCAAAGGAGATTAAAAGATCTGCAGGATGAGGGCCATAATCATGAAGAAAACATCTTGTCACCCAGGAAAAAGAATGATTTGCTGAGAGAGAGGACCTTATTGAGAAAAAGATACCCACAGCTGCAAATTCCAGATCACATTGCGGAGTTTCCCATGTCGCGTATCGCGAAAGCAACCAACAATTTCTACTCACAAAATCTCATAGGAGAAGGAGGCTATGGCCCAGTGTACAAAGGAAGACTAGGTGGCGTCACAGTGGCTATCAAGTTGTTGAGACCCCATGGTAAACTCCATGGTAGACAAGGTTTCCCAGAGTTTCAGCAGGAGGTAACTACAATAAACATTCTATCAGGTCATTCATTTACTGTTTGAGTATGCACACAACATAGCCTACGAATAACTATAAGAAGAGGCAAACACTCATTCAGTACAGAGTAATAAGCAAGTATTCCTATCTGAGCTGTAGTAGAATCCCTATAGGATCCCTGTTACCGAACCTCTTTTAAGAGAACTGTTCTTATAAATTTTAATACCATGTTGATCGATAACCAGTTAAGTAGATGGAACAAGTAACATGCTTGCATACCTTACTACTTGGAGAAGCATCTCCTGAACTGCATCATCGTAACCGGAGGAAATGGCAATCACGTTTGGAACTCTCCAGGTTGTAGTGCTGAGCAGAATCGAGCACCCACACATCGTGAAGCTGATCGGCGTGTGCCAGGAATCATGCGCCCTCGTTTACGAGCACCTCCCCAACGGCACACTCATGGATGGGCTCTCCAAGGGGCTCCCATGGAAGGACCGCATCAGGATCCTCGCCGAGCAGCGGTCAGCCCTGGCGCACCTCCACTCCAGCCGCCCCCAGGCCATCATCCACGCGGACCTGAAGCTGACGAACATCCTCCTCGATGCCGGGAACACGAGCCGGCTAGGGGACTTCGGTACCGCGCGCGTCGTGCAGATGAAGCCGCTGGAGGACACAATCTTCCGGCGGACGAACCCGATGGGCACGATGGGGTACATGGACCCTGTGTTTTTCACGACCGGCGAGCTTACCGCGGAGTCAGACGTGTACGCGTTTGGCGTGGTGATCCTGCAGGTGCTCACGGGGCTGCTCGACCTCAACATTGCCGAGCAGGCGCAAGAGGCGATCAGGATGGATGCCGTGCACAGCCTGCTGGACGCGTCCGCTGGGAGCTGGCCCGGGGTGCAGGCAGAGCGGCTTCTGAGGCTGGCGCTGAGGTGCTGCCACATGGAGCGGAAGCGGCGGCCAACCATCACGTCCGACACCGACTGGAGACCACTGGACATCCTACGGACCATGGCGACTGGAAGTAAATCCTGGAGATGGAGTCAAGGCAGCTGAAGAATTGACTGCAGCGCAACTGGCAACTTGCAGCAAAATGCCAATAAACAATAGATGCATTTCTCTTGCAGATGGAGTAGTATCCATTGATGCACAGTAGTTAGAACACATAAGGTACAACATAACCGATCATTGTATTGCTCTTACTGTAACTTTAGATCATTGTAAAGTGGAGTGGCAACTTACAAATAGGCGCGTGGTGTTTTTTTGGAACTGTGCACCAAACATCTTTTCCTGTGAAAGCATGAAGCAATGTGTAATAAACCTCCAAACCGATTTAGTCGTCACAGTTTTGATTGTCTATTCATGATCCTACTAAACCAAAGTAGTACTAAAAAAATCGGATCAATGCACGGACAGGGCTGGTCTTTTGTAGAGTACCAATTTCCACCTTTTGATCCAACCTAGAACTTCATATTTATACATGAATTCTGCTTCTTACAGAAAGTTGGAGAAGAAAGGATTTATTTGAGCTGCGATATCAGGCGAGTGGTTGGACTTGACAGTGGCCACCCGTGAGGATGCAGACCACGCAGCCACCGCTACTACGAGAGAAGACAATGTGTAATGCGATTCAACTAATCGAGAAGCACGGATCGATGGGGATTTGCTCGCCGCGGCATCAATCGAACACGAGTCGATCAAGAGAGTGACGAAGAGGACGGGCGGGTGACTGATTGAAAAACTGCATTACCTGCCTGACTTACCTTACGCCCGCCACATTCTGGGATCCGTCGCCGGCTCGCCGCCGCCGCCGCCGCGACCGCCACCTCGGTAGTGGAAGGGGGAGCGCCGCCGTGCATTCCGACTAACGGCACACGCCCACTGGGTCTTGACTCCAACATGGGCCAGGCAGCCATCTACACTTCTCTTGCACTTTGGGCCTCTATCTCGTGGAAAACTTATGGGCTCCTACTATAGAGTATGCCACTGCCGTTGGGCATTTGCATGCAAGATGGCCTGAGGCCTATTAAAAAAGAAAACTTAGAACTGCTTGTCTCGTGGTGTTAATTTCCCTAAAAAAAGTGTTTGATGCCCTAAATAAAGTATTTTTTGTGTTGGCGTAGTTTAACCGGATCATTCAGCATGGTGCAGCATTGAAAAGATGAATGTGCTGCTAAATAGACACTGCGAACTGCCCTTGCTAGGATACGATGCAATACTGCCCTTGTTAGGATACTCGATGCAATATGTGCCAGCCTATCTCTCTGTAATTGACAAGAGCGATTGAGGTTAGGACGAGTCCCACGATGACTCTCTCTCGCGCGCGAACGCGCCGCCACCACCACCCATGTCGATCGCACCGCCACTGCCGTCTCTGTCGCCGTCTCCCCCTTCCTACCTACTTCGAGTCGTCGCTCCCCAAGGGCGAGCTTGGTCTGCACCTATGCGGGGGTAGTTCGGGGGGAATCGAGGGCGGGAGCCGTGAGAAATCTAGATCGAGGGTGTGGAGGGGCGCGATCAAGGGTTCGTCATTCTTCGCCGATCGATCGGTGTTGTGCTTCACCAGAGAGAGCGATCAGAGATCCGCCATGGAGGATTGTCGATTTGGAGGGAAGACGCGATTTGAATCGGGCTGGCCCACGTGTCGGAGACTCACGAGGCCCGCGACACGAATTGATGCCACCTGGTGCGATCAATGGAGAAGCGTGCGTTAGTGTTGGTACAACGAAGGCGGATGGCGCAAGTGCGCTTTCTAGTCGAGGTGGAGGCGATAAGGCCAAGGTGGTGGAGTCCTTCTTCGGGTAGCTCTGGGAAATCCCCTCCCACCGGCGACCTAGGGTTGCAACCACCTCACCAAATCTCGCCTGGATCCTCAAGGATTTGTTTAAGAGCAAGATATTTTCGGTGTTCGATCGCTATCCTGCTAGTTGTAATCGACTCCCTGCGTCGAAGGTCTTCTCCTTCTCCAAGGATTATTGGAGTGCAGAATCTGGCAGAGCTACTTTTCGGGAGATCCTCGTGGTGGGGGCTGGTGGGAGAGGAGATGATAGAGGTAGGTACAGGGCTGGAAGGGTACCACAAGCATGGTGCCTTACAGAGCTCGTCTGCCCCAAGTGCACATGGTGGGAAGTCTCTGCCTCCACACTCGAAGCAGTCAGGAGGCCCAAGCTTGACAGAGATGCAAGCTCTAGGGCAAACACAACAGTTGAGTGAAGCTGCGATGGGGTGTGATACGTCCAAAACATATCTACTTTCCCGAACACTTTTGCTATTGTTTCTCCTCTAAACTTGTGTAATTTGGATACAACTAACATGGACTGACGCTGTTTTCAGCAGAATTACCTTGGTGTCTAGTTTTTGTGCAGAAAATTAACTATCAGAAAAAAATTCAGAAAATATGCCAAAAATCCTATTTCACCAGAAGATTCGCGGAGCCAGAAGATGAGACGGAGGAGAGCCACGAGGGGCCCACACCACCTGGCCGCGCGGGCCAGGCCTGGCCGCGCCAGGTGGTGGTGTGGCCGCCTCAGTCACCCCCTCGGCCTCCCTCTTCGCCTATAAGATGCCTCATGACCTAAAAACCCAGGGGGGTTGATGTTTTTCTAGAAAGAGTTCCGCTATGCCGCCACCACCAGATTCTGCAAATCAGAACCAGAAACTCTGTTCTGGCACCCTGCCGGGACGGGGAATTGGAGGAGATCATCGCCATCATCGTCACCCTCGCTTCTCCATCGACCATCCATGTTTCCCCCATCTATGAGTGAGTAATCCCCCGCTTTAGGCTATGGGGATGGTAGGGATAGGATGAGATCGTTCATGTAATGGCATCAGATTGTTAGGGCATGGTGCCTAGTATCTATTATTAGTGCTTTTTACTTTGTTGCAACTTTTTATGCTTAATGCTTGTCACTAGGGCCCGAGTGCCATGATTTTAGATCTGAACATGTTATTGATTCATGATGATAGTATTGTTTATGGTCTTACCTGCAAGTTGTTTACACACGTTGTTATCCGGAACCAAAGGCCCCGAAGTGACAATAATCAGGATAACCGGAGGGAATGGCTTTGATGTGAGGATCGTATGTGTTCACGGAGTGTTAATGCTTTGCTCGGGTGCTCTATTAAAAGGAGTACCTTAATTGCCAGTAGTTCCCTTGAGGCCCCGCTGCAAACGGGTTAGCAGGTCAAAAGATGTCATGCAAGTTCTCATTGCGAGCACGTATGACTATATATGGAACACATGCCTATGATTATTTAGTACTTGGATACTTTATATTATTTATCTACAATTGCCCTATGTCTTGATTGCCATATGAATTGTCTTGTCCATGCAACGCCTGTCCATCCATTCCAATGCCCATGCTTTAATCCTACTGTTTGCTGCTATTGTTACTACCGTCTTTACTTTTACTACTGCTATTACTTTGTTATTGCTATTACAAAACTGTTGCTACTGATAAACTGTTGTGAGAAAGATTGTTTACAGGTGCAGCTAAATTGACAACTCAGTTGTTAAGGCTTATAAATATTCTTTGGCTCCCCTTGTGTCGAATCAATAAATTGGGTTTCACTTTCCTCGAAAATACTGCGATACAACCTCTATACTTGTGGGTCATCAAGACTATTTTCTGGCGTTGTTGCTGATACATTGCAAATGTATCTATAATTTTTGATGTTCCGTGCTTGGTTTTATCTACTTTCTTATGCTTTGTTCCAACTTTGGAGTACTTTCTATAGACTTTTGTTGGACTAACCTATTAACAAGTGCCACAGTGCCAGTTGCCTGTTTTCTGCTATTTTTGGTTCCAAGAAAGTCAGAAAATCAATATTCTCGGAATTGGACTGGACAAAAGCCAAAGTCGATATTTTACCGGAAGACTCATGGAGCCAGAAGACGAGACAAAGAGGGGCCAGGGGCTGGCCACACCACCTGGTGGCGCGGGCCAGGCCATGCCACGCCAGGGGGTGGTGTGGGCCCCTCTGGTACCCCTCGGTCTCCCCTCTCGCCTATAAGAGCCTCTCGATGCATAAACCCTAAAGAAATCAAGACTCCAGCCACGAAAAGTTCCACAGCGCCGCCGCCATCGAAGGGGAGATTTGGGGGACAGAAAGTCTCTGTTCCGGCACCCTGCCAGGACGGGGAAGTGCCCTCGGAGCCATCTCCATCGATCTCCACCACCATCTCCATCATCGTTGCTGATTCCCATGATGAGGAGGGAGTAGTTCTCTCTCGAGGCTAAGGGTTCTACTGGTAGCCGTGTGTTCATCTCTCTCTCTCTATGCATGATCATATTGTGATCATGAGCTTTGTAATCAAGTAGATCTACCTTGCTACTCAAGTGCTTTAATAGATCTCTGCTCTCCCCATGTGTGTGAAAGTGATAGCGTGCACACCATGGTGGCACTTAGGCTAGAGATTACAAATACTTGTTATGAGTTATATTTGGAGTTGGATGTCTTTATGAAATTGTGGTGTTTGTTGGAACCATCTAGTACTCAAGGTGACAGTGTGGGGTTATCTAGATGGGAAAGGCTTACTTTAAGGTGTGCTGTTATAGCTCTACCATCGATTAGAGTGTTCAACCGGAGAGTAGTTAAGAGTAGTATCATAAAGAGAATATATTTATATGAGAGTGTTCACTAGTGAAAGTATGATCCCTAGGCCTTGTTTCTAAGCATTGAAACACCGTTTGCAACTAGATCTGTTACATGTTTGCTTGCTTCCATCTTTATTTCAGTTTTCCTTTAGTATTTTCCCACGTCAACCACACGCCATCAAGATATTTTCTAGCACCGTTACCACTTATAATTATCCATACCACTTGTATTTCACTATCTCTTTGCTGAACTAGTGCACCTATACACCTGACAAGTGTATTGGGTGTGTTGGGGACACAACAGACTTCTTGTATCTTGATTGCAGGGTTGCTTGAGAGGGGATACCTTTGACCACTTCCTCCCTGAGTTCGATAAACCTTGGGTAATCCACTTAAGGGAAAACTTGCTGCTGTTCTATAAACCTCTGCACTTGGAGGCCCAACAACTGTCTACAAGAATAGAAGTGCGTAGACATCATGCTATTTTCTTGCGTCGTTGCCGGGGAGGTAAGGTAAAAGGTACTCACATCCTTCGGTGTGAGTGCTCAAAGTTATTTCCTTTAGATTCTGCAATTTTGTCTTTTTGTTTCTTGTTTTCACTAGTTAGGCTTAATGGAAAACAACAACAAAATTAGAGAGCTTTATAGTATTTATCTTGAGTTAGGACATGAAGTGTTTGAAGAGAAAATTAAAAAACCTATGGAACTTTATTTGCATGCTAATAGCAATGTTGTTAGTATGAATTCTTTGGACACCATTATTGCTAATGATATGGAAAAGTCTAAGCTTGGGGAAGCTAGTTTTGATGAGCATGATATTTTTAGTCCCCCAAGCATGGAGGAGCAAATTTACTTTGATGATAATATGCCTCCAATATACGATGATTATAATGATGAATATGATATATTTTTTAATCCACCTACTATTGAGGAGAAAATTAATGATTACAATATGCCTCCTATATTTGATGATTATGGTGATGCGAATAATAATGATAGCTATTTTGTTGAATTTGCTCCCACTACAGTTAATAAGAATAACTATGCTTATATGGAGAGTAATAAGTATTTTATGCATGTGGCTCATGATAAGATTGTTTTATGTGATAGTTATATTGTTAATTTTATTCATGATTCTACTGAAAGTTATTATGAGAAAGGGAAACATGGTTTTATGTATCTCAATAATGTTAAGTTTCCCCTCTTTATGTTGAAAATTTTGAAGTTGCACTTGTTTTGCTTTCCTATGCTTGCTGCTTTGTGCTTTCATGACTTGTTTCTTTACAAGGTTCCTATGCATAGGAAGTGGGTTAGACTTAAATATGTTTTGAATTTGCTTCTTGATGCTCTCTTTTACTTCAATTCATATTTCTTATGTGAGCATCTTCTCAAACTATCAAGCCTAACTTAAAGGCGTTAAAGAAAAGTACTTATTGGGAGATAACTCAAAAGTTTTAGATGAGTCTTGGAAGTTATTACTTCTGTAATAACCGCTCCTTATCCTTTTTATTTGCTTTTTGTGCCAAGAGTAACCTCTAATGAGAGGGAAGTAATGCTTGGGAAAGTTGCTATCCAGAAACAGATTTTTGTGTTTCACCGTATAAATTCGTGTAAAATCTCTGTATGTCTTTTTGCGGCGTGAATTTTTGTGCTTCTGCCTCAGGTTGTTATCTAACTTCCGTTAGTTCAACACTTTTCGATTTGAGCAACATAAGGTCTTCGAAAAAAATTCGTCTTTACCTGCTGGTCTGTTTTGATAGATTTCTACCATTATTTGCATTTGCTTCTTGTTGGTTCCTTTTTGAGTTCTTTTGGGAAATTGAGCTTTTTGAGGGAAGTGCTATAGTAGCTAGTGTTTTAATGGAAGTTTTATTGGTGTTATAAGGGAACCTAAAGACTTATTATCTTGAGTGCACTAATGTTGCTAATTAAGATTGTGTGGAGTTTTGTATGAAGGAAAAATTCCAGGTGTATGGAGGAATGAGTAATGAGATGAAGGATGGACTAAAGCTCAAGCTTGGGGATACCATGCGTGTCACCCCAAGAAATATCCAAGAAGTAAAAGCGTCAAAGCTTGGTGATGCCCAAGGCATCCCCTTCCTCATCAATAAAAATCCCAGGTTTCTTCCAAACGCTTCATTTTTATTGTTTCATGCACAATTGTGTTGTTCTTGGAGCGTCTTCTTTTTTGGTTTTGTTTTGGTTTTTCGTTTGCTTGGTTTGCTTAGTTTGCTGAATAAATTGGTTGGACCCCCTCTTTCATACATTGGGTTTTCAAATAGTTTGGTTTGGATTGGAAAAGAGTAGGAAAGTTCATGCTTAAGTGGTAAAAGGAGCTTTTTTTGGCTGTGGCCTATGCTTTGTCATGCCATGCTTGATATTGTTTTGGCTTTATGCTTAGTGATCTTTGCTGTAGCATGACATGTTATAAAAAATTGAGATTTCTTAATGTGTCTTTGAAAAATCATGCGTTGTTTTAGCATACTAAAGCATAGTATTGTGGTATTCTCCTTTGATAATTTATTAGGGTTGACTTGGCGCATGCTCACACCATGTTATGACTATCCCAAGTCACCATAGCCTTTATGATCTGTTAGTTTTCAACTTGTAGTATCACTTTATGCTTTGACTAATGATGTTTTGTCGCTCTGCATGATTATGGTCATTATTGCTCTCTTAGTTGGTCGCTCTCAGTCTTTTGCTAGCCTCCATAACCAAGCATGAGTTCCACTCATGCATCCAACTCCTAAAACCAAGTTATTCCAAAGAGTCCACCTTAACTACCTATTAGCATATGGTATTCCAAGTATATTTATGCTTTTGTTTACCTTCCGAATTAAACTTGTTATGAGAAAACTAGTGATTAAAGCTCTAACGAACTTGATGGCACACTTTACTTTTCTTGCCCTTAATAGACTGGAACCATTGTGTAATCTATGTTGTATATTCTTGCACTTATATGTTGGGGATTAGTAGAACCATGATGTCATGGGGAACGCTTTCAACATTGCACTTGTACTTTGTACCTAGTTGATATCATGCTCTTTTGTCTATGGATGTCGTTAGTGTGAAATGAAAGGGGAGCTTGTAAGTCCATGTAGTTATGTATGTGTGTTAGAGAAATGCCTAGGCCGCCGCCTAATCCATGCTGTCATGCTGGAAACCTATAGTGTAACCATAATGAGCTGTCTATGAAGCATTCTTCTTATAAAAAAGAGATAGAGATTGAGAAAAAGAGGAAAAGAAAAGAAAAAAAGAGATATGAGAAAAGAAGAAAGAGAGAAAAAAGCACCATTTTCCCATGGTAAATAAGAAGATTGCTGAGATGCTCGTTGTCTGCTTGCCTTGTCATTTTGATATGGGGATTCTTCCGTATCATCGGGCAAGGGGTACCCCGTTGGCGGTTCTCTATGATACGCATGTACTTACTATGAGAAGAACTTACCGGTGACTAAACTTGAGTAGCATGAGGAGCAGCCCTCGTATTCAAGGGGCATGAGATTTCCAACTTATACTTTGTCAAACATATACTCCATAGTTTGTTCATTTTAACCTTAATCACTTCAAGATGCTTATGGTAGGGGCAATGAGAGCTAAAATCTAATAAGTACCATAATTTTTGGAAGCTCTTTATGAAACTTGAATCTCTGCTTCCTTCTATGAAGGCCTTTCTTCTACTTTTATGTTGAGTCTCCACCTTTTATCTTTATGCACCTACTTTGAGAGCATAGTGGCCATTATTAGTTCTATGTGCATTGTCCCAAGACTTGTTAATTGATGCATAACCTTGGTATTGCTTGTTTTAAACTATTTGTATCTAGTCACTCTTATGAACTTTGAAGATGTCCTATGCATTTATGTTTGCTACTCTATGAGGGACAAGCTAAATGCTACTATGCTATGTTTTCTTTATGTGAAACAAACAAACGTCTTGCAAAGCATTGTTATTCATGAATCTTTTGTTTGTGCCTTTTCATGTTGCAACATAGTTGCTTTGCCTTATTGCTAGAACTTTATCCTTCATGCTATGTTGAAGTACTATGATCCCAGCTATCCATGTTTTACAAATAATTCGATCAGGTTTATGATGGTGCATGTCACCTCAAAATGTATTCTTTCTTTTTATCACTTACCTACTCGAGCACGAGCAGGAGTTAAGCTTGGGGATGTTGATACATTGCAAATGTATCTATAATTTTTTATGTTCCATGCTTGGTCTTATCTACTTTCTTGTGCTTTGTTCCAACTTTGGAGTACTGTCTATACACTTTCTTGGACTAACCTATTAACAAGTGCCACAGTGCCAGTTGCCTGTTTTCTGCTATTTTTGGTTCCAGGAAAGTTAGAAAATCAATATTCTCGGAATTGGACCGGACAAAAGCCAAAGTCGATATTTTACCGGAAGACTCATGGAGCCAGAAGACGAGACAGAGAGGGGCTAGGGGCTGGCCACACCACCTGGTGGCGCGGGCCAGGCCACGCCGCGCCAGGGGGTGGTGTGGGCCCCTCCGGCACCCCCGCAGTCTCCCCTCTCGCCTATAAGAGCCTCCCAATGCATAAACCCTAAAGAAATCAAGCCTCCAGCCACGAAAAGTTCCGCAGCGCCGCCGCCACCGAAGGGGAGATTTGGGGGACAGAAAGTCTCTATTCCGGCACCCTGTTGGGACGGGGAAGTACCCCCGGAGCCATCTCCATCGATCTCCACCACCATCTCCATCGCCGTTGCTGATTCCCATGATGAGGAGGGAGTAGTTCTCTCTCGAGGCTAAGGGTTCTACCGGTAGCTATGTGTTCATCTCTTCTATGCAAGATCATATTGTGATCATGAGATTTGTAATCAAGTAGATCTACCTTGCTACTCAAGTGCTTTAATAGATCTCTGCTCTCCCCATGTGTGTGAAAGTGACAGCGTGTACACCATGGTGGCACTTAGGCTAGAGATTACAAATACTTGTTATGAGTTATATTTGGAGTTCGATGTCTTTATGAAATTGTGGTGTTTGTTGGAACCATCTAGTACGCAAGGTGATAGTGTGGGGTTATTTAGATGGGAAAGGCTTACTTTGAGGTGTGTTGTTATAGCCCTACCATCGATTAGAGTGTTCAACCACAAAGTAGTTAAGAGTAGTATCATAAAGAGAATATATTTATATGAGAGTGTTCACTAGTGAAAGTATGATCCCTAGGCCTTGTTTCTAAGCATTGAAACACCATTTGCAACTAGATCTGTTACATGTTTGCTTGCTTCCATCTTTATTTCAGTTTTCCTTTAGTATTTTGCCACGTCAACCACACGCCATCAAGCTATTCTCTAGCACCGTTACCACTTATAATTATCCATACCACGTGTATTTCACTATCTCTTCGCCGAACTAGTGCACCTATACACCTGACAAGTGTATTGGGTGTGTTGGGGACACAAGAGACTTCTTGTATCTTGATTGCAGGGTTGCTTGAGAGGGGATACCTTTGACCACTTCCTCCCTGAGTTTGATAAACCTTGGGTAATCCACTTAAGGGAAAACTTGTTGCTGTTCTACAAACCTCTACACTTGGAGGCCCAACAACTGTATACAAGAATAGAAGTGCGTAGACATCAGTTGCCTAGGAGGATAGCTCTATTTATCAAGTTCACTTGGAATCACTATTGTTTGCTGCCGTCCATTCATCATGGGTAAGTCTCGTGATGGAAAGGTTCCGATATTACCATCCACTACAAGGAGAGGTGCGGTTATCAACACCTCTATTGCTCTTGATTCACCATCTGTGATGAGTAAGCTCCTTACACCACCACATACACATGCTACACATACTGCTATTACTACTGAATCTGAAACTTCTGATACTTATGATGTTGCTTCTACTGTGCTTGATAAGAGTGGTTCATTAGGTCCTTTCCTAGATGCTACGATTGCTAGAACTATAGCTGGAAACATCGAAACTCCTAATGAAGACACTACTACACCTGTCAGTTCACCCGAGTCTAGAGAGAGCTATGATATTGAAGACGGTTATATAGAGATGACTGATGAATTTATTAAAAAATGTCAAAACACTCATGGTAAAAGTGCTATTAAGAGTCTTCTTGAGAAACATACTATTAGACCTAAATTATCTCATAATGCTAAGTTTGCTACATCTCCCATAAACATTAAAGATAAGGATTATGATTTCTCTCTTGATTTATCTTACATAACCATTGTTGAGAAAGAACCCTTTTGTGGAACTAAGAATGAAAGTGTTGTAGCACACATGACTGAGCTTTCTACCATGAGTGGCCTATTTTCTAATGATATTAAGATGCGCACCTACTTTGTTGCTAAATTTTTCCTTTTTTCACTAAAAGGAGAAGCTAAAACTTGGTTTGATAATTTACCTCTTGGATCTATTGATAGTCTTGATTGCTTGATTAATACATTCCTTCAGAAATATTTCCCTCCTTGTGCTAGACATGCTATTTTGCAGGAACTTTTTGATTTTAAATAGGGAGAAAAAGAGATATTGCCTGAATCATGGACAAGGTTTTGTGCTTTGATTCATGCACATGTTGGATGTCCATTACCAAAGAATGATCTTCTTGATATATATTATAATTGACTAACTAAAGAATCTAGGACATACCTGGATAGTTGTGCTGATTGTGTTTTCAGGAATAGAACTCCTAAAGAAGCTGAGGAATTAATGGCTAAAATAAGCAAGAATTATGATGACTGGACTCCACCTAAGCCAACTTCACCTGAGACAACTACACCTGAGTTAACTATGCATGAGCTAACACCAACACCAAAGAAGAGAGGAGTTATTGAACTAAATGATGAAGTGATGAAGGAATCTAAGAAATGTCTTAAGGAGAAGGGTATTAAAGGTGAAGACGTGAAGAATTTACCTCCTATAGAAGAATTATGTAAGCCAATCCCCCACTCATCCACTATTGAGGTACACTCTCTGCAACATTTTGATGAAGGTGATATTCCTTATTCTAAACCTCCTGATCAATGCCTGGAAGAATTTGATGTTTTTATTGTTAAGCAAGATAATTTTAATAAAAGGGTGCAAAATCATCTAATGGAAAACTCTAGAGCTATTATTGAGTTGAAGGATATTGTGGAAAGAACCTCTAATGATGTTAAAATGCTTGTTAAACATTTCCAAATGGTTCAAACTCAAATTGATTAGCTTATTAAGGTACAAAAATATTTGCTAGTTAATGCTTCTAAGGAAAAAAATGCTTATGAAATTAGAACTAGAAGTGGTGCTGCCACCCAGGATCCTCTATATCCTGAGGGGCATCCTAAAATAATTGAGCAAGATTCTCAACAAATTGAAAATAGTGGTACTTCTTCTAATAAAAGAAAAAAGAAACATAAAACTATTGTAGAATCTTCTAAACCTGCTAAAGATCCTAATAGTATATCTGTCTCTGATGCTGAAACTGAAAGTGGTAATGAGGAAAATGATGCTCCTGATAAAGAAAAGGGTGAAGAAGAAAGACACACTAAGAATACTAAATACACTAAAGAAGATTTTGTTACTAAGAAACATGGTAGTGAAAGAGAGCCTTGGGTCCAAAAACCTATGCCTTTTCCCTGATAAGAAACACAAGTCAAAGGAAGATGAACACTACAACAAGTTTGTGAGTGGATGAAACCTTTATTTTTGCAAATTCCTTTAACTCATGCTATTAAATTGCCTCCTTATTCAAAGTATATGAAGGATATTGTCTCAAATAAAAGGAAGATCCCTAATGAGGAAATTTCTACTTTGCTTGCTAATTACTCCTTTAATGGTAAAGTTCCAAAGAAACTTGGAGACCCTGGGATTCCAACTATTCCATGCTCCATTAAAAACAATTATGTTAGAACTGCTTTGTGTGATTTGGGAGCAGGAGTTAGTGTTATGCCTTTTTCTCTCTATAAGAGACTTCAACTAGAAAAATTAATACCAACTGATATATCTTTGCAAATGGCTAATAAATCTACTACTATTCCTATCGGCATATGTGAGGATGTACCTATTCAAGTGGCTCATAATTGCTTGATATTAACTGATATTGTTGTGCTTGAAATGCCTGAAGATGATAATATGTCTATTATTCTTGGGAGACCTTTTCTTAATACTACAAGAGTTTTTATGAATTGCAATCAAGGAAAGGTAACTTTTAATGTTAATGACAAAGAGCATACTATCTATTTCAAAGAAGATTGATAGGCATTATGGCTTAAATTCAATTAAAAATATTGAGAGCATTCAAGTTGGAGAAATATATTGTCCCATACGAAGAGAAAAATATGAAACTCTTATGATTGGGACCATTGCTATGAAGGTTGAGGTAACATAATCATTTAGTGGAATACAAAGTTTTGTTTCATACTCCCTCCATTCAGAAATAACTGTCGCAGGGGAGAATGTTTTTGAACTAAGTCCATTTTACATAAAACCCCACAGAATTAAAAGAAAGACACCGCACTCCATAATTAAAATTTAAACGAGTCGATCGATCTCCAGATCTGGGAGCTCCGCTCGATCCCAGGTCCGTCTGCTCCAATTAATCCCAGGTGAGGCAGCTCCCGATCATGTTCACTATCACCATCCCCGGCTCCCTACAAGCAGGCACGCATGCACAGCCATCACCTGCAGCATCCACGGCAGCTCTGGCAAGCACGCATGCACAGCCATCTCCGTGCAAGCACGCACGCATGCACAACCATCACCAGCAGCTCCGGCAAGCACACGCACGCACAACCATCTCCGTGACGAAGCCATGTCGGCCTCTGCGTGTCAGGCCGGTGAGGTGCGGGCTTTGCCGGCGCCCTCTCCGCGCCAGGCCAGTCAGGTGCGCACTCTTCCGGTGCCCTCTCTACGCCAGGCTTGTACTTGCGCCAGTTAGGTGCGCACTCTTACGGTGCCCTCTCTATGCCAGGCTGGTCAAGTACGTGCTTTGCCGGTAGCCTCTCCGCGCCGGGCTGCTAAGGTGCGCGCTTTTCCGGCAGCCTCTCCATGTCGGGCTTGTCAGGTATGCGCTCTGCCAGCGCCCTCTCCACGTCCGGCTGGTCAGGTGCGTGCTCTCCCAGCAACCTCTGCATGTCGGGTTAATAAGGTGTGCGTGCTGCCGACAACCTCTCCGTGTCGAGCTGATCAAGTGCTTGCTCAACCAGCTCTCCCTCCATGTCAGGCTGGTCATGTGCGCACTCTGCTGGCACCGCTCATGTCCCAGTTCTCCGACGGCGGCCCAAAGACCACCGAATTCTGCAGCTCCCATCAAACAAGCAGAAGTTGACTTCACGGGCTCCCATCATCAGCAGTGCAACTGGCCAGAAACCATCATCGGCACATCGTCGGCATGGTAATTGGGGAGGTGAATTATACTCCATCTCAACAAGAACGTACTCCTGAAGAACAAGGCAAAGACATCATCATACAAGAAGTACCAAAGGTTGATCAAAATGGAGGTAGAATTATGGAAAAACTTGAACAAATTGTTGTTATTCGTGTTGTTTCATAGGCATTAAAAATGACAGTAGTATCTAGCAACAAATTAGTAAAAGTACCAGAAGTTCCAAAATAACTTTACTAATACTCCTACTGTTACTAATACTCTAGATTCCACATTGATTTATGATACATTGCAAATGTATCTATAATTTTTGATGTTCCATGCTTGGTTTTATCCACTTTCTTGTGTTTTGTTCCAACTTTGGAGTACTTTTCATATGATTTCTTGGACTAACCTATTAACAAGAGCCATAGTGCTAGCTGCCTGTTTTCTGCTGTTTTTGGTTCCAAGAAAGTCAGAAAATGAATATTCTCGGAATTGGACGGGACAAAAGCCAAAGTGCCTATTTTTCTGGAAGGGATCAAGTGCTAGAATACGAGACGGAGAAGGGCCTGGGGGCCACCACACCACCTGGCCGCGCGGCCAGGCCTGGCCCGCGCCAGGGGGTGGGGTGGCCGCTCCCTGCACCCCTCGGCCTCTCCTTCCGCCTATATATTGCCCTCGGGACGAAAACCCTAAGTACCCGATCAAAAATCCACGAAAGAGTCTGTAGCCGCCGTCATCTCCATCCCTAGATCGGGAGGGATCTGAAGCTCTTCCCGGCACCCTGCCGGAGAGGGGAATTCACCCTGGAGGCCTTCTTCATCACCATGCAAGCCTCCGGTGTGATGCGTGAGTAGTTCATCCTTGGACTACGGATCCATGTAGTAGCTAGATGGCTGGTTCTCCTCCTTTGTGCTTTCATGTTTAGATCTTGTGAGCTCCGTTCATGATCAAGATCATCTATTTGTAATTCATACATGTTGTGTTTGTGGGGATCGGATGGATATTGAGATGCTATTTCAAATTGATTATTGATTCTATCATGTCTTTGTTATTTGTGATCTTGCATGCTTTCCGTTGTTAGTAGCTATCTTGGCCAAGTAGATGCTAGCAACTCCATGAGTTAGTATTTATGCTCGATAGTGGGTTCATGCCTCTGGTAATCTAGGGAAGTGACAGAAATCTCTAAGGTACTAGATGTGCTGTTGCTACTAGGGAGAAAACAACAATCCTTTGTTCATAGAACAATCGTATTGCTTACTTTACACATAGTTCGTAAAGCAATAATCTGTTTTACTAGTTTGCTTTCTTATTTGAAAAGCACAAAAAAATTAGTTTTACTAGTTTGCTTTCTTATTTGAAAAGCACAAAAAAATTACTTCCTATCTTAAGTTGCCTTCATGTCTAGCCTTTCTCCAATCACTTTGTCACCCGAGGAAATGATTTTCACTTTTAAACAAGGAATTGAGGAAAGTTTTAAGGAAGCTTGGTCTAGAATCTCTAATCTACATGAAAAAACTGAGCCTAAAATGACTCAAAGCTTGTTCCTTAGCATTTTTTACCTTGGGATTGCTCTTTGCTATAGATATGCTTTAGATGCTGTTGTGGGAGGAGATTTCCTCCAATTTAATGAGGATGATGCTATTAATGCTATAAAGAAATTGATCCTCACTTACAACATGCCTAGCCAAACTGATATTTCTTTTGCAAAAATATTTGCTAGGTTGAACACTCTTGAGACTAACACTACTCGCTTAAAAGATTGCTATAATACGCTTAGGGAGCATCATTTATGTTCCAATAAATTCTGAACCATCAAAGTGGCTCCCTACAGTAAAGATTGAGATAAACAATGAAACTTTTCAAGCCCGCTGCGATATCATGTCTGAATTTTGTCTTATGCCCAAAGATATTTATGAATCTTTAAATCTTTGGGGGCTTACTGAAGGAGGAAAAGAAATATCTCTTGCTAATAATGCTACTATATTACCTATTGGAATAGCTGAAGGAGTGTTTACAAAGATCCTTGGGAAAACGATTTCTATTGATTATCTTGTTATTGAATGTGCAGGAAAAGGACAAATTACACTTGGAAGGTCCCTATTAGAACTCCTTGGAGCAATAATAGATGTGGGAAAGGGGACCATGCACCTTTCTTATCCACCAAATAATCATATTTTCCCAAAGGTTAATAATAAAAATAAGAGAGGTAAGGGCAAGAAAGTTGGTTTTAATGCTTCTTCATTTGAGAATACTTGATTCTTTCTTTGCTTCTTATGCCTAACTTAAAGGCGTTAAAGAAAAGTACTTATTGGGAGATAACCCAAAAGTTTTAGATGAGTCTTGGAAGTTATTACCTCTGTAATAACCTCTCCTTATCCTTTTTATTTGCTCTTTGTGCCAAGAGTAACCTCTAATGAGAGTGAAGTAATGATTGGGAAAGTTGCTGTCCCGAAACAGATTTTTGTGCTTCACCGTAAACATTCGTGAGAGAGCTCTGTATGTCGGATTGAGCTGTAATTTTTTGTGCTTCTGACCCAGGTTGTTATCTAACTTTAGTTAGTTCAACACTTTTTGATTTGAGCAACAGAAGGTCTTCGAAAAAATTCGTCTTTACCTGCTAGTCTGTTTTGACAGATTTCTGCCATTTTCTGCATTTGCTTCTTGTGGGTTTCCTTTTTGAGTTCTTTTGGGGAATTGAGCTTTTTGAGGGAAGTGCTACAGTAGCTAGTGTTCTAATGGAAGTTTATTTGGTGTTATAACTGAACCTTAACACTTATTTATCTTAAGTGCACTAATGTTGCTAATAAAGATTGTGTGAAGTTTTGTATGAAGGAAATTTTCAGGTGTATGGAAGGAATGAGTAATGAGATAAAGGATGGACTAAAGCTCAAGCTTGGGGATGCCACGCGTGTCACCCCAACAAATATCCAAGAAGTACAAGCGTCAAAGCTTGGGGATGCCCAAGGCATCTCCTTCCTCATCAATAAAAATCCCAGGTTTCTTCCAAACGCTTAATTTTTATTGTTTCATGCACAGTTGTGTTGTTCTTGGAGCGTCTTCTTTTTCATTTTTGTTTTGGTTTTTCGTTTGCTTGGTTTTCTTACTTTTCTGAATAAATTGGTTGGACCCCCTCTTTCATACATTGGTTTGCAAATAGTTTGGTTTGGTTTGGAAAAGAGTAGGAAAGTTCATACTTATGCGGTAAAAAGAGCTTGTTTTTGACTGTGGCCTGTGCTTTGTCATGCCATGCTTGATATTGTTTTGGCTTTATGCTTAGTATTCTTTGCTGTAGCATGACTTGTTATAAATAATTGAGATTGCTTAATGTGCCTTGGATGAATCATGCGTTGTTTTAGCATATTAAAGCGTAGTATAGTGGTATTCTCCTTTGATGCTTTATTTGGGTTGACTTGGCGCATGCTCACACCATGTTATAACTATATCAAGTCACCATAGCCTTTATGATCCTTTAGTTTTCAACTTTTAGTATCACTTTATGCTTTGATCAATGATGTTTTGTTGCTCTGCATGATTATGGCCATTATTGCTCTCTTAGTTTGTGGCTCCCAGTCTTTTGCTAGCCTCCACAACCAAGTATGAGTTCCACTCATGCATCCAACTCCTTAAACGAGGTTATTCCAAAGAGTCCACCATACCTACCTACTAGCTTATGCTATTCCAAGTATATTCATGCTTTTGTTTACCTTCCAAATTAAACTTATTATGAGAAAACTAGTGATTAAAGCTCTCACGAACTTGATGGCACACTTTACTTTCTGCCTCTTATAAACTTGAACCATTGGGTCCTTCTTTGTTGCGTATATGCTTGCACTTTATAAGTTGAAATTAGCAGAACCATGTTTCATGGGGAACGCTTTCAACATTGCACTTGTACTTTGTACCACGTTGATATCATGTTCTTTTGCTTACGGATCCCGGCGGTGTGAAATAAAAGTGGAACTTGTAAGATTATGGAGTTTGTATGTGTGTTAGAGAAACGCCTGGGCCGCTAGCGTAAGCCATGCCTAATCATGGTGGAAACTTGCAGCATCACCATAATGATCATTCTATGAAGCATCCCCAATAAAAACCTATGCAAATAGCAAAAAAAAAGATTGCTGAGATGCTCATTGTCTGCTTGCCTTGTCATTTTGATTATGGGAAAGCTCCCGTATCATGTGCAACGGGTACCCCGTTGGCGGTTCTTAATGATACACATATACTTAAAATGACAAGAGCTTACTCGTGACTGAAGTTGAGTAGCACGAGGATCGGTCTTCGTAAGTAAGGGGCATGAGATTTCGGTTTATAACTTGTCAAGCATATCCTCTTAGTTGTGTCACTTTAACCTTAATCACCTTCAAGATGCTTATGATAGGGGCAATGAGAGCTGAAAGCTATAAGTACCATAATTTTTGGAAGCTCTTTATGAGACTTGAATCCCTACTTCCTTTTACAAAGGCCTTTCTTCCACCATTATATTGAGTCTCCACCTTCTATCTTTATACACTTACTTTGAGAGCATAGTGGCCATTCTTAGTTCTATGTGCATTGTCCCAAGACTAGTTGATTGATGCATAACTTGATATTGCTTGTTTTAAACTATTGTATCTAGTCACTCTTATGAACTTTGAAGGTGTCCTATGCATTTATATTTGCTACTCTATTGAGGGACAAGCTGAATACTATTATGCTATGTTTTCTTTATGTGAAACAAACAAACGTCTTGCAAAGCATTGTTATTCGTGAATCTTTTGTTTGTGCCTTTTCATGTTGCATCATAGTTTCTTTGCTTATTGCTAGAACTTTGTCTTTCATGCTATGATTGAAGTACTATGATCTCAGCTTTGAATGTTTTGCAAATACTTTGATCAAGTCTTTGATGGTGCATGTCACCTCAAAAATTATTCTTTCTTTTTATCACTTACCTACTCGAGGACGAGCAAGATTTAAGCTTGGGGATGTTGATACATTGCAAATGTATCTACAATTTTTGTTGTTCCATGCTTGGTTTTATCCACTTTCTTGTGTTTTGTTCCAACCTTGGAGTACTTTTCATATGATTTCTTGGACTAACCTATTAACAAGAGCCATAGCGCCAGCTGCCTGTTTTCTGCTGTTTTTGGTTCCAAGAAAGTCAGAAAATGAATATTCTCGGAATTGGACGGGACAAAAGCCAAAGTGCCTATTTTTCCGGAAGGAATCAAGTGCCAGAATACGAGACGGAGAAGGGCCTGGGGGCCACCACACCACCTGGCCGCGCGGCTAGGCCTGGCCCGTGCCAGGGGGTGGTGTGGCCGCTCCCGGCACCCCCTTGGCCTCTCCTTCCGCCTATATATTGCCCTCGGGACGAAAACCCTAAGCACCCGATCAAAAATCCACGAAAGTGTCTATAGCCATCGTCATCTCCATCCCTAGATCGGGAGGGATCTGAAGCTCTTCTCGGCACCCTGCCGGAGAGGGGAATTCACCCTGGAGGCCTTCTTCATCACCATGCAAGCCTCTGGTGTGATGCGTGAGTAGTTCATCCTTGGACTACAGATCCATGTAGTAGCTAGATGGCTGGTTCTCCTCATTTGTGCTTTCATGTTTAGATCTTGTGAGCTCCGTTCATGATCAACATCATCTATTTGTAATTCATACATGTTGTGTTTGCGGGGATCTGGTGGATATTGAGATGCTATTTCAGATTGATTATTGATTCTATCATGTCTTTGTTATTTGTGATCTTGCATGCTTTCCGTTGTTAGTAGCTATCTTGGCCAAGTAGATGCTAGCAACTCCAAGAGTTAGTATTTATGCTCGATAGTGGGTTCATGCCTCTAGTAATCTGGGGGAGTGACAGAAATCTCTAAGGTACTAGATGTGTTGTTGCTACTAGGGAGAAAACAACAATCCTTTGTTCATAGAACAATCGTATTGTTTACTTTACACGCAGTTCGTAAAGCAATAATCTGTTGCTTGCAACTTAATACTTGAGGGGGTTCGGATGATAAGCTGAAGGTGGATTATTAGTCATAGATGAAGTTGGATGGCGGTCTATGTATTATGTTGTAATGCCCAATCAAGTCTCAAAGGAGTCAAGATGATTAGTATATGCATGTATTGCTTTCTCGGTGTTTGTCAATTGCCCCGCTGTAATTTGTTCACCCAGCATGTTATCTATCTAAGGAGAGCCACCTCTAGTGAACTATGGATCCCGGTCCTTTTTCTTTACATACAATCTACAACTCTTTACTTCTTTGTGTTTACTTTCTGCAAACTTTTACTTCTTTCCATTCGATATGTTTAATCCTTTGTTTTCCGCAAAACACGGTGAGATTGACAACCTCATCGCAAGTTGGGGACAAGTTCTGTGGTTGTGTTGTGCAGGTCTCCATGTTGCTACTCGCACGGTAGTGCGGCCTGCCAAAGCTCAGCTAGTAACACCTTTGGGGTGTTTCTTTGCTCCTACTGGTTCGATTAAACCTTGGTTTCATAACTGAGGGAAAACTTGCTGCTGTGCTCATCATACCTTCCTCTTGGGGTTTCCAACGAGCTCTACGTCGAACGACGAGCACATCAATTTACTATCAATACTACAAGGTTCTCTTAATATAAACAAGAACCTCCAAACTGATCTAGCAACCTCCACACTGTCCAGATGTTGAACTAAGAGCAAGCGATCCAAACACATCAGAACCAAGAACTCTATGCTATACATATGCTGTCCATGAAGGACCTACCGCATAAAAGTTATGCATCAACAACCGTTACTTTTACATTTTGTCTAAATTGACAGTCAATCCGAAGATACGGTGGCCCATCAAACTACAGTTCCTAGGCAAAAAGATCGTGCAGAGGAAAGCCTATATGTCCACATCTTTAGACGAACTAAGGAATTTCCCATGGGTACTAATCAGTGGCAACAAATCAAGGGAGTACTTAATTGGCACATCTATGTAATTGCTCAGGTTCACATGACATGCCCAACTAAACTGAAATTAGTTAAATAACTAAACTAACCTTCACGCACAACCAATCTTAGACGTTGTCGACGGTGAGCCGTGCCTGCGAAGAGCACGCCCATGGACACCGTGCTTGGCTGCTGCGATGCCGGCGCCGTCGCCGATTACGGCCGTCCTAGAAGAGCTCGATGACGAGGTGTACGATGTCCTCATCCTCGTAGGCATCATTGAGGACACCGGATCTAGCAACGCCGCCACTGGATCCGAGTTTCCCCTCAACTTTAGGTCGACAAAATCGATCTTTGCGACCTAGGACTGGATGCGGCGGGGCGAGGGAGAGAGATGGTGAGGCTAGGGAAGGGAGGTGGTAAGGCTATATACGGCGGTAGCGAGGCGAGGGGACGGAGGAGGAGGAGAAGGGGACGGGGAGCCATGACGATGCGTGGGAAGAGCTCATGGAGAAGGGGACGGGGACGGGGTCGGGGAAGGGGCGGGTTGCTAGTCAGGAGGAGGAGAACTGGAGAAGATTGGGACGGAGACCGCAAAGGCAAGGACAAAAATATCAGGGAGTTTTCTACAAAAACAGGGCCGCGATAGTTATTTCTGAACGGAGGGAGTATAAAATTGTTTTGGTAACAAGACCTGATCAACCTTGGTAACAAAGGGATTTTAATGAACAAAACAATGTTTTCACCATGATTATCTATGCTTACTTTCATTTTTTATCCATTTTAGTTTTTGCTTTCACTTAGTTTACTTTTCTATTGCTAGTTGCTTGCTTATTAGAGTGTCTTAGAACTTCTGAAGTTTTGGTTTTGTTTTGCTTTTTGCATCTTTTTGAAAACATCTTTCCGTCAGAAAATCATTCATCAATACCTGGAAATTGCTCAAAAATAAAGTGTCTCGAAAAACTCTAGAAAATTCATATTAAATTTTTATGTGAAAAAAGGGGCAGAGAAGTGCCTGGAGAGTACCAGGGGGCCCACCAGGCAGGCACACCACCCGGTGGCACGCCTGGCCATGGTGTGGGCCACCCCTGGCCCTCCACTCACTCTCTCACTTGCCACTTCTTTCTCTCTCCCGAGAAAACACCAGTTTATTGCTCAAACTCGCGTTCTTGCTATTCTTGCTCGCGATTTTTCGATCTCTCTGCTCAGCCCATCTTTGCTGCTGAAATTTGGAGCATTTGTTCTCCGGTATGTGACTCCTCCACTTGTCCAAGTAGATTTGTGTTTAATGGACTATATCTTGAGTATTTTTCTACTATAGGTGACAGGTTATGTGAGCTTGTAAGCTTGTTCAATGCTTAGAAAATTTGTTTTGATGCATGTTTAGGCTTCTTACAAGTCCCTATGAGTAGTTCCCTTCATTATGTATTCACTTTGCAATCACTTGTATGATGGTTGTCCTAAATTTCAGAATATCAAGGATGAACAACCACACTTTTGGAGAAATATTTGAGAGGGACACGCCCGGGAGAGCAAGGCCTTCAAGATCAGCCTCTCAATTTAGGCCATCATATAATGAAGATCTTATTGTACCACGCTTTGGCAATGAAGGAGATGAGGGAGATGCTCACTCATCTACCTTCCCTTGTTTTACCTTTTTGCAAGCTACAGGGATCCTCGATGATTTCTTACTACTGGTTCAGAGGGTTGGTCTGACCACCTACATGGAAGATGAGAGTGAGCAATATGCCGTGCTCACCAAAACTTTCATTGAGAGTTTTCTTTTCACTAACACCCCTTATTAGTCAACTATTTCGTTCAAAATTTATAATCTGCCTATTACCATGCCATTGGAAAGATTTTGCAGCATTATAGGCATAGGCATGACTGGGACAGTGAAGAAGATCCAAGGTCGACCCGCTGATTTGCTGGAGCTCTATCGAAGTGTGACAAATGACGATGACCGCGCAGCTCAGCGCCGGAAGATAAGGAACATTCAACTGCCAGCTCTTAGATATTTTGCTTATTATCTTGCCATTAGTATTCTTGGTAGGGAGAACACTAGTAACATTTCTAATTATCATTTAGCCTTCCTCGCTGCTGTACTTAATAATGATACCAAGTATAATCTTGGCTCTCTCATTGCTCGCCGCCTTGCCGCTAGAGGACCTATTTATGGGGGCATTATTACCTCACGCATGATTGATGCTTTAGAACTTTCTATGGATCCTAATGATACCGTGTTGACACCACAAAGGCTTGATCTTGCTGCTATGAAAACACATCACTTTGTCACTGCCGACTCTAGTACGGAGGGTTTAGTATACAAGATGTTGTTTACTGACGGATATGAGAGGGAAATTCCTTTGCCACAATCCACTTTGTTTAGTATTTACAGGATGCCATGGTCGTGTTCCAAGGAGGAGGTGGACGAGCAGCTCCGCTTGCTTGGTTTCCACGGACAACACCAGGGGGATGTGCCCTCTTATGAATATTCTGCACACTACAATGGGGCGTCCTCGAGCTCGTATCAGGACAAGGGCACCTCCTCGCCGTACTACGGAGGCGCTCCATCTTGGCCAGCTTGGGATTGATACCCACTTAGGCCAAAAGCCTAAGCTTGGGGGGAGGTATACCGACATCACGCTCATCTACTTATCATATTCAGTCGGTACTTTGTATATCCATGTTTCGCTTTCTTTTTATTTTTTTCTTGCTTTGTTTCTTCTTTCCAAAACACAAAAAGACCAAAAATATTTTCATTGTTTCTCTTTGGTTGCCTCTTTTTCTTTTTGCCTTGGTTTGCCTTTTCTTCTATCTTTCTTTTTATTATTCGAAAAACCCAAAAATATTTCGCTTTGCTTGTTCGTACTTTTTTTCTTGCCTTTAAAAATCAAAAACACCAAAAATATTTTATGTTCTTCTTTGGTTTTGTGAAGTTCGTTGCAGGGTTCAGCAGTCTTTAGTGGAGTTTGGTTTCATGTTATTATTCAAGCCACACAAGTGAAGGGCAACAATGAGGATTAATGACAACTTGAGGTGTGGTAAGAGGCTAGTAACGAACTCTATTTGTTTTCATTTTTTGTACATAAACTCATCATTGTGGACATGCTTTGTCTGTTCATGTAAGGTGTATGTTATTTATGGATGTTTAGTAGTTCTTGCTTTCTTATGATTAGCTCCAGCTTACTAATGGTTTGTAGCTTGTCATATGAATGTTTTCTTGCATTGTTCTATTCATAACCTGGTATGACACTGTGGTATCCTCCTATGAATGTTTCACTTGAATTGACTTGGCACATGATCACGCATGCCTATGACTGAAACAATCAGTTAAGCCTCGATGAATTATTTTGCCTCAAGGGTCTTGAATCACTTTCATGCCATACTTAGTCCTGTTTTTTTGCAAGCATGATTATGACAGTTATTGCTCTCTCGTTTGTCGCCCCCTACTATTGCTAGCCTTCACTTGCACAGAGTATGAGCTCTACTCATGTTTCCAACTCCCCAAAACCAATATTGCCAAAAGTGTCCACCATACCTACCTTTTAGCATCATTTGCTATTCCGTGCATATTCAGTATGCCTTGTTTTCTTCCAAATAAAATGTTTGCTTGTTAGTTAGTAAAGCTCTCACGAACTTGATGGCACACTTTACTTTTCTCGCACTTAATAAACTTGAGACATTGTGTCCATCTTTGTTGCGTATATGCTTGCGCTTTATAAGTTGAAGTTAGCAGAACCATGTATCATGGGGAACGCTTTCAACATTGCACTTATTATTCCGTTGATATCATGATTCTTTTGCTTATGGATCCCGACGGTGTGAAATAAAAGGGGAACTTGTAAGATCATGGAGTTTGTATGTGTGTTAGAGAAATGCTTGGGCCGCTAGCCTAAGCCATGCCTAATCATGGTGGAAACTTGCAGCATAACCATAATGAGCACTCTATGAAGCATCCTCAATAAAAACCTATGCAAATAGCAAATAAAAAGATCACTGAGATGCTCATTGTCTGCTTGCCTTGTCATTTTGATTATGGGATAGCTCCTGTATCATGTGCAAGGGGTACCCTGTTGGCAGTTCTCTATGATACATATGTACTTACAATGACAAGAGCTTACTTGTGAATGAAGTTGAGTAGCATGAGGTTCGGTACTTGTAAGCAAGGGCCATGAGATTTCAACTTATAACTTGTCAAGCATATCCTCTTAGTTGTGTCACTTTAAACTTAATCATTTAAAGATGCTTATGATAGGGGAAATGAGAGCTCAAAGCTAACGAGTACCATACTTTCAACATTTGGAAGCCTTTCAAACTCTTCAAAACCTTTTTCATTTCCTTGTTGAGTCCCCACACATTCTATGAGCACTTTCTTGAGAGCATAGTTGTCATTCTTAGTGTAATATGCTTGTTTCAAAACTTGGTTAATTGTGTCATGACCTATACTTGTTTCTCTGATATATTTACTTCTAGTCTTCACTTGATCTTCGAAGGTGCCTTGGCATTTATGTAATCAAAGGCAAGCGAGATACCACTTTATCATACCTTTTTATGAGCATTGCAATGTTGCTTATGTTTATGTTTCACGCTACCTATTATTTTTGAGTTGGGATCTCTTCATAGCTTGCAATGACTATTGAGTAACCTTATTTGCATACTCCTTATTATGAATTTTCCAAGTACTTGATCATATGCTGAGAATATATACATCTTATGAAGGAAATGTGTTCGTGAAAGTTTCTTTTATCGCACTCAGTTTTCAACTGAATTGCTTGAGGACAAGCAATAAGCTAAGCTTGGGGGGAGTTGATATGTCCAAAATGTATCTACTTTCCCAAACACTTTTGCTATTGTTTCTCCTCTAAACTTGTGTGATTTGGATACAACTAACACAGACTGATGCTGTTTTCAGCAGAATTACCTTGGTGTCTAGTTTTTGTGCAGAAAATCAACTATTAGGAAAAATCCCAGAAAATATGCCAAAAATCCTATTTCACCAGAAGATTCATGGAGCCAGAAGACAAAACGGAGGAGGGCCACGAGGGTTCCACACCACCTGGCCGCGTGGGCCAGGCCTGGCCGCGCTAGTGGGTGGTGTGGCCGCCTCGGTCACCCCCTCGGCCTCCCTCTTTGCCTATAAGATGCCTCCTGACCTAAAAACCCAAGGGGTTGATGTTTTTCTAGAAAGAGTTCTGCTATGCCGCCACCACCAGATTCCGCAAATCAGAACCAGAAACTCCGTTCTAGCACCATGTCGGGACGGGGAATTGGTGGAGATCATCGTCACCATCGCTTCTCCATCGACCATCCATGTTTCCCCCATCTATGAGTGATTAATCCCCCGCTTTAGGCTATGGGGATGGTAGGGATAGGATGAGATTGTTCATGTAATGGCATCGAATTGTTAGGGCATGGTGCCTAGTATCTATTATTAGTGCTTTTTGACTTTGTTGCAACTTGTTATGCTTAATGCTTGTCACCAGGGCCCGAGTGCCATGATTTAAGATCTGAACATGTTATTGATTCATGATGATAGTATTGTTTATGGTCTTACCTGCAAGTTGTTTACACATGTTGTTGTCTGGAACCAAAGGCCCCGAAGTGACAATAATCGGGATAACCGGAGGGAATGGCTTTGATGTGAGGATCACACGTGTTCATGGAGTGTTAATGCTTTGCTCTGGTGCTCTATTAAAAGGAGCACCTTAATTGGCAGTAGTTCCCTTGAGGCCCCGCTGCAAACAGGCTAGTAGAACAAAAGATGCTGTGCAAGTTCTCATTGCGAGCACGTATGACTATATATGGAACACATACCTATGATTATTTAGTACTTGGATGCTTTATCTTATTTATCTGCAATTACCCTATGTCTTGATTGCCATATGAATTGTCTTGTCCATGCAACGCCCGTCCATCCATCCCTATGCCTACCGTGCTTTAATCCTACTATTTGCTGCTATTGTTACTACCGTCTTTACTTTTACTACTGCTATTACTTTGCTATTGCTATTACAAAACTGTTGCTACTGATAAACTGCTGTGAGCAAGATTGTTTCCAGGTGTAGCTGAATTGACAACTCAATTGTTAAGGCTTATAAATATTCTTTGGGCCCCCTTGTGTCGAATCAATAAATTAGGTTTCACTTCCCTCGAAAATACCGCGATATACCCCCTATACTTGTGGGTCATCAGGGTGTACCGGATGATGAATCCAGGTGTGCGGAATCTAGTGGGGCAGATGCAATTTCCACAGCAAGGTCCGATGATGCAGATGCCTTAGTGGCCATTCAAATCCCCTTCGTTCAAAGTCAAGGTATGCCTAGTCAGTTTCAAGGTTAGTTTATACCTCCTCAACAATAGCCATCTACCAGTCAGAACAGTAGTGCTGGAGGTAGCAGTAGTCAGGTGAACTCTGGCAAGATCAAAGAGAAGGTTGGCAAATCTTCTGCTGATAGTAGTCAGAATTAGGCCAATCAAGGAACATAAAAAGGCAATAAGAGCACAAATCAAGCAAAAACAGCTTATGTGTTAGTCTTTGATCCTAAATATAAGGATGTGATATGTTAAAATTGTGGGGAACTAGGCCACTTTGTAGGTCTGTGCCCAACAACCAAGTGTTGCTTCATCTGTGGCAAGTGAAAGTGCATGCGACCCCCCATGTGTGGTTTTGGTAATTAATGATAATCCTTATGGACTAGTGTGTGTATTAAGTTTCACTTGTAGGAATTATCCACTGGCATCGCTTGGAGCATGTGTTGGCTTCAAGGTAGAAGATATAAATAAGAAGAAGCTTTGACCAAGGGCTTTGGGCCTTTTTGGAGTCATATCTAGGTGGTCATGGACCGATGAAGACAAGGTCAAAGAAGAGGCTTCACCATTGTGTATGGGGGAGCATATGTCAAGTCCTCATCAAGTGAGTGTGTGTAAGAGCAATCAAGAAAGGTGTCCATCTTGAGAAGGACAAGATCGTCTACATCGTGCTCAAGTGGATTTCTCAAGTTAAATGTATTCTTGATAGGTTTTCCCTTTTGCCGATCTCGTGTTGGTAGTTGAGAGACCGGGTTTAGGATAGATAGCCGTACTATCAAGAGGGGCTCTCGATTGAGTAACTCGATCATATCGTTCGGAGAGAGCTCAAACCTTTGCATTCTTAGCATCATATTTCTTGGTCCTATCCATGTGAGGATATAGATCTTGTGGTTATCTTCATGACAAGCTCTTGTTAATCAAAAACGGTTTTTCCTTTTATACCTTGTTGCGTTTTTTATCTCGGGGGTTTTCCAGATTCTCACCAAGTGAGGTATCTCACATTATAATACTTGATACTTTCTCACTTGGTGATATCCAATATTTTCCCTTTTGGTTGGGTAACTCTTGTTGTCCTCTTTACAACAAAATTGGTTTCGGGTCAATCGGAGTTCCCTAGCCAAAGTTATGCCTTGTTGAATATTTTCCCTTTTGGTTTGAAAATGAAAAAGAAAAAGTTTTTTCTGGCCCGCCCGGTGGTACTGGGTCCGCTACCGCCGGGCAGCACGCAGCCCTTCCCTCCTTTATTTCGCCTGGTGTCTAGGCCGGCACTACCGGGCCCAACCGGTAGTACCGGCCAACCCAGCTTCCCGCTCTAGCCTTGGCCCTGCTCCCTCCCGCTTCCAGCCGCTTCGCCCCCGCACAACACCCCCACTCGCTCGCCCCGCATCGCTCCGCTCGCCAGTTGCGCGCCCCCCGATCCCCTTTTTCCCTCGCTTCTCCTATGCGGTGCCCGCTTGCGCTCGCTGACTTGGGCCGGCCTAGCTTGCCGCCACCGGCTCCCCTCGCTTGCTGGCTGGGCCTCGCGTCGCTTGCTGCTGTCGCTGCCCATGATCCCACCCGATCTCGCTCCCCAGTTTCCCTCTTGCGCGCGTGATGACTGAAATATAGCCATCTACGTCCACATTTAAACTGGATATTAATCATATTTTTGATAAAATATCTCTCTAAACCCTGCCACTAATGCTAATATTCAAAGGGGTATGCAATCCTTTGTTCTTGTATTTTTCCTACGTAGATAATGTCGTTTAAAGGAGGGAATCACTATATTAAATTCAAAGATACGATATTTCCTTTAGCCAGAAGAAACCAGGAGCTGTCCCACGGAGGCAGACGTTGTAACGACCAACTATACGGCCAGAGCAAAAATTCTGACTGTATAGCTCCGGTCATATAGTTGGCGTCGCCACTGTGAGGTCAAACAAAACAACTTTCATAAAGGTACCCCTATATAAAGAAGCCTCAGGCGACGGGAAAACATCTCTCGCTCGACCCTAGAACTCCCGAAGAAGCCATACCTCGCTAGAAAGCCGCCTCCAGATCTCCAAAACCTTCTCCATCTCCATAGCCATACTCCACCACTTGTAATAGTAGATCTCTTCTTTGATTGGCAACATTGTAATACTATTGCTATCAATCTTATGATTTTCATTTGAATGTTTGTGATTGTTGATCTTATCTCTATGTGTGAGTAATTCTCCTTGGGCTAAGGGCTTCGGCCTAGCCATGTAGCAACTGTGCATGTGATTTATCATAGATGGGATCGTGTATTAGTTTGTATGACATGATGATTATTGTATCCTCTCTTGCCTCAATCCAAGGACTTATCAGGTACCCAAGACCCTGAGGGTTGAGCCAGATTTAGGGAGTATGAGTGATGACTGATCTGCAGGTTGGGAACCCCAGTGACAGAAGGGGCAGTACGGCTGTATGTGAGGGATTTGCTTGGGATTAACAGTGACATCACTATCCATATCATTAGTTCTCTTTCTTCTATGGATGAGACTAGTAGGTTATTGCTATAAGCGGTTGCGGAGGCAGTAGCAATTATGGATGCACTGCCCACATATAATTTATCTTGCTCTAACAAGTACACACATACTTTATTTCTATCTTTTATTTCCATCAGATGTTTTTGCACAGCTATAGGTGAAACCGAACGCCCTAGGCTCTCTGTCTCCATCATCGACAACAACAAAAAGACACAAGCTACTGGTCCGATAAAAACACAAAAGGAATTCTAAAACTCCCGAAGGTTCGTTAAAGTAACTTCACTACGCATTCGCTTCCCGTGGATTCGATAACCTAGGTCTACTAGGGAAAAAGAGCTATACTACATCTGTAATCCGGATCGAAGGTATCAACCCTTTTTCTAGCGTTGTTGCCGGGGAAGCAATAACTACCCCGGTGAGGTTATTAGGAACCTTGCTAGTTTTAATTCTTGTTTTTAATTTTGTTAGTTTGCTGCCAGTCTTTATTTGATAAACCAAAAAAAATTAGTTAGTCTTTAAATTCTTGTTTTTACTGTTTTAATCTAAGAAAACCCAAAAACATAGGTAGTATGGCTGAAAAGAAGCTTGGGGAGTTTGCTACTCCCAATAATGATTATTTGTGTACTCCTGTTACTTAGCCAGCAATTGCTCCTGATGATTATGAAATTAAGCCCCATTACTTAAGGTTGGTTCAACAGAATCAATTTGGAGGCCCTACTGTTGAAGACGCAGCTATGCACTTAAATACTTTCACTGAAATATGTGATATGATGCATATAAAAGATGTTGACCTTGATGCGGTCAAATTATGTCTATTTCCTTTCTCTCTGAGAGGAAGAGCTAAAGAATGGTTGCTATCTTTGCCTAAAAATACTATTACATCATGGGTGGGATGTACTTCTTTATTTATGACTAAAATTTTCCCACCTGCAAAGACTATGCAACTCCGATCTAATATTACTGGTTTTAGATAGGAAGAGCGTGAGCCACTAGCGCTTGCATGGGAGAGGATGAAAGAATGCTTAAGAAACTGTCCTAGTCAAGGGATGGAAGATTGGTTAATCCTCCATTTATTCTATAATGCTATTAATCATGTGTCTAAGTCTATGCTCGATACTGCAGCTGGAGGAACATTTATGGGTAAACATATTACCAAAGCAAAGCAGCTGCTAGACAATATGCAAGACAAGCATGCCCAATGGCATGTTGAAAGGTCAAACACGAAGAAGGTGAACTCCGTCTCACCACAAGAGAACGAAGATCTCAATGCTAAGTTGGATGAGCTCATACTAGCTATAAAAGGTAAGGAAACTTAGGTAAGAGCCACCCCTGAAACAAACATAGAAGAAATAGACTTCGTAGCTCGTAATGACTATAATCCTACTTGGAAGAAGAGGTACAATCCTAACTTTCAGAAACATTATTATCAGTCCTACAAATAACTCTAATAATAATATGGGAACTAGTAATGGTAGTCTCCAAGAAACGCTTGAGTCTTTTATAGACTCACAAAATGAACAAAATAATATTCTAGTCAAAATTACGGAGAACCATGATGCTATGCTTAGTAAATTATCTAACCAAGATATTAGTTTGAGAAATGATTAGCAGGCCCTTCAAGAAAGAACAAGGATCATTGAGGCACAACTAGGTAAGATAACCGAGAGTCAAACTCCCATTATAGCTAAATTTGCAGGTAAAGCTAAGCCCAATCCCGTTGAAGAACTCAAAATGATGAGGATCCGAAGGGAGGAGCCTAAAGAATTTGATTATAGTAATGCCCCTTCACCAAGCTACACCATCGAAGATCTCGTAAAAAGGATACGTCAAAATTTCGGTAAGTGAAGGTAACAACGAAGCCATGTATCAACACTTTATTGATCAAGTAGCAATTAAGGTACGCGAGCTTGAAGAAGAATACAAGAAAATTGCTGAAAAGTTACCTGTTAAACTAGATGACATATTTGAGCCTACTATTAAGATAAAGATTGGAACCAATGAGATAGCTGCACTTTGTGATCTAGGTGCAAGCGTCTCAACAATTCCAAAGAGTCTTTTTAACAAGTTAAATCTTGGCTCCTTTGAAATTGCTGAATTAAAATTGCATCTAGCAGATTCTACCTACAAACAAGCTTTAGGGATTAAGGAGAACACTTTAGTTTACATCAAAGGTTGTCCTGCTCTCATTGATTTTGTTATTGTTGACATGCCTGAAGATATTGTTGCTCCTATAATACTAGGTCATTCTTTCTTGAGAACTATAAAGGCTTTAATTAACCTTCATAAAGGGAACGTGAAGTTGCAATTTCCTTCACGGGATCCTTTTGTTATTCATTTTCCTAGGAAGAAGAAAGCCAAATATGACGAGAAGGAAGCCATCACTTTGAAGGCATTACTTTGAAGTGGGTGTTCCACTCATCTGGCCCAAGTGAGTATCATCAAGGTCAAGCTATTGACCATAAAAGAGCGCTCCATAGGAGACAACCCATGTTAAATTAAGGTTTGAGTTAAGTTTTTAGTCTTAGTTTAAGTTCTTGTTCAATAAAAAGTGCTAGAAAGCTCAATTTGAGGAGAATAAATTTGGTAGTACTTGAAATTCTGCATTATTCATGCTATTGTTGGTCGACAATATTTTCTGTTAATTTTCTAGAAAAAATAAGGTATGTCGCTAAGTTATAGGAAAAGAAATAGTTTACAAAGAAATAGAACTTTTTGATGTACACGGACAGTTTAACGACCAACTATACGGTGGGAATAAAAATTCCGATCGTATAGCTCTGGTCATATAGTGATCTTTACCATCGAATTTTTTTCTGCAATATGTACTGAGAGTTTAACGACCAACTATACGGCAGGAATAAAAATTCCGGATGTATAGATATCAATGTCTCCGTACAATTTCTTTTCATATGTACTGACAGTTTAACGACCAACTATACGGCGGGAATAAAAATTCTGGCCTTATAGTTCCGGTCGTATAGATATCGATGCCTCCGTATAATTTCTTTTCATATATACTGGGAGTTTAACAACCAACTATACGACAGGAATAAAAAAATCCGGCCGTATAGTTCCGGTCGTATAGATATCTATATCTTTGCAAATTTTCTTTAGCAGGGACAGACAGTTGAACGACCAACTATATGGTCGAAATATTTTGTTCGGACCATGTAGTTGCGTCTGTATAGCTGTGCCGCCAAGAGGAAGACCTAATATTTTGACAGAACGCCAACTATATGGCTAGAACGCATGTTCCACCCGTATAGTTGCGCCTATATAGTTGCGTCCGACCACAAAATCGCACGGGAAGGTACTCCCAACTCCAAAACTTCAATCCTTTTTCTTTCTTCTACCTCCAAACTCTCTCAAAACCTCAAGGGATCTTTATCTCTACTCAATTTCATTCGATTTCCTCACACACAAGTGATCTATGGTATGTTTCTCCTCTGATCCTCCAATTACTTTTTGCAAATTCATCTTTGATCTATTGTCATTATCAATCTAGGGTGAGACCTACTATGAACCAATTGTCATGATTTTCTTGCCTAGATTATTATCTTGAGGAGATTCTTTAGTGTGTTTAGATGAAGAACATATTATACTTACTGTTGTTGGATAAATTTTTTTTATTTTTTCCTTTCTTCAATGTTTTAGAAGATGAACACAAGGAACCAAACTCGTGCTCGTTCCACCGCTAGCGCTTCTCGGGTTATCGCTTAGGAATGCATGGGGATACGGTTCAGGGATGAGGCCCATCGCGAATTCTTCAACAAGATCAAGAATAGCGAAGTGAAGGCCACCAAGTGGGCTTGCCCCATTATATTGAACCAACTCGGTATTTCTGATGACTTTAATTTACTTTGCAATAGAGCTGGCCTGCAAAACTTTGTGTACAATGATGTACCTACTTATCGCAGCTTAACCATTGAATTCCTAAGTTCGTTGCAAAGCACCGTTAAGCTGTGGCAAGGAGAGGATACTATTTCTTTCCGCCTGATGAACAACAACTACACTTTAACACTAGATGAATGGTGCACATGCTTTAATTTGCCAAACAATGATGTTCATGCTTTACACGCATCCTTTACTGGCTTAATTCCTTCCCCCGATCAATATTATAATGGAATGTGTTTCACTAGTAGAGTGAACAAGGGGAAGAATATTCAACATACTGCAATTCGCTATTTGTTCTATGTTATTGCTAACACCTTACAGGCATGAAATGAGTTCACGAGACTCAACGAGGAGGACATCCTAGTCCTTGCAAAGGCTGCTTACATCAACTGCAACCTTTCACTCTACTTGGGCGTCATCCTTGTGCGCTACCTAGAGAACCAAGCCTCCCAAATCCAAGGGCCAATCACAGGAGGACGCATCATCACCGTGCTTGCCACTGCCCTAGACATCGATCTAGGTGAGTTGAAACCCATACTAGGTGAGACACGTGTTGGTTTCTCCACCTTGAGGGCCCGTGGAATGCTCACTAGGAGAGGTGGTGTTTATTACCTGCATATTGCTGGAGTTGGGCATATCTACCCTGTTCCTTTGCCTAATGGTCTTTTCTCTATCAAGGAAGGACATTTGCTATATGATGTGCATGTTGAGCAGCACTAACCAAAGGAGGAGATTCCTAAAGAGGATGAGAACCAAGAGGAGGAGCAATAAGTTCCTCACCAAGAGGAGCAGCCGCAAACCCGGTTCACCACATACCAAGATTTCCAAGGACTTGGAGGGACTGTGGAGAGGATGCACGACCTCTCTTTGAACCTCCGAGAATCAACAAGTAACCTCTCCACTCAATTCACGAACTGGAGTAACGAATTTTTCCCGCCACCACAATGATTTGAAGGGCTTGCAAAAGCCTAAGCTTGGGGAAGTTTCCTCATATATATTTATTTGGCATTTATTTGCTTTTATTTATTTCAAGGTTACATTTTTATTTGAGTTTATAAGCACTCGTGTTGGTTTCCCAACACTTTATCTTTAGTTCTTTCTATTTGCTTTCAAAAATTTCTAGCCGAGCTTTGCCGCCAATTTTCTATTCTTTAAAATTCCTCTCTTAAAAATCACAAAAATATTTTTCCATTTTTCCTTATTTTCCCTCTTTCTTTTCTTTCCGCCTCGAGGTCTTCATATATTTGCACGAGAGTGATCGACTTTGAGTTTCCAAGAAACAAATAAAAAGGAAGAGAGAAGTGGAAGCAAACATGAGAGGTATGCCTTATGACTTCCCACTTTTGAAGTTTGAGAAACCCATGCTAGTTAGTAGTAAATGTTGAGATATTATATTGGTGGAGTGAGTCTTTGTATCATAGTAAGATTGTTGTTTGCATCGGTATTTAATTGGGCTCATTTTGTTCTAGCTCTCATAATTAACCAAGTCTTGCCTAAAAATTGCTAAAGAATTGTAATAAGAAAAAGTCTCACCATTGAAGGCTTGGGTGTTGTAGTGCTTAGTCTTGAAGGATTATTTCTAGACACTCGACACCACTGAAAATGTTGATTGACTTGATATCTCTCTTTGAAAGGATTTGTTCGATTGAATTAATGTTTCGCGGTTTTTGTGAGCATGCCAAAGTTTGACTTGTTAATCGTAAGAATGATATAGCTTTATGCGTGTCAAACTTCATGGGATGCCAACAACTCCACTGGTCTACGAACGATCTTCATGGAGGAAACTCCTAGATTTTGGCTATGAGTTGATTAAACACTTGTAGCAACGATGCTATAGTGGGTAAGATTCTTGGCACTCCTGGGTAGATGTAATCATGATGGAATCACTCCTCTGGCTATTATGAGTAATCATTTTGCAAAAGGAACAAAAACCTTATTGATGCCACGAGTGTCCATCACAGCCCGATAAACTAATAATTTTTTTGGCATGCTCTCAATTACTTAAAACCTAAAATTCTTGAATGACAATGAATAGAAAAGTAGTGCTTGCAAAGTCTTGATTCATTGATGTGGGAGAATTGAGATACTCTAGTACATATACTTTTCATGACAACTCTCACACTCTTAATTTACATGATTATACTTTACTATTCAAAGGCAAGCCTATGAGTTGATTACTTGACATGGAATAAAATTTACTCATTTGAATCATCCATGTTTACAACAATTTTGCTGCGCTATAAGGATGCATGAAACCCGTATTATATGCTTTCCATTACTCTATCTGTGCTGAAATTTTTTAGATTTATGAAGTGGAGGAAACATGAGACTATTAATCATGAGTAAGATCACCATCTCGTTATTTCAGTTTAAATGTTGAGTTCCTTATTGATTTTGATTTTCTTGCTTGGGACGATCAAGTTTAAGCTTGGGGAGGTTGATGACTCTGAAATATAGCCATCTACGTCCATATTTAAACTAGATATTAATCATATTTTTGATAAAATATCTCTCTAAACCCTGCCACTAATGCTAATATTCAGAGGGGTATGCAATCCTTTATTCTTGTATTTTTCCTACGCAGATAATGTCATTTAAAGGAGGGAATCACTATATTAAAGTCAAAGATACAAGATTTCCTTCAACTAGAAGAAACCAGGAGCCGTCCCGCGGAGGCAGACGCCGTAACGACCAACTATACGGCTAGAGCAAAAATTCCGACCGTATAGCTCCGGTCATATAGTTGGTGCCGCCATCATTAGGTCAAACAGAACAACTTTCGTGAAGGGACCTGTTGGGGATATACTTCCCGGGTATCCTCACAGTTCCTCACTAACCAGGGTGGCCCACTTCGGTTTAGAGCTTTGCTTCATGGGCGGCCCAGTCAGGGAGAAGAGACGGAGTCCAGTCTGGCTACGGGAAGACCCAGAAGACTTACCGACATAGGCCCATAGTGTTACTTGTAGTTCAAGATGTACTGTGTAACCGACTCTTAGTCGTAGCCAGATAGATCTCTCCTGTAAACCCTAGGCCGGATATCTATATAAGCCATCCTAGGGAGAGCCTTTAGGGCACCTCAATAGTCTACAATCTCAACTCGCACATGCGAACCCCTTGTAACCCATATTCCGGCTCTGCCATATTATTGGATTGCTAGCAGGAGTAGGCTCCGTCCAAAGCCGACGGATTCGAACCTGGGTAAACTTGTGTGCTCACCGTCCTGGAACACCGTATGTCTCACAGCCCTCTCTTTCGCACGCCTCGAGGACCCCCTCATGGTGTACTTGTCATCAATCCGACGACAGTTGGCGCCCACCGTGGGGCAAGTGTGCTTCAGATCTATGTTCCGAGCAGAATCTGCAAGAATTGGAATCGGTGAGACTATCACCGTCGGTCGCATCCTCTACACTAGCGACGTCCCTCTCATTGTTGTCGACGAGACCTGGATTCCGGCTAGGGAGGCTGAGACTGCCTACACCATCATGTCTTTTGGCGAGATCGATGTTTACATCGGCTTTGCTGAACCTGTCCCACCCACCCCAGCGGTGATAAACGAGGCGGAAGAAATTTCTGGGTCCCCTTTGTCCACGGAGGCGGGAGAGTTCCGGATCTCAGAAAACCCTAATCCCACCCAACCCGCACCAGTTGCGGAGATAGTGGAGAAATCCGAGCCTGAAGCAGACCTGGCGGTCCAAGTTGAATCTAGAGTGGATCTCCCTAGAGAGACCGAATCCCAGATCGACCCACCCGCTGAGGTCAAAATCTAGGAGGAGCATAGCAACAACGCTGGTTTCGGCTCTGACGACGCTGAGACAGATAGGCCTTTCCTGAGATACACACTAAGACGCATGATGATGCAAAACTCAGGCGTAGATGAAATCCTCGAGACCATCAAACGTTTCAACGAAGCCTACTATGAAGACCACAATTATCTTAGGAGGGGCGCATCGCACTTTGTCGGATATGTGGGATCCGGATCCGGCTCCGTCGATGCTAGAGACAACACCGACTCTGTGCTAGAGGCGATCGGAACAAACGCCGACGCACCCGCATCCTCGGATGACTCGACGACGTCGGCAGATTTCCGAAAGTTCTCCGTGGAGTATGAAGAGGAGTATAACTCCAAAGCTGTAGAGGAAGAAGAAGCCATGGATGAAGGATCCGGGGAAAACTCTCCCAAAGCACAGGATGACATGGAAATCGAAGATAATCCCGAAGTCCAGATGTTCGAAAGTACTGATCAGAGCTTGACTCCGGGAAACGGACCCAAAGCCGTCTTTGCTACCGGCGCTGCCAAGAAGGCAAAGAAGAAGAACAAGAAAAACAAGACCCCGGCGAAAGACCCTCTGGCAGAGGAGGTGGTTGCCGAGGAATATGAGGAAGACTCAGATGGAGCACTTATCCCAAACGAGCCCGAAGAAGAGTCGTTGGACGGACACGTGATCACTGAAGGTGCGGATAAACTCATCGATGCTGCATTAACCACACCTATTCCTATAGCTGCAGAACTTACTGCTGAAGAGCTGGATGAAAGGGCCTAGACCCTAGAAGCGCGTCGCCAAGTACTCCTCGATGAAGCCAAAAACCTTGAGGAGGAAAAGAAATGCATGGCAACTGCGGAGAAGTACAACTCTAGGCAACATCAGAAGACCATGAAACGTCATACTCATGATGACCAATTCCCGCAGATTCACAAAGTCCTTTTCGGAGGAGAACATGGGATGCCTCGACGCGACAGCAACGGGGATTGGGTGTATCCAACACCAGTAGAGAACACCGTTGCAGCTCGAGAAATCCTATCCGCTAATCCGGGCTTAGAACAGATTCAATGGGGCATTAAGCTACTCAACAAGGGCCTAGAACAGCAAAAGGTCGCCCTATCCGGAAGCCAAAAGCTGGTCTCCCATTCTGACCAATGTCGCACGGATCTGGCCTAGGCTGACGTAAGACCCTAACGTGTTCCGGAACAGCACCATCGTTCCGACCGTCGCAAGAACCGGATCTTCAGGACAGCACCACAAAGCTGCACGTGACTGCCGTAACATTAACCCAGTTGCGGAGCAAGAGGCAATTGCTGCACTGAATCCGAGGAACCCGCCCCGGCGAGAGTCGAAAGATCGTAGGGATGAATATAAAGAGAAACGTCGGGAGGAGGACCGACAAAGAATGACACCTCCTAGACATGCAAGCCATCCGGATGACGGGCGAAGGAACGACAGACACCGTGCCGAGTCAAACCAACAGGGGGCTCGTCACAATGAAGATCCTCCCCGAAACCGGAATAACGACACTTCGGACGGAGGCCGATGATCAGCCAGAAACAACCCAGCTGCTCCACCTTCCCCACCAAGCAGCCATCATAACGGCCCCGAAGGTGGCCAAGGAGGACGTCGTGGTGGAGGAGGTGGTGGCAAAAGCCGAAGTCCGGCTCCAAGGCACCGCAGCCGTAGCCGTCATTCGGGACGATCTCTATCCCCAAGTGACGCAAGGCACATGATTAACTCCAACATAGAAGCACGACGCTATGAAAATGATGACATATACGTGGGCCCAAAGTGCTTCGTACCACGCATAAGAGCTACAAAATTCCAGGAAGGATTTGCTATTTCAAGACATATTCAAGCCTACGACGGCATAGCTCAGCCAGACACTTGGCTACAGGATTTCTTCCAAGCTTGCTGCATCGCCAAAGGCGGAAAAAACCTGGTCGCAACCCGATATCTCCCACTCATGTTGTGGAAGACGACACGATCATGGCTCAATGAACTTCCGGAGAACACCATCCACAACTAGTATGACATGCAAAGTGCGTTCTTTCGGAACTTCGAGGGCACATACCGGAGGCCCTGTACGGTAGGAGACCTACAACGTTGCACCCAGAAAGCCGAAGAAACTTACCGGGATTATCTCGGACAATGGATCGACACCAAGAACTCCTGTGAAGGAGTAAATGACCAAATTGTGATTGAAGCTTTCATTGCAGGACTCCCAATTGGTTTACTACGTCATCGCTTGAAGTGTGACAAAGTCACTGATTTGGGAGAGATGATAGAAACAACGAGCAAGTATGCAGATGCTGACGACGATGCAGAGGGATTACTGAACGCCCTGGCCGTGCCACAGTCGGCAAAACAACCAAAGCAACAAGCTCAGAAGCGCAAGAATACCTCAGAAGAAAAACCCAACGCGGAAACGGCAGTGGTCACTGCTAATTTCAGGTCTAGAGGACGAGGAGGACGTGGCGGTGGCCGCGGACGTGGTCGTGGGACGTCAAGAGTTCAAGGTAGAGGAGACCAGCAACCTGGCAAAACCTATTCTTGGTCCGACATTGCCAATACCCCATGTGTGCATCACCTAGACGCCAATGGGGGCTCGTCCCACACAAACACCAAGTGTTGTTTTAATGATGACATTAAGAGAGATGATACCGCTGGCTACAGGGCTAAACGGAAGAAGGGAAAGAAGAATCTCGAAAAGGATAAAGAGACCAAGGAATATTCCGACATGGAGGAAGCTGATGCTTCAAATCCCAAGCCGGAAGGGAAGAAAAAATTTCTGACCAAGAAAGACACGTACGTCACCTTCCTCGAATCTCAACCAGCAAAGGTCAAGAAAGCAGTTCTACATGAGCTCAATGCAACAGTTCCGGCTGTCCCTCAATTCTTGGACTGGTCGGAAGTGGCAATCACCTTTGACCGCGTTGATCATCCGCCTAAGTTACATAGGCGAGGAAAATACGCCTTAATCGTCAATCCACTTATTGACGGTTATGGTTTCTCCAAGACTCTCATAGACAGTGGCAGCAGCATTAACATTCTATATGTTGAAACACTATGCCGGATGAAGATCTTGGAGACCCAGCTGAACCACAGTTTTGTGATCTTTCACGGGGTGGTCCCAGGAAGACAAGCAAATTCCCTGGGAGAAATCACTTTGGATGTTACCTTTGGAACTCCAAAGAACTATCGGACGGAGGCACTTTCCTTCGAAGTGGTCCCGTCAAGAGCGCGTACCACGCTATATTCGGACGTCCGGCTTACTGGGCTTTTATGGCTCGTCCGTGTTACATTTACAATATGATGAAAATTCTAGGTCCCAATGGCGTGATCACCATCAGGGGAGACCCGAAGAAAGCGCGAGAGTGCGAGGATAGAAATGCCGCCTTTGTTGAAGCCGTGCTACACGCCCAGGAGTACCAGGAGATCAAGAAGAGCATGGATCCGTCCGAGATGCCCGCAACAAAGAAGGAGGTGACAAAGCCGACTCCGGAGTTCAAGGCATCATAAGAGACGAAGAAGACGCTGTTGAAGGATGATGACCCCTCCAAGGTGACCCATATACGCGTAGGCCTAGATAGCACATAGGAAAGCGCGCTCATCAAGTTCCTCAAAGCAAATCAAGATATCTTCGCATGGCAGCCATCTGACATGACCGAAGTACCTAGGAAACTTGCCGAACACTCTTTAAATGTAAACCCGAACGCTAAACCGGTCAAACAGTTCTTACGACGTTTCGGCGATGAAAAGCGTAAGGCAATAGCTGAGGAACTAGCACGGCTCGAGTTAGCCGGATTCATAGAAGAGGTCATCCACACTCAGTGGTCGGCCAATCCTGTAATGGTCCCTAAAAAGGACACCACTGATTTAAGGATGTGTGTTGATTATACTGCCTTGAACAAGGCTTGTCCCAATGAACCCTTCACTCTACCTAGGATTGATCAAGTTATCGATTCTACGGTAGGCTCGGAACTCCTCTGTTTTCTCGACGCATATTCCGGTTATCACCAAATCCGGATGAACGAATCTAACAAAGTCAAAACTTGATTCATAACCCCCTTCAGAACCTTCTGTTTTGTTATGATGCCTTTTGGGCTGAAGAACACAGGAGCTACGTACCAACACACAATGCAGCGTTGCCTCCATGATCAAATCGGACGCAATGTACATCCATATGTGGATGATATTGTGGTGATGTCCAAAAAGAAGGAAACATTGATTTCCGACTTGGAGGAAACGTTCGTCAATCTACGAAAATACAACATAATGCTTAATCCGAAGAAATGCTTCTTTGGAATCCCGGCCGGAAAATTGTTAGGTTTCATCGTGTCTCAAAGAGGCATAGAGGTGAACCGATACAAAATCAAGGCTATACTCAATATTTCTAGGCTAACTCGCCCGAAGGACGTACAAAGACTAACTGGTTGTATTGCCGCAGTCAGTCGGTTCGTAAGCCGGCTTGGTGAAAGAGCCGCACCATTATACAAACTCCTGAAAAAGACCAAGGATTTTGTGTGGACCGACGAAGCTGAAGCTGCGTTACAAGACCTGAAAACAGTACTCTCATCTGCTCCAATCCTTGCAGCCCCGGAACCACAGGAACCGATGTTGCTCTATCTTGGTATGACAAACAAAGTCGTCAGTATTGTCATGGTAGTGGAGAGACCAGAGGAAAATCAGGAACACTTGGTGCAGCGTCCGACTTATTTTCTCAGCGAGGTCTTAATAGAATCGAAGCAACGGGCTTATGGTGTGTTCTTAGCATCTCGTAAGCTACGATACTATTTTCAGGAACATCCAATTACCGTGGTGAGCACAGCTCCCATGTGAGATATAATCAACAATAGTGACGCCACAGGACGCGTCGCCAAATGGGGCATAGAGCTCTCAGCTTTCGATATTGAGTATAAACCTCGGACAACAATCCAATCCCAAATCCTTGCCGACTTTGTTGCTGATTGGATAGAGACAAAGGAGAATATGACCCTCCCTGAGTCAGAATATTGGACCTTATATTTGATGGGTCTAAGAATCACGGGAGCTCGGGGGCTGGCATGGTGCTCAAATCACCCCAAGGAGATAAACTTTTATACGTGTTGCAGATCCACTTCACAGCAATAAATAATATTGTCGAGTATGAAGAACTGCTACATGGAATCCGGATTGCTAAGGATATCGTCATCCGACGTTTGATGTGTTATGGAGATTCGGATCTTGTTGCTCAGCAAGTGTCGGATATTTGTAATGCAAATAAACACATGGCAGCATATAAAGCTGTCGTGGATGATTTATCTAAATCGTTTGAAGGGTTTGAGGTTCAACACATCCCTCGAGCAGAAAATGAGGAAGCAGATGCATTATCTCGAATAGGCTCTGCACGGAAAGAGGTCCCGGATGGCGCTTTTTTAGAGCACCTCAAAGTTCCCTCAATAAAGGGAGTGGACGAGGAATATCCGAGCAAATCCGACTCACCTCTAATAGTAGTTCTGGCTGTAATTCCCAGCTGGACTCAACCCTACCTCGACTATTTGGTAGATGGCAAATTACCCAAAGACGAAGTTCTGAACCAGCAGATCATCCGACGAGCAAAAGCCTATACTATAGTTAGTGGTGAGCTCTATAAGCGGAGTGTATCTGGGGTCTTTCAGCGCTGCGTATCTCCGGAAGGAGTGGAAATCTTAAGAGAAATCCACGAAGGCGAGTGTGGTCATCATGCTGTAGCCAAACCTTTAGTGGCAAAAGCTTTCCGACACGGTTTTTTCTGGCTTACAGCCAAGGCAGATGCCGAACGGCTGGTCAAGACGTGCAAGGGCTGCCAAAAGTACGCCAAACAAGCTCACATTCCGGCTGATCAGCTGCGAACAATACCTATAACATGCCCTTTCGCGGTCTGGGGGCTTAACATGGTAGGACCGTTTAAACGGGCTCCAAGTGGATTTACTCACCTCTTAGTGATGGTGGATAAATTCACCAAATGGATTGAGGCTAAACCCGTCACTAGTTGTGATGGAGCAACAACCAAAAGATTTGTCGAGGATGTTATAATCCGGTATGGTTATCCACATAGTATTATGACGGACAACGGGAGTAATTTATCTATGGGAGAACTTGCCGAATTCTGCAACGAACAAAATATCTGGCTTGACATTGCGTCAGTCGCACATCTGCGGGCTAATGGACAAGTCAAAAGAGCAAATGGTTTAATCTTGCAAGGCCTAAAACCAAGACTCGAAGCACCACTACGACGTGCTGCGGGGGCTTGGGCAGAGGAATTACCTTCTGTAATATGGATTTTATGAACAACTCCGAACAGGTTAACCGGATACACACATTTCTTCTTGGTCTATGGCGCAGAAGCAGTTCTTCCTAGTGGTTTGATTCACACTTCTCCTAGAGTGGCCGCGTATATCGAAGAGGATGCTTAAGTTTCTCGACTTAGTCAAAGAAGTTCACGTCATTTCTGAAATGAGATCAACAGCCTATCAACAGAAGTTGCACGAGTATCATAGCCAGAGAGTTAGAAATCGGTCTTTCAATGGGCGATTTGGTTCTTCGGCTGGTGCAACAAAGAAAGCACAAACTTTCCCCAGTATGGGAAGGGCCCTTCTTGGTTAGTCGAGTATTACACAATGGTTCGTACTACTTAACTGATATGAGGCCAGTCAAAGAAAGACCTGCTACTAAGAAGAGAAAGAGAGCGGGAGGCAGTACAATCCGGATGAGTTAGACAGACCATGGAATATTGCTCAGCTATGTCCCTTTTATTCTTAGTTTATCCTTCTTTATAATAATGTATGTGTACATGTTCTATGAGAAATAAAATTCTTGGTTGCCTCAAGTTTTTTCTGAGAAGTTTTTACCATCTTATTTCCAAATGATCATGTCACAAAGTCGAAAATTCCAGAATACTTGAAATTACTTTATGCTCATGTTTGTTCTGTTTTAGATTTCTGATTCTAAAATTGCTACCTTCGGGTATAAATCTATATTTCCTAGTCTATACTTTGGTTTTTTGTCTGATTGCCGGATGCGGGTATTTTCCGAGTAGTGAATTGTTGGTACTGGAAGCCGGCTTTGTTTTCGAGTTTAAACTGGTTTAGCAATTGAGCTCCGTTGCTCCGCAAAGTTTCCGTGCTGAAAGTTTAGCCGGCTCATGAAAGGGACGAGGCGGAAAGCCAGATAAACGATAAGTGCACGCAAAAAATACAAGTGCTTATGCAAACATTTTAGGCACAAAATTTAAGACAAAAGTGCTAAATAGATTAAAATTTAGCACCATCAAAAGTATTACACTACTTTTTTACAGACCCATAATGTTTTTAGAATAACACATCTGTTTCTTTCTGATGACTTATGATGCAGGAGGAGAGGTAGGAGCTGCCGGCTCCCTAGACACGTCAGTCGCACCCTGATAACGATCCGAGATGTCCAAATCCGATATGGTTTGTTCATCGTCGGAAACTTTGACTGCTTCTTCTGGAGGCGGAGGCAGCGTGTCCACACGGTTGAAGAAGGGAGTGTCGTAGCTGGTTAAATCAGCTACATGGCACCCATATCCGGCACATGAGTCCATGATGGCTTTGATATCATGCTTCTGGCCGTCTTCGTCCACACTAGAGTACCCTCTGGTCACTTGCCAGATTTCCATGCTTCCATGGTGGCTCATGACCATTGTGAGAGCGTTCTGTGCTGCGGATCACGCGTAGGACATGTTCCAGTCCTGGACAAGCTGCGGCATCTCCTTTGCCTTGTCTCGCACCTGAAATTCAGACATGCTATGCATGTCCGGAACCTTGAGAGCTTCGCCAATATCCTCGATGGATTGGCGGAAGTCATGAAGCAAATCACCGACTTGGGTAAGCCGGTGGGTGCGAGGCTCGGCAGAGGTGGAGTCCGTCAAGTTCAGAGGACCTATGCATACAACGCAAAACAGTTAAATAAATCCGACATTGAAAGAATCGAAGAATGTAGACAAGTCAGAAAGTAGAAACATACCAAAGATGACGTCATCAAATTTGGTTTTCTCCTCACGAAGGCTCTGGAGTTCAGCCCGGAGCGCCTCGAAAAGGTCCTTCTCTCTAAATAGCTCGTCGTTGAGATCCGAGATTTTCTGCTCGTGGAGTGCAATCTTGCGATCACGCTCCACGGTGGCCAAGGAGGAGGATTCGAGAACTTGAGCAATGCTCTTCTCATGATCCGCCTTAAGCCGGTCTAGATCTCGGCAGAGATCCTTGTTTTCCACCACCAGGGTCTTTAGATTCTCGGCCTCTTCGATCATAGCACATGACTGCTTTATCAGTGCTATAAGTCAAAAAGAACAATAGTTCAACAAAAATATTCGACTATGAAAACGCAAGACAACGTTTGAGTCTCGAAATGTTTACCTTCGGCCTCATCCTTGGAAACTTTAAGCTCAACATTTTTAAGTTGGAGAGCTTTGATCTCTCTCTGCTTATTGTAGATATTCTTCAACAATTCCTGGTTATATGAATTAACTCTCTGTAAGTTAGAATACCTAGAGTCAGAAGTCTACTAAAGACTCGGGCTAATATTGTAACTAATATCAGCACGAGCCTTGGGGGCTACACTAGTTCATTCTTTGGCATCCTCAAAGAAGCATAAACCCGGATTGTTTATCCAACTTCATGCTTGGGGGCTAGAGGATATGATATAAAGTAACATAAATAAAAACGTGAGTTGGAATTTCCGACTTACATGATGTTCATGTGTGAGCTTGCTCAGACACATGTTCACCTCAGTGGTGACCTTCTGGCGAGGGTGAGTGGAATAACTGGAGGTGGTGGAAGCACACCAGCTCTTAAACCCTCGTCGTGAAGGCGGACTTGTTCAAGAAGTTCGGAGTACTTGATGTCCTCCGCTTCTTGTGCTTCTTCTTCGGCAGAAATGGTTCGACTTTCAAGGCATTCCTTGGCCAACCGTTGGATCTCCTCTATAGATTTCCGAGATAAGCCAAACCTGGCAAGTCCCGGATTGCTCAGGAGATTGTCGGTGAAAACTTCTGTCGAGGGATCATTACCAGAAGAGGGTTCACCCTTATCAAAACCCGAGTCACCCATGGTGACGTCAGTCTGCGACTCGAGGATCGTTGACCCTATTGAGGGAGTCGGATCTTCTGCAACGACCGGAGATGGAGTAATCACCGGCGCTGTAGAAGGTTGAGGGGCAGGAGTCGGAGGAGCCACGACAGGAGAAGCCATAGTTAGCTTTGTCTGACGCAGGGGCTTCGAGATAGTTCCCTTCCCCTTGCCCTTGATGAGCTGCTTAGCTTTGAGAAAGTAATAGAATGGAGAACATTATATCTCGGAAGAAATCATGGGTAAAGTATAAAGGCGAAAGTTGTGTGGAAAGTTACCTCTTCACAACTGGCACTTCCTTTGTGCCGATGGCCATTGTCGGAGCTTTGCGCTTCCTGGGTACAACGTCCGGCAGTGGGACCAATTCCTCCTCCTGAGAAAACTCGGGAGGATATCCCTCGATAGGAGCCAATTCTGACTCGGGGAGGTCGGCAAGCTGAAAAGAAGATAATATCTCAGTGTTGCGAAATAACTTAAAGGTGAAACACATAAAAGGGTTTACTGCTAAAGTTTACCGGCACTATAGGGTCTTCCGCTGTATGCATGTCCAGGGACAAATCCGGAATCTTTCTCTCGATCCGCTCCTTTATCAGCCATTTGATTTGGCTTATGTAATCTTGTGGCTTTAAAGCCTTGGATCTGAGACAGAGGGAGTCCTTTTTCGACGCCATGATGGAATGCATCAGTCGGTCGCCGTGGTGCTGGAGAGGCTGGATCCGGCGTGCCACCCAAGACTGGACCAAGTCGGACCCTCTCAGACCCTTGTGCTTCATCAGATATTCAATCCGCCTCTTGGTGAGAAGAAGATCGTCACTAAGAGCCGGAGTGGCCTCGTCCCAAGATGGTTGAGGCGTGGCAGCTCCATCGATGAAAGCCGGCAAAGCACTAGCTTTGCCGGGAGCGGGAATGTCCTTGTGATAGAAAAAGGTAGCCGTCCATTGTTTGACCGACTCACTAGCTAAAATCCGAGGATAGACGCGCTTACGGCTAATCGAAAGACTAATTGTACTGGTAACGTAGGGATTACCGGCGGTGATGGAGTTTCTCCGGATATGGAAAAAGTACCGGAAGAGAGTGAGACTCGGCCTAATGCCGAGATACCCCTCACACAAAGCCGCATAGGCGCTCATCTCTAAGATAGAGTTTAGGGGGAGATGGTGAAGTTGAACACTCTAATGATCTATCACCTCAGAAAAAAATCTGAGGGAGGAAAGGAGAAACCTCTATCGAGGTGGGTGCCCAAGTGCACTCGCTCGCTGTTGCGAGGGTTGGGGACGGCTTCGCCGAAGCCGCTCCACCAATCGCCAGCACGGAGGAGCCCTTCTTCTTCGATGCCACAGAGCTTCTCGTCATCGAGGACACACATGATCCAAACCCCGCAATTGCTCTCCTTTTCCGCCGCCGCTGCTGTCGCTGCTGCACCGGAAGTTGAAGTGGAAGCCATTTTCCTGGTGTGTCGGTGACCTTGGATGGGCGGTGCTGGGAATTTCTGGAGGCAAGGGAGCTCTGTGCGCGTGGGAGAAGTGGAGGAGAAGGAAACAGCACGGGAATAGGTGAAGAAGATGAGAAGAGGGAATCTTCACCCCTTATAACCACCGAACCGCGCCAAGATTCGTGCAAATGACACAATAAACACACCACGCATCGTGGAAAGAACTGAGAAGCCCCCACGCGATGATTACGCCGCCTCGATCTCCATGCGCGCATTGAAACAGTGCCTCGGTTCTACGAACGGCGGGCCCACCAATAGTCGTGCTGACAGGAGATGTCTGTTAGTGACGTGACTTGACCGGACCAGTGTCAGATGACGTCAGAGACCAAGATCCGGCTTAGTTTGAATATCAAGCTGGAAATCCGAATAACGTGCTAATAGGTTCGACTTATTTTTGAGACCCAGATCGTATCTTTTGTTTTGAAGTTTCAGGAACCCTTCAATATTCTGCAAGCCGAAGATCAAGCTAGACGATGATGAATCTGACTTTGGATCTTGGAGACTTCCGGGGGCCGCTGTTGGGGATACACTTTCCGGGTATCCTCACAGTTCCTCACTGACCAGGGTGGCCTACTTCGGGTTAGAGCTTTGCTTCACGGGCGACCCAGTTAGGGAGAAGAGACAGAGTCTAGTCCGGCTACGGAAAGGTCCAAAAGACTTACCGACATAGGCCCATAGTGTTACTTGTAGTTCAAGATGTACTCTGTAACCGACTCTTAGTCGTAGCTGGATAGATCTCTCCTGTAAACCCTAGGCCGGATATCTATATAAGACGTCCTAGGGAGAGCCTTTAGGGCACCTCAATAGTCTACAATCTCAACTCGCACATGCGAACCCCTTGTAACCCATATTCCAGCTCTGTCGTATTATTCGATTGCTAGCAGGAGTAGGATCCGTCCAAAGTCGGCGGATTCGAACCTGGGTAAACTTGTGTGCTCACTGATACATTGCAAATGTATCTGTAATTTTTGATGTTCCATGCTTGGTTTTATCCACTTTCTTGTGTTTTGTTCCAACTTTGGAGTACTTTTCATATGATTTCTTGGACTAACCTATTAACAAGAGCCACAGTGCCAGCTGCCTGTTTTCTTCTGTTTTTGGTTCCAGGAAAGTCAGAAAATGAATATTCTCGGAATTGGATGGGACAAATGCCAAAGTGCCTATTTTTCCGGAAGGGATCAAGTGCCAGAATACGAGACGGAGAAGGGCCAGGGGCCGGCCACACCACCTGGCCGCGCGGCCAGACCTGGTCGGCGCCAGGGGGTGGTGTGGTGGCTCCCGGCACCCCCTCGGCCTCTCCTTCCACCTATAAGTTGCCCTCGGGATGAAAACCCTAAGTACCCGATCAAAAATCCACGAAAGAGTCTGTAGACGCCGTCATCTCCATCCCTAGATCGGGAGGGATCTGAAGCTCTTCCCGACACCCTGCCAGAGAGGGGAATTCACCCTGGAGGCTTTCTTCATCACCATGCAAGCCTCTGGTGTGATGCGTGAGTAGTTCATCCTTGGACTACGGATCCATGTAGTAGCTAGATGGTTGGTTTCTCCTCCTTTGTGCTTTCATGTTTAGATCTTGTGGGCTCCGTTCATGATCAAGATCATCTATTTGTAATTCATACATGTTGTGTTTTCAGGGATCCGATGGATATTGAGATGCTATTGCAGATTGATTATTGATTCTATCATGTCTTTGTTATTTGAGATCTTGCATGCTTTCCGTTGTTAGTAGCTATCTTGGCCAAGTAGATGGTAGTAACTCCAAGAGTTAGTATTTATGCTCGATAATAGGTTCATGCCTTTGGTAATCTAGGGAAGTGACAGAAATCTCTAAGGTACTAGATGTGCTGTTGCTACTAGGGAGAAAACAACAATCCTTTGTTCATAGAACAATCGTATTGTTTACTTTACACGCAGTTTGTAAAGCAATAATCTGTTGCTTGCAACTTAATATGGAGGGGGTTCGAATGATAACCTGAAGGTGGATTATTAGTCATAGATGCAGTTGGATGGCGGTCTATGTATTATGTTGTAATGCCCAATCAAGTCTCAGAGGAGTCAAGATGATTATTATATGCATGTATTGCTTTCTCGGTGTTTGTCAATTGCCCCGCTGTAATTTGTTCACCCAGCATGTTATCTATCTTAAGGAAAGCCACCTCTAGTGAACTATGGATCCCGGTCCTTTTTCTTTACATACAATCTACAATCTTTTACTGCTTTGTGTTTACTTTCTGCAAACTTTTACTTCTTTTCATTCGATACGTTTAATCCTTTGTTTTCCGCAAAACACGGTGAGATTGACAACCTCATTGCAAGTTGGGGACAAAGTTCTGTGGTTGTGTTGTGCAGGTCTCCACGTTGCTACTAGCACCGGTAGTGCGCCCTGCCAAAGCTCAGCTAGTAACACCTTTGGGGTGTTTCCTTGCTCCTACTGGTTCGATTAAACCTTGGTCTCATAACTGAGGGAAAACTCGCTGCTGTGCTCATCATACCTTCCTCTTGGGGTTCCCAACAGGCTCTACATCAACCACGAGCTAGCAAAGATTTTTCTGGCGCCGTTACCGGGGAGTCAAGGACATGTTCACAAGGGGAGTCCCTCATAACCAATCTCTTTACTTTGTTGTTTTTGTTTTGCTTAGTTTTCTTTTTGCTTTGTTTGCTTGTTTTGTTCTTCAAAAAACACAAAAAAAATTAGTTCCTTTCTTAAGTTGCCTTTATGACTAGCTCTGCTCCAATCACTATTTCATTATGGATAGCTCACTCAGTTTCCTATTTGGGAACAGTTTTATGACTGCTAAGGTAATAGATGAACCACCGCCTGCTAGAACCTCCATGGAAGAAGAAATTGCTGAACCTGAAAGCTTATTAGATGAAAAAGAGGAGGAGAGTGATGGACAAAAGGAGGAAGAATGGATCTACCCATGCCTACCTTCTAATGAGAGTAACTCTTTATCCCTTACATTATTTGATTGTCCCCCATGCTTATCAAAGGAGGGTGAATGTTATGTTCCCGAGGATTCTTTTGAAAATGCTTATAATAAAGCTCTAGTGCTTGTGGATCATGAAAAGCATGCTTTATGTGATACTTATATTGTTGGGTTTATTCATGAGGCTACTGAAAATTATTATGAGATAGGAAAATATGGTTGTAGAAGTTTTTATGGTAATGAAACACCTCTCTATGTGCTGAAAGTTTTGAAGTTACTTTTGTTTTATCTTCCTATGCCTGTCACTTTGTTCTTTGTGCATTTATTTGCATACAAGATTCTTATGCATAGGAAGTGGGTTAGACTTAAATGTGTTTTGAATTTGCTTCTTGATGCTCTCTTTTACTTCAATTCGTATTTCCTATGAGAGCATCTTCTCAAATTTTCGTGCCTAACTTAAAGGCGTTAAAGAAAAGTACTTGTTGGGAGATAACCCAAGAGTTTTAGTTGAGTATTGGAAGTTATTAACTCTGTAATAACCTCTCCTTATCATTTTTATTTGCTTTTTGTGCCAAGAGTAACCTCTAATGAGAGTGAAGTAATGATTGGAAAAGTTGCTGTCCCGAAACAGATTTCTGTGCTTCACCATAAAAATTCCTGAGAGAGCTCTGTATATCGGATTGGGCTGTAATTTTTTGTGCTTCGGCCCCAGGTTGTTATCTAACTTTTGTTAGTTCAACACTTTTTTATTTGAGCAACATAAGGTCTTCGAATTTTTTTTTCTTTACCTGCTGGTCTGTTTTGACGGATTTCTGCCATTTTCTGCATTTGCTTCTTGTTAGTTCCTTCTTGAGTTTCTTTGGGGAATTGAGCTTTTGAGGGAAGTGCTACAGTATCTAGTGTTCTAATGGAAGTTTATTTGGTGTTAGAACTGAACCTTGAGACTTATTTATCTTAAGTGCACTAATGTTGCTAATGAGATTGTGTGAAGTTTTGTATGAAGAAAAAATTTCAGGTGTATGGAAGGAATGAGTAATGAGATGAAGGATGGACTAAAGCTCAAGCTTGGGGATGCCACGCGTGTCACCCCAAGAAACATCCAAGAAGTACAAGCGTCAAAGCTTGGGGATGCCCAAGGCATCCCCTTCTTCATCAATAAAAATCCCAGGTTTCTTCCAAACGCTTCATTTTTATTGTGTCATGCATAGTTGTGTTTTTCTTGGAGCATCTTCTTTTTCGTTTTTGTTTTGGTTTTTAGTATGCTTGGTTTGCTTAGTTTTCTGAATAAGTTGGTTGGACCCCCTCTTTCATATTTTGGTTTGCAAATAGTTTGGTTTGGTTTGGAAAAGAGTAGGAAAGTTCATACTTATGTGGTAAAAAGAGCTTGTTTTTGACTGTGGCCTATGCTTTGTCATGCCATGCTTGATATTGTTTTGGCTTTATGCTTAGTATTCTTTGCTGTAGCATGACTTGTTATAAACAATTCAGATTGCTTAATGTGCCTTGGATGAATCATGCGTTGTTTTAGCATATTAAAGCATAGTATAGTGGTATTCTCCTTTGATGCTTTATTTGGGTTGACTTGGCACATGCTCACACCATGTTATGACTATCTCAAGTCACCATAGCCTTTATGATCCTTTAGTTTTCAACTTGTAGTATCACTTTATGCTTTGATCAATGATGTTTTGTCGCTTTGCATGATTATGACTATTATTGCTCTCTTAGTTTGTCGCTCCCAGTCTTTTGCTAGCCTCCACAACAAAGTATGAGTTCCACTCATGCATCCAACTCCCAAAACCAAGTTATTCCAAAGGGTCCACCATACCTACCTATTAGCTTATGCTATTCCAAGTATATTCATGCTTTTGTTTACCTTCCACTTGTTATGAGAAAACTAGTGATTAAAGCTCTCACGAACTTGATGACACACTTTACTTTACTTGCCCTTAATAAACTTGAACCATTGTGTCTTCTATGTTGTATATGCTTGCACTTATTTGTCGGGAATTAGCAGAACCATGCTTTCATGGGGAACGCTTTCAACATTGCACTTGGTACTTGTACCTAGTTGATATCACGCTCTTTTGTATATGGATGTCGTCAGTGTGAAACGAAAGGGGAGCTTGTAAGCCCATGGAGTTATGTATATGTGTTAGAGAAATGCCTGGGCCGCTGGTCTAATCCATGCTGACATGGTGGAAACCTGCAGCGTAATCATAATGAGCTATCTATGAAGCATTCTTCTTATAAAAAAAGTCCTATATTGAGAAAAAAGAGAAAAAGAGAAAAAAAAGAGATACTATGAAAAGAGGAAAGAGAGAAAAAAGCACCATATTCCCATGGTAAATAAGAAGAATGCTGAGATGCTCGTTGTCTGCTTGCCTTGTCATTTTGATATGGGGATTCTTCCGTATCATCGGGCAAGGGGTACCCCATTGGCGGTTCTCAATGATACACATATACTTACAATGACAAGAACTTACTGGTGACTAAACTTGAGTAGCATGAGGAGCGGCCCTCGTATACAAGAGACATGAGATTTCTGACTTATACTTCGTCAAGCATGTACACCATAGTTTGTTCACTTTAACCTTAATCACTTCAAGATGCTTATGATAGGGGCAATGAGAGCTGAAAGCTATAAGTACCATAATTTTTGGAAGCTCTTTATGAGACTTGAATCCCTACTTTCTTTTACAAAAGGCCTTTCTTTCACCATTATATTGAGTCTCCACCTTCTATCTTTATGCACCTACTTTGAGAGCATAGTGGCCATTCTTAGTTCTATGTGCATTGTCCCAAGACTAGTTGATTGATGCATAACTTGATATTGCTTGTTTTAAGCTATTGTATCTAGTCACTCTTATGAACTTGGAAGGTGTCCTATGCATTTATATTTGCTACTCTATTGAGGGACAAGCTGAATACTATTATGTTATGTTTTCTTTATGTGAAACAAACAAATGTCTTGCAAAGCATTGTTATTCATGAATCTTTTGTTTGTGCCTTTTCATGTTGCATCATAGTCTCTTTGCTTATTGCTAGAACTTTGTCTTTCATGTTATGATTGAAGTACTATGATCCCAGCTTTGAATGTTTTACAAATACTTTGATCAAGTCTTTGATGGTGCATGTCACCTCAAAAATTATTCTTTCTTTTTATCACTTACCTACTCGAGGACAAGCAGGAGTTAAGCTTGGGGATGTTGATACATTGCAAATGTATCTATAATTTTTGATGTTCCATGCTTGGTTTTATCCACTTTCTTGTGTTTTGTTCCAACTTTGGAGTACTTTTCATATGATTTCTTGGACTAACCTATTAACAAGAGCCATAGTGCCAGCTGCCTGTTTTCTGCTGTTTTTGGTTCCAGGAAAGTCAGAAAATGAATATTCTCGGAATTGGACGGGACAAAAGCCAAAGTGCCTATTTTTCCGGAAGGGATCAGGTGCCAGAATACGAGACGGAGAAGGGCCAGGGGCCGGCCACACCTCCTGGTTGCGCGGCCAGGCCTGGCCCGCGCCAGGGGGTGGTGTGGTGGCGCCCGACACCCCCTCGGCTCTCCTTCCGCCTATAAGTTGCCCTCGGGACGAAAACCCTAAGTACCCGATCAAAAATCCACGAAAGAGTCTGTAGTCGCCGTCATCTCCATCCCTAGATCGGGAAGGATCTGAAGTTCTTCACGGCACCCTGCCGGAGAGAGGAATTCACCCTGGAGGCTTTCTTCATCACCATGCAAGCCTCCGGTGTGATGCGTGAGTAGTTCATCCTTGGACTACAGATCCATGTAGTAGCTAGATGGCTGGTTTCTCCTCCTTTGTGCTTTCATGTTTAGATCTTGTGAGCTCCGTTCATGATCAAGATCATCTATTTGTAATTCATACATGTTGTGTTTGCGGGGTGCTATTTCCGATTGATTATTGATTCTATCATGTCTTTGTTATTTGAGATCTTGCATGATTTCCGTTGTTAGTAGCTATCTTGGCCAAGTAGATGGTAGCAACTCCAAGAGTTAGTATTTATGCTCGATAGTGGGTTCATGCCTCTGGTAATCTGGGAAAGTGACAGAAATCTCTAAGGTACTAGATGTGTTGTTGCTACTAGGGAGAAAACAACAATCCTTTGTTCATAGAACAATCATATTGTTTACTTTACACGCAGTTCGTAAAGCAATAATCTGTTGCTTGCAACTTAATACTGGAGGGGGTTCAGATGATAACCTGAAGGTGGATTATTAGTCATAGATGAAGTTGGATGGCGGTCTATGTATTATGTTGTAATGCCCAATCAAGTCTCAAAGGAGTCAAGATGATTAGTATATGCATGTATTGCTTTCTCGGTGTTTGTCAATTGCCCCGCTGTAATTTGTTCACCCAGCATGTTATCTATCTTAAGGAGAGCCACCTCTAGTGAACTATGGATCCCAGTCCTTTTTCTTTACATACAATCTACAATCTTTTACTGCTTTGTGTTTACTTTCTGCAAACTTTTACTTCTTTCCATTCGATACGTTTAATCCTTTGTTTTCCGCAAAACACGGTGAGATTGACAACCTCATCGCAAGTTGGGGACAAAGTTCTGTGGTTGTGTTGTGCAGGTCTCCACGTTGCTACTAGCACCGGTAGTGCGCCCTGCCAAAGCTCAGCTAGTAACACCTTTGGAGTGTTTCCTTGCTCCTACTGGTTCGATTAAACCTTGGTCTCATAACTGAGGGAAAACTCGCTGCTGTGCTCATCATACCTTCCTATTGGGGTTCCCAACGGGCTCTACATCAACCACGAGCTAGCACTCACCGTTCCGGAACACCGTACGTCTCACACCCCTCTCTTCCGCACGCCTCGAGGACCCCCTCATGGCGTGCTTGTCATCAATCCGACGATAGGACCCCTATATAAAGAAGCCTCAGGCAACGGTAAAACATCTCTCGCTCGACCCCAGAACTCCCGAAGAAGCCATACCTCGCCAGAAAGCCGCCTCTAGATCTCCAAACCCTTCTCCATCTCCATAGCCATACTCCACCACTTGTAATAGTAGATCTCTTCTTCGATTGGCGACTTTGTAAGACTATTGCTATCAATCTTATGATTTTACTTACATTGTTTGTGATTGTTGATCTCATCTCTATGTGTGAGTAATTCTCCTTGGGCTAAGGGCTTCGGCCTAGCCATGTAGCAATTGTGCATGTGATTTATCATAGATGGGATTGTGTATTAGTTTATATGACATGATGATTATTGTATCCTCTCTTGCCTCAATCCAAGGACTTGTCAAGTACCCATGACCCCGAGGGTTGGTCCAGGTATAGGGAGTATGAGTGATGACGGGTCTGCAGGTTGGGAACCCCAGTGATAGAAGGGGTAGTACGACTGTATGTGAGGGAATTGCTTGGGATTAACGGTGACATCACTATGCATATCATTAGTTCTCTTTCCTCTATGGATGAGACTAGTAGGTTATTGCTATAAGCGGTTGTGGAGGTAATAGAAATTATGGATGCACTACCCACATATAATATATCTTGCTCTAACAAGTACATGCATACTTTATTTCTATCTTTTATTTCCATCAGATGTTTTTGCATAGCTACAGGTGAAACCGAACGCCCTAGGCCCTCTCTCTCCATCATCGACAACAATAAAAAGACGCAAGCTACTGGTCCGGTAAAAACACAAAAGGAATTCTAAAACTCCCGAAGGTCCGTTAAAGTAACTTCACTACGCATTCGCTTCCCGTGGATTCGATAACCTAGGTCTACTAGGGAAAAACAGCTATACTACATCTGTAATCCGGATCGAAGGTATCAGCGCCCCTGGCTCCCGCCCGATCCCCTCCTTGGCGCTCGCTGCTGCTTCGCTAGGACTGTTCCTGGCATCACTGGTTCGCTAGGTCTGGTAGTACCAAGCCTTAGCGATACTACCAGCCCAGCCGGGAATCTACCCCAATGGCCAGTTTTTTGGTGTGATAAATAGCCCCTCTCTCTTTTTTGGTCTATTCTCTTGATCTTGATTAATCTGTCCCCCTCCAATGATTCTTGCCAATATTTGAGGGGAAGATAGAGGAGATCTAGATCTACAATTTAACTAAGCCTTTTCATCTCTTTGTGAGTGAATCTTTGGGATCTAGATCTTGGTTTTTTTTGTGTTCTCCCTTTGATTCTTCCTCTCTTATTCCCCCAAGTGCTTTAGTAGACTTGTTGGAATTTGAGAGTGAAGTTGTGGAGCATCTTTGTGGTATTCTTGCCATTTGCATTAGGAGCATCGGTTTGATTTCTCTCCGGAGGATTTTCTTGGTGAAATCAAGAAGTTTGTCCCTCTTGGGTTCTTGAAACCCTAGACAGTTGTGTGTCCTTTGTGGTATGTTCTTGGGGTATTCAATTAATTTGTGAAGCTCTCCTAAGATTGAGGCCTTGGTGGAGATTATTAGGAGCCTCTAATTAAGTTGTGGAGATAGCCCCAATATTGTATGGGTTTGGTGACCACCCTCAAGTGTCCCATTGTGGAACGGGTTCTAGCCCGCATGGTGGGTGATCGGGAGAATAGGGTGAGGCCTCTTGTGGCGTTGGTGATCTTAGTACCACCCACCCCTCCAACAAGACGTACTCCCTTGTTGGGAGGAACTCGGTAAAACATCATCGTCCCCACGTGCCTCGGTTATCTCTATACCCGAGCTCTTTACTTATGCACTTTACATTGTGATAGCCTTCGTGCTTGAAGTATTCTATATTGCTATCACATTGTTGCTTGTATTTCTTAGCATAAGTTGTTGGTACACATAGTTGAACCTTAGTATATCTAGGCTTTGTGTTTAACAAAATAAAACGCTAGTTTTATTCCGCCATTATTAAGCCCATCTCGTAGAAGTTTTTAATCGCCTATTCGCCCCCTCTAGGCAACATCCGTGATCTTTCAGCAAGCCTGGCCATCACATGGATGTGTGTCATGATTGGTATAAGCCTCTCCCTGTTGCAAAGTACCTTGGAAGTGCAAATGCTGGGTTAAGCTTCTTTCATATTGATGTGGAAGGGGTGGAAGCTACCAAGTGGATGAATTTTGGCAATGTGGTTGTGGTCAAGATAGTGGAAGGGGAGGCTACTGAGAAAGAGCTTGAGCAGAACTTCTCAGAGATGTTGAAGACAAATTGGTAGTGGAAAATTAGACAGCTAAGTGCCAAGGAGTATCTGATTAGGATGCCACCTGCTAAAGATATTAATGAGATTGTGGAATACCCATCCATTAACTTGAAGAAGAAGGGAGTTTGTGTGTCCTTCTCTAAATGGAATGGTCAGTAGGAACCTTTTGGTGAGCTACATGATATCTGGATCAAAGCTAAAGGAATTTCAGCAAAGTGGTGCTCATGGAAAGTTATTTCTCAAGTCACCTCTTCCTTGGGTGTCCTGGTCAATGTGGATTGGCACCTTATTTTTAGAAGCTTCTTCAAAACTTTCAGGATCAAAGTAGTTGTTAGGGATGTGGAGAAGATTCCTAATGATAGGATTTTTGAGATGGAACAAAGCTTATACATTGTCTATTTTGATGTGGAAGAGGGAGAAGGTTCAGATACTGGAGATGGTGGTAGTGAAGGAGGGGAGGAATCTAAGGAAGTTCCTGAAGAAGAATTGGGTGATGATTTTATTGATCATCTCTCGAAGAGCAAAGAACTGAGACCAATGGAAACTAAGGGCACAACCTCTATGAGGACACATGATGCAAGGAACTCCCAACACAAAGGAAAGATTGTACTGGCAAAAGTGGAAGTGTGTGTAAGCAACTAGAAGATTCTATCATGCATAAAGTGCTAGAGTCTAGTGACCACTCAGCTCCTGTAGGGAATACGATGACCTTTCTGCCTCTTGAAGAAAACATTAATGCTGACCTATTGGCACCTGATGTAGAGGAGGAGGGAGAATAGCCTGAGACTCCTATTGTAGCTCAAGTTACTAATGTGGTTGACTAGGTCCCTATCAAGAAGCAGAAGAAGTGGGGCCCTGTAGTTGACACAAGGGAAAGTGCAAGAATTCAGAGAGATGGTAGAACTATAGTGGAGAAGGCGTAAGATTTGAAGAAATCCAAGAACTTGGAAGTAACAAAAAGTAAGTATACTCATGGACTGAATAATTCCTTTGCTATCCTAGGTAATGCTAATTTAATACATAAAGCTAGGGAAGCTAGAATTGTTTTAGGAGATTATGAGTGTGATGTAAATGATAATATTGATATGATTAGGGATGTTGAAGTGGATAGGCTTAAATCTTTCCACTCTAACCACCATGATATGTTCTTACCCAACGATATTAATATGAACTAACAAAATTGGATAGTCCCCATAGGGATGTTTCCTATAATGTTCCTGAATCACATTAGTGAGGATCAGTCCTCTGAGTCAACTTGGATTGAGGTGGTTACTAGGAAGAAGAGCAGGAAATTGATCTTTAGATCAAAATGGTAGTAGGATTCATTAGGAATAGCCATGGGCTAAATGGGCCTGGTAAGCTGCCTAGGGTTAGGGATATGTTTAAAAATCACCACCCTAAGTTTATTGGTTCGTCTGAAACTAAGAAGGATAATTTTACTTTTGTGCAGTTGAGGACACTAGACCTTTTAGATCTTTATTTTTGGAATTGGCTTCCTACTACCGGTACTGTTGGTGGCATTTTAGTGGGAGTTCACTCTGATATTTTTGATGTTTTCTCTTGGGATATTCACGAATTCTATGTATCTGTGATTATCCTGAACAAAAAATATAACATCAAATGGAGGTTTATTTCAGTTTATGGGACATCTTATGAAGAACATAAGCTGAAATTTATTAATGAACTCCATAATGTAATGTCTTGTTGGTCTGGACCCACCTTAGTGGGAGGATACTTTAATCTTATCAGGAATAGTTCTGAGAAAAATAATCGCAATATAAACCAGAAATGGGCCAACTTGTTTAATGATTGGATTAATAGATTCTGCCTTACGGAGTTGCATAATTCTGGTAGAAAATTTACTTGGGCCAATAACCAAGATAACTTGGTGATGGCAACTCTAAATAGGGTTTTCATCACTACTTGTTGGGACAGTATGTATCCAACAAGTTTGGTGTTACCTAGATTGGGGAGTGGCCATATGATACGTCCATTTTGCATCACTATTCTATATCATAATTTACTGTTATTCATTCATATATTTCATATTAAGAGATGATACTTATGTTATTTCATCTATTTTTTGCATGGTTGATGACTTTTGGAGGATGGACCGCTAAAGTCAGGATTCTGATGGAAAGAGCACTGTTTGTAGGCGAAATTCATGAAGATAAGAAAATACATGGAAAATTGTATTTTTCCAGAAGACGAAGGATGCCAGAAGGAGGAGTGGAGATGGGACACAGGGGGCCCACACCACCCCCTAGCGCGGGCCTCCCCTAGCCGCGCCAACAGGTGGTGTGGCCACCCTGGCCCACCTATGGCTCTCCCCTTTGGCGTATATTATCCTCACTAAACCCTAAGCCCGGGGGAGAGACGACATATAGGTTATGCCGCCTCTACGGGGCGGAAAACTATAGATAGAGAAAGAGCTCTCCGACAGGCAGAAATCTGCCGGGGAAATTCCTTCCCGGAGAGGGGATATCATCACCATCAACACCACCATCGAGTTGGACTTCATCAGGATCATAATCATCATCATCACCACCATCATCACCACCATCATCTCCACCAGCACCATCATCACCACTCCATACCGATGTAACAATTGGGTTGAATCTTGCATAGTTCTGAGGGGAAACTTTCCCGGTGTTGATTACTTGTTGTAGTTGACACTATTGAGTGAAACCATTGAATTATCGTTTATGTTCAGATTGTTACTTATCATTATATCATCTCTGATCTTGATCCATATGATGTCTTGTGAGTAGTTCGCTTAGTTCTTGAGGACATGGGAAAAGCCATGTTGTTAGTAGTGGAATTGTGTTGAGAAAGATTCAGTAGTTTGTTATTTAAGTTGTGGTGTTATTCTTCTAGTGGTGTCATGTGAACGTCGACTACATCACACTTTACCTTTATGGGCCTAGGGGAATGCATTGTGTATTTGGCTACTAATCGTAGGGGTTGCCGGAGTGACAGAAACCTGAACCCCCGTTAGGAAACCTTTGCACAAGGGATGTCAGGGTCTTAGAGTTTAAAGTTGTGGTTAGGTTTCTATCTTAGTTACTTTCTTGTACTTGCGGATGCTTGCAAGGGGTATAATCACAAGTATGTATTAGTCCTAGGAAGGTCGGTACATTAGCATAGGTTCACCCACACAACACTTATCAAACTAAAGAAGATTAATCAACTATATGAAGCGAAAGCACTTGGCGATATTCCCGTGTGTCCTCGAGAACGTTTGGTCATCTTAAGTAATACAACCAGCTTGTCCTTTGCTAAATAAAGGATTGGGCCACTTGCTGCATTTATTCTTATTGTCTTTTATTTACTCACACTTTATTTATCTACATTATCAAAAACCCCTAAAAATCCATTTGCTAAGTATTTACAGATAATTCCTGCTCCAAGCCACTCGTCAACACCTTCTGCTCCTCGTTGGGTTCGACACTCTTACTTATCGAAAATACTGTGATACACCCCCTATACTCGTGGGTCATCAAGACTATTTTCTAGCGCCATTGCCGGGGAGTGAAGCACTATTGGAGAGTGGAACTGGTAAAGGAAACTTCTACTATGAGTATTGTTTATTTCTGTTAGTTACTTTATTTCAATATGGACAATTCACTTAGTTTCTTATTTCATAATGCTACTACCACTGCTAAGGTAGTAGATGAACCACCACCTGCTGAGAATGATACTTTTAAGATACCTACAAGAATCGTTGATCGTGTTATGGATAACTACTATTTTGGAGATGGAACTATCCATCCCGGTGATCATTTGCTCTTTATACACGAATTATGCAGGTTGTTTAAGTGTATAGGTATTACAACAGATCAAGTCAAGAAGAAGTTATTCTCATTATCACTGAAAGGAAGAGCTGAGGAATGTTATAAATTTCTGAAGAATGGTCAATCTCTTGAATGGGAGGAAATATTGCCTCTCTTTTATTCAAATTTTTTTCCTCCTAGTGAGATCCATAAAGATCGGAATCAAATATACAACTTTTGGCCTCTTGATGGAGAGAGTATAGCTCAAGCTTGGAGGAGATTGAAGTTACTAGTGCTCAAATGTCCTATTCATGAGCTCCCCAACAATATTATTATCAATAACTTTTATGCAAGACTTTCTCTTCATGATAAGGATCTATTGGATGCTTCTTGTGCTGGATCATTTACACGCATGAAAGAAGAAGATAATGGGATCTTCTAGACCATATTCAAGACAAAGCTGAAGCATGGGAGGATGATAAAGGAAGAAAGTCACGTATAAATTATGATTATGAATGCATTGAATCTTTTATGAGAACTGATGACTTTCAAAATATTAAAAATGCTTATGGTCTTGATTCTCAAGCTACTACGAGTTATTTTAAAGCTTATGCTTCTTATATTGAAATTCCTAAATAGAAATGGAATAAGTATCATGAACCTTATAAATATATTGTTAATTATGTTCCTCCTAGAAATACTGAAATTTATACTGCTAATCATGTTTTACCCTAACCTTACATTGAGAAAATACCTTTCCCAGTTAAGGTAAAGGAACATTCTATGATAGCTAGTATGGTTAATGAAAGTACAAATAAAGTTGTTGAACCTGATGAACAAGTAGCTGTTGAACCTATGATAGCAAATGTTAAAGACTTTTTCACTAAATATGTAGAATATGGACACACTATTCTTTGTAAGGATACTTATAATATTGTTTCACAAAGTAGTGTTATAAGAACTAGTGTCCCTGTGTTTTCTATTAGAATAAGTGATCATTGCTACAATGGTTCTTGTGATAGTTATATCGTTAAATTTATGCATGATACTGAAAGTTACTATGAGAGAGGGAAAAGTGTTCTTATGCATCTCAATAATATTAAGTTTCCTCGCTTTATGCTGAAAATCTTTATGTTGCACTTGTTTTGCCTTCCTAAGCTAACAGTCCCTGGTTTCAACAATTTGTTTGCTTAAAAAATTCCCTTGCATAGGAAGTGGGTTAGACTTAAACATGTGTATTTTTGCTTCTTGATGCCCCCTTTTACTTCAATTCTTACTCTTATGTGAGCATCATTAAAATTATCATGCCCATCTTAGCGGCTATAAAGAAAGAGTTTTTTGGGAGACAACCCAATATATATTTCTTTTTAGTTTGTTTTTTGTTTATTTGAGTCTTGGAAGTTACTGCTTCTGCAATAACCTCTCCTTGTCCTTTTGTTTGGTTTTTGTGTCAAGATCAACCTCTAACGAGAGAGAAGTAAGATTTGGGAAAGTTGTTGTCCCGAAACATATTTTTGTGCTTCGCTGTAAAAATTCATGAAAAATCTCCGTACATCGGATTGAGCTGTAATTGTTTGTGCTTCTGCCCCAGGTTGTTATTTAACTTCCGAAAGTTTTGCACTTTTTGATTTGAGCAACATAATATTTTCGAAAAAATTGATCTTTACCTGCTGGTCTGTTTTGGCAGATTTTTACCAATCTTGCATTTGCCTCTTAAATCGTTTTCCTTTTTGAATTCCTTTTGGGTTTTCGGAAGGAGTTGTTTCAGTAGCTTATGTTATATTGGATTTTAGTTGAAATTGAGATTAAAAGCTTTATTACTTTGCATGCACTAATGTTGCTAATGAGAATTGTGTGAAGTTTTGTGTGAAAGAAATTTCCAGGTTATAGGAGAAAATGGTGTGATACGATAGTGAAAGGTTAAATGACTCAAGCAATAAGTGTATGAAGATGAAGATATTGATGCTAATCAAGTGGTAACTCCGGAAATTTTTATTAAACACCAAGTTCAGAGACCTGTAGAGTCCGTTCTCGATAGGTAATAATTCTGGTAAGAAAATTTCCACGAAAAATCTGTCAAGTTATATTTTTGCAGTTTTTATCTTACAAAGAAAGTAACGAAGTGAAAGAGGGATGGAAACGGAGCCAGGGTGGCTCACACCACCCTGTGGCACAGGCCCACCTGGCCACGCCACCAGGTGGTGTGGCCGCCCCGGAGTCCGTCTCTGAGTCGTTTTTCTCCCAATACCTTCCTATTGTTGTAAAAATTTGTAATATATAATCCCCCGGATCCCCCGAGGTTCGTATATCGCGTTCTCGTCTCGATCTATTTCTGCCAAGAACTATTCTTAAAGTTTAGAAGCACAATGGCTCCGCCAACGATAAGGGAAAGGAGCCTGCGGAGGAGGATCTCCAAGACCCTGAGCAGGAGAAGGAGATCGAGAGTAAAGATGAACAGGAGGCAAAGAAAGACCAGCATCCACACACCAGCACCACCATTGCAAGCATTGGAGTGGTGGCCAACCCTGCCAGGTTCAAAAGACTACACGGATGTCTACTGGAGGGAAGCCTCCGCGTCACTGTTTGGCTTCGCGGTCACCTTCTCCACGCACCAAGAATCCTTTCCATATCCTTATACCTGAGCATCAATTCCAGAATATGCCAAAGGACAAACTACCCTCGAATTGGGATATGCCCTGTTCTAACCATGCAGGAAAAGAAGACTTCAAGAAGGAAGAGTGGGGAAAGAATCGTACAAGCTGGGAATCACAACCCAACATGATCATGAACCACATTGCAAAACTCGGAATTGATTCGTACTCTCACCTTCAAGATTGAGGACTTGAGGAAATTGATTGAAAAGCTCATCGAGAGAACACCACCACCACCGAAGGAGTAATTTGTCATCAGGTTTTGGCATCCCCTTGGTTTGTTCCAATCTTGGGGAGTGTCGCGGTATCACATCACTATCTTCTATCTTTTTACCTTTTTAGTAAAGTCATATCATGAATAGAGAAGTTATCATGTAGGTGGTTTGCATTATGGAAGTGTCCCCCTCTAGTTAGATATCTATGTATCCCTTGGTGTGAGTTGCCGTTATGGAATATTAATGAGAGGTTCTATCATTTACTCTTTTGCATATCTTATATTAGTTTTCAATTTTTGTTATATGACTGATCTTGTTATTAGTATTGGTATCACTTTGGGATCATTAAGTAAATTTGGTTGGTTTTGGCAAACCTGGCTTGGTCTGTAGCAACACTATCTGAGAATTGAATGAAAAAGATAAAAGTATTCTTAAGAAATATAATTTCATCATCATCTTTCTTGATTTGCTCATAATCTTAGTATTCTCTAGTTAAGATCTTTTGTGCTTCCAAGGAAGATTGCATGTTTGTTTCTATCACTTTTATGTTTGTTTGTTTCCTTCAACTCTTATACTTGCTACCCAGCCTTGCTAGCCAAAAACCTGTACTGAGAGGGAATGCTTCTCGTGCATCCATTCCTTAAACCAAAACCTATGACATTTGTGTCCACCATATCTACCTATTAGCATTATTGCTATTCCAAGTAAATTCATATTTTTATCTACCTTCCGAATTAAGCTTGTTATGTGAAAACTAGTGATTAAAGCTCTCACGAACTTGAAGGCACAATTTACTTTTCTTGTACTTAATAAACCTGAACCATTGTGCCCATCTATGTTGTGTATATGCTTGCGCTTTGTAAGTTGGGAATTAGCAGAACCATGATGTCATGGGGAACGCTTTTAACATTGCACTTGTACAATGTACCCAGTTGATATCATGCTCTTTTGTTTATGGATGTCGTCGGTGTGAAATCAAAGGGGAGCTTGTAAGTCCGTGGAGTTATGTATGTGTGTTAGAGAAACGCCTAGGAGACTGGTCTAGTCCATGCCTAATCATGGTGGAAACATGCAGCGTAACCATATTGAGAAATCTATGAAGCATTCTTCTTATAAAAAAGAGATAGAGATTGAGGGAAAAAGAGATGAGAAAAGAGGAAAGAGAGAAAAAAGCACCATTTTCCCATGGTAAATAAGAAGATTGCTGAGATGCTTATTGTCTGCTTGCCCTGTCATTTTGATATGGGGATTCTTCCGTATCATCGGGCAAGGGGTACCCCGTTGGTGGTTCTCTATGATACACATATACTTACTATGACAAGAACTTACCAGTGACTAAACTTGAGTAGCATGAGGAGCGGCCCTTGTATTCAAGGGACATGAGATTTTCAACTTATAACTTGTCAAGCATATCCTCATATTTGATCACTTTAACCTTAATCACCTAAAGATGCTTATGATAGGGGCAATGAGAGCTAAAAGCTAATAAGTACCATAATTTTTGGAAGCTCTTTATGAAACTTGAAATCCTTGCTTCCCTCTGTGAAGGGCCTTTCTTTTACTTTTTAGTTGAGTCAGTAAACCTATTCCCTTCTATCTCAGCAAGTATTTTGAGTTGTTGTGTTTCATTCATTCATATGTTGATTTATTCAATCATGTTTCTTATGTTCCTTGTTTTGCACATTGCTCTTATCTTAGTGTTTATTACTTTGAAAGCTATCATTGAAAACCCATTATGTTTGAACTCCTGCAAATTGTCAACTATTCTTCGACCAAGAGCTAAGTTTGCCATTACCAATTGTGATTTACTTTGTGTATCTTTATTGTGTTTCCTTTATCTATTGCAAGTTAAGTTATATAATAGTGAGTTGTCTTCTATTATGATTTATGTATTGATGAATGTGATGCTTCTTATCCATATTCTTTTATCGACTCTTCACTCCATAAACCTGAGGTCATGTTTATTGAGCTCAGTTTTAGCTTGGGGGCAGGCAAAGTCTAAGCTTGGGGGAGGGGGGGAGTTGATCGAACATTTTGCATCACTATTCTATATCATAATTTACTATTATTCATTGATATATTTCATATTAAGAGATGATACTTATGTTATTTCATCTGTTTTTGCATGGTTGATGACTTTTGGAGGATGGACCGCTAAAGTCAGGATTCTGATGGAAAGAGCACTGTTTGGAGGCAAAATTCACGAAGATCAGAAAATCCTAGAAAATACATGGAAAATTCTTTTTTCCAGAAGATGAAGGATGCCAGAAGGAGGAGTGGAGATGGGACACAGGGGGCCCACACCATACCCTGGCGCGGGTCACCCCGAGCTGCACCACTAGGTGGTGTGGCCACCCTGGCCCACCTATGGCTCCCCCCCTTTGGCGTATATTATCCCCACGAAACCCTAAGCTTGGGGGAGCGACGACAGAAAGGTTTAGCCACCTATGCGGGGCGGAAAACTACAGAGAGAGAAAGAGCTCTCTGGCATGCAGAAATCTGTGGGGGAAATTCCTTCCCGGAGAGGGGAGATCATCGCCATCAACACCACCATCAAGCTAGACTTCATCAGGATCATCATCATCATCGTCACCACCATCATCTCCACCAGCACCATCATCACCACTCCATACCGATGTAACAATTGGATTGAATCTTACATAGTTCTGAGGGGAAACTTTCTCGGTGTTAATTACTTGTTGTAGTTGATGCTACTGAGTGAAACCATTGAATTATCATTTATGTTTAGATTGTTACTTATCATTATATCATCTCTAATCTTGATCCATATGATGTCTTGTGAGTAGTTCGTTTAGTTCTTGAGGACATGGGAGAAGTCATGTTGTTAGTAGTGGAATTGTGTTGAGAAAGATTCAATAGTTTGTTATTTAAGTTGTGGTGTTATTCTTCTAGTGGTGTCATGTGAACGTAGACTACATGACACTTCACCTTTATGGGCCTAGGGGAATGCATTGTGTATTTGGCTACTAATCGTAGGGGTTGCCGGAGTGACAGAAACCTGAAACCCCGTTAGGAAACCATTGCACAAGGGATGTTAGGGTCTTAGAGTTTAAAGCTATGGTTAGGTTTTTATCTTAATTACTTTCTTGTACTTGCGGATGCTTTCAAGGGGTATAATCACAAGTATGTATTAGTCATAGGAAGGTCGGTACATTAGCACAGGTTCACCCACACAACACTTATCAAACTAAAGAAGATTAATCAACTATATGAAGCGAAAGCACTTGGCGATATTCCCGTGTGTCCTCGAGAACGTTTGGTCATCTTAAGTAATACAACCAGCTTGTACTTTGCTAAAGAAAGGATTGGGCCACTTGCTGCATTTATTCTTATTGTATTTTATTTACTTGCACTTTATTTATCTCTATTATCAAAAACCCCTAAAAATCCATTTGCTAAGTATTTACAGAGAATTTCTACTCCAAGCCACTCGTCAACACCTCCTGCTCCTTGTTGGGTTCGACACTCTTACTTATCGAAAATACTGCGATACACCCCTATACTTGTGGATCATCACCATACTCCTCTAATTGTATACACTGGGGCCTTGGTTATTCCTAAAACTAAAATGTTTAGGTTTGAAAAGTGGTGGCTGGCTCAGGAAGGTTTCTCCCAGGTTGTTGAGAAGTCCTGGAATGCTCCATGTAACTTGACAAAACCCATAGACATCTGGCAATTTAACATCAGAAACTTTAGGAAAAATGTGAAAGGTTGGTGTATTAATATAGAAGCTGACCAAAACAGAATGAAACAACAACTTATTGCTAAATATGATTTATTGGACATTTCTTTTAAAACACAAGCTTTACCCTATCTCTAAAAACAGAATGAAAGTAATTTCTTCTGATTTGACAGAGATGTGGAAAAAATGAGATCAAAGCCATGTAGAGGTCTAGGGAGAGACAAATCCTTGAAGGTGACATGAACACTGCATACTTCCACTCCACTGCTAAGGAGGAGGAAGAAGCAGATAACTTCTCTTCAGGGCCCGGATGGTGGTGTAGTTGAAGATAATGAAGCTATAATGAAAATTGTTGTAGATTACTACAAGAACCATTTTGGCTTCAAACACATATTTAATGTTGATTTAGCTGGTGACTTTTGGAATGAATCAGAAAATGTTATTGTCGAACGATCCCCGTACAACATGTCCAGATCCCCACGGACCTCCTTGTCTCCAGCACCGCACGTGCAACGCCTCCACCGGTATCCACACGTACAAGAATGAGCTCTAGGCAAGGGACTGCTAGATCTTATATAGCCCGAAATGGGAGTGGAGAAAGTGATGGCTAGGTCAGGGACAATCCCTTGCCACTCCACTTATATACACTCCTAGCTGGGCTCAACGCTTGAAGCCCATCTAGGCCGTACCCCAATCTCCATATGGATCTAATCCACATGGGATCCTTACCCTTAAGTGTGTGACCCTATAGGTTCACGTACACCTGGACACGACACGAGTCCCCACTCCGAGTCGATAGTTGGTAGCGGCCTCTAGAAGGACGTGCCAACTCCCAAGCGCCGTAAAGTCAGAAGACAAACCTTTCTCAATGTGACTTTCGTCTAAGTCCCTTTGCCTCACGATATATCTTGTCAAGCTATAGGCGAGTTGTTGCCATCCCTTTAATAGCTCGAATCTCTCTTCTCGTTCCATGATACACGATTCACTAGACTAACACTTAGTCCAACTCCTTGGTTAACACTTAACGAAGTCGCGCATGGCCATGCTTCCGAATCATATCACACGAGAGGGCCCAGAGAATATCTCTCCATTATGGAGGGGAAAATCCAATCTTGGTAATCCACGTCACGCAGCTTGCTTCACAACCAACCCGAACCCTACCTTTATAACTGCCCATTTACGGTACAACGTTTAATAGGACCTAAGCTAGCGATCCACAAATCAGATCATGCGATCACCTCAGGTCAAAGGATTCCATTGCTTGAGACTATAAATGACAACATGCTCGTTGCATCTCAACTGTGGGTCAGTCCGATTCGCTAAACTCTTTAGCGAATCAGTGTAAGTCGGAATAGCATCTCCATGCCCATGACAAGTGGAACCGAGTCATCTGCCGACTTTCACATTGGTCTAAGTTGTGTGTCCAACACAACCTCAACGACCAAGGACAATTAGTATGAACAACATGAATATATAGTCCCACAATCGAATCACATATTCAATAATACATATCAGTTTTTCATACATGGACAATAACTTTATGAATACATATCAGTTTTTCATACATGGACAATAACTTTTTCAGTGTAAGTCGGAATAGCATCTCATAGTCAAAATAGGCTGTTATAGCTAACATGATCCTAACTGACTTAAGCATCGCTACAAGTGAGAAAGTCTCATCGTAGTCAACTCCTTGAACTTGTTGGAACCCTTTCGCGACAAGCCGTGCTTTATAGATAGAAACATTTCCATCCATATCAGTTTTCTTCTTAAAGACCCATTTGCACTCGACGGGTCTTGCACCGTCTGGCAGATCAACCAAGTTCCAAACTTGATTTTCATCCATGGACTTTAACTCGGATCTCATGGCTCCAGGCCATGACTCATAATCAGATCCCACCATCGCTTCCGAATAAGTTGTCGGCTCATCACTGTCCAATAGCAACACATCGCGAACACTTCGCAATCTGGCCGATCTTCGCAGTGTCGGTGCAGTTGTCGGCTCATGTACCATGACCGGCTCAACCTCCAAGGCTTTTGCCAACTCGCTGCTGGCTGGTATCTCTCGAATTTCTTTGAGCTACACTGTGCTCCCACTGACTCTCTAACTAAGAAAATCTTTCTCAAGGAAGACACCGTTCCGAGCGACAAACACTTTGCCCTCTTCTCGGTTGTAGAAGTAGTAACCCAAGGTTTCCCTTGGATACCCCAAGAAAATACACTTATTCAACTTGGCTGTAAGCTTGTCTGACTGAAGTCGCTTGACAAAAGCTTCACAACCCCAAATCTTAAGAAAAGACAAACTCGGCTTCTTGCCAGTCCACATCTCATGCGGTGTCTTCTCTACCGACTTTGATGGTACTCTGTTTAGTGTGAACGCTGCAGTTTCTAGACAATAACCCCAAAATGATAAAGGCAAATCTGTCCGACTCATCATTGATCGTACCATGTCCAACAAGGTCCGATTCCTCCTTTCCGACACACCGTTTCTCTACGCCGTTCCTAGAGGAGTGAGCTGCGGAACTATTCCACAACTCTTCAAATGGTCATCAAACTCATGCCTCATGTACTCTCCTCCTTAGTCCGACCGAAGAAACTTTATTTTCTTGCCGAGTTGATTCTGTACCTCATTCTAGAATTCCTTGAACTTTTCAAAGGCTTCTGACTTATGTTTCATCAAGTAGATATATCCATACCTACTCAGATCATTAGTGAAGGTAATGAAGTATTCATAACCACATCTGGCTGTCGTATTCAAATTTTATGTTATAGATAGATTCACCCTCAAGATTCAAAATAAATAACCCGTCCTAGATGGGTGCAAAGCCATGAAACATATCATTCAAATATAAAGAACAACCATTATTCTTAATATTCGACTCATAGACTTGTCTCATCAAACATGAGGCAGAAATGATGTTTTGACTAAGCACTGGAACATAATAACAATTATTTAGCTCCATTAAGAATCTAGAAGGTAAATGAAGTTGCATCATGTCGACTTCCAACACAACGACTCTCGCTTTGTTTCCGACTCTAATGTTAACCTCGCCTCTTGCCACACTCCTAGTTCTTACCAGTCCCTACAACAAGTTGCAGATGTGAATGACTGATCCGGTATCATATACCCAAGAACCACCTGGTGCATCAGCAAGATAAATGTTTATAACATTGCAAACAAGCGTACCTGTGCCGAAAGTCACACCTTCGCTCTTGGCTTTGTCAGCCAGATACTTGCTGCAATTCCTCTTCCAGTGACCATCCGCCTTGCAATAGAAGCCAGTGGATCCGGCTGCAGGAGATGGCTTAGTCCCTGAGGAAGCGCTTTGGATCGGGTCCTCAGCCTTACCTCCTGAATTTGCCTTCTTCTTCTTAGTCCAAGAACTCTTCTTGAACTTAGCCTTATTTTGCACCATCAACACTTGACTGGCACCTTTCTTGAGACCCGCCTCAGCCTTCTTGAGCATCCCATGTAATTTAGTGAGCTTATTATCCATACCATGCATTTGGTAGTTCGATATGAACTGACCATACGCACTAGGAAGAGAGTTCAGAATTATGTCTGTAGCGAACTCTTCGCTAATGGGGTAGCTAAGCCTTTCCAGAGACTGCACGTAACCAACCATCTTGATCACATGCGGACTCAGTGGATCGCCATCCTTAAGCTTGCAACTCAACAAAGCCTAAGAGACTTGATACCTCTCAGTCTTTGCCTGAGCCTGGAACATACTTTTGAGGCTTTTGATCATATCATAGGCCTCAACATTCTCAAACTGCTGCTGCAAGTCCGGTTCCATGTGAGCAAGCATAAGACAGCTAATCTCCGTGGATTCATCACAAATCCGACGGTAGGCATTGGTGGCTGCGACAGTCGCATTCTCATCCGGCTCATCTGGAAGTGGGTTGTCTAGGACATGGTCCCTTTTTTCTTGTTTGAGAACAATTCTCAGATTACGATACCAGTTGGTGAAATTAGTTCCATTTAGCTTATCTTTCTCTAAGATGGTTCTCAAAGCAAAACTGGAAATCTGAGGGAGACTGCTAGGTGCCATTGATCTACAACAGAAAAGATATGCAAAACACTTAAGACATGTATCCATAAAAGAGCAAGCATATTAAACACTTTAATATTTATGCTCCCACTAGAACCAACACCCCTCCGATGGTTACTTAGTGATTCAGGACCCTAAATAAGCAAGTCGACTAGTGAGCTTTAGCATCACCGCTAGCCGTCAAGTGATCTAGGTAGACAACTCCTTGTCAATCGTATCTCATACGACTCCTGTTGGACAGGTGACATCACATGCCCCGGCTCCCGTCCGACTTTTCCCCGAGTCCCACAACCGTTGTGATAGACCCGTCTAGATTACCGAGTGCTTCCGCTGTAAGAGTCCGAGTCGAACCCACCTAGTCGGAAAGAATTGATAGCACCTCAATTTTATGAGCCCACTACCAAAAATTTCTGACTTGTAATGGTGCAGCACTGGCGGGGAAACCGACTAGACCTTCTTTGAGGGATTACTTTCTACCAACTATCTAATAGAGGTAAAAACAGAGACATAACAATAACACAAAATAAAGCAATTATAATGTGAAATCGTATGGCTCTCTTCATGGCGATCTCCATCCCCACAAAGTCTGTAATCCGACTCGTGTTAACTCTTGTCACGTGCCGCCTTACACCATGTAGCCGACTTGTACATCGACTTGCATGCCTTCCGGATTCTCCAAACAGCTACACTAGCCAGTAAAGTGAATTACATAGAGACTCCGACACACATGCCATTATACAATAAGATGACATCACCTAGGCTCCAACCGGCTGACAAAAACCGTGATACGCAGATCACGTATGGATTACACACATCACATGCATATAAGCCAAACCATTCACAACATCATCCTGCAAAAACAAGTTATGCATAGATACGATATCTACCGGCGTTGTGAAACTCGCAATGTCATCTAAGACGCTACGACAGGGCGAAGCCAGCGGCCCCGCTAGTCGGATAGCGGGCAGGGATCGAAGGGGCAGCGCCCCTCACGGGTGCGGACAACACCCGGCGATTTTTCCAAAAACATAGATCTCATCTGCATTCCGGACATAGATTTCGTCATCGGATAAAACAATTTTACCCAAATCCGATCCAGACTCCGATTCGACCAAACTCTTTGATCTTCGATCACTACATCCAGATTTACGTGTCACAGTCTACCCCGATGGCGGAAGCCGACCGGTAAGGGTATGTCGTTTCACGACCTTAGCAGTTAGATCACGGAAACCAGATCATCCATTCCCCCCAAGTATAATTGATCTAATCAACCTCGTACAAAACCGATCTATCTCATAGATCAACCACCAAAACTACAGTTAGATCCAATCTAATGACAACCGCATATCACATATGCAAGATCTCGAGTCTAAAACTAGAAGCTAACGCTCTGATACCACTGTTGGGCCACATAGAGATAAACAAAACTTTTTCGTCTACGCGGTACTCCCAAGATCCAACTCAGGTGATAGGCCACGAGATTTACCACTAGACGCGCATGTGCGGATTGTTGATGAAGCGCGTCAGTTGATGCCATGCCAAACGATCCGCGTACAGCACATCCAGATCCCCACGGACCTCCTTGTCTCTAGCACCGCACGTGCAATGCCTCCACCGGTATCCACACGTACAGGAAGGAGATCCAGGCAGAGGACTGCTAGATCCTGTCTAGCCCAAAATGGGAGTTGAGAAAGTGACCGCTAGGTCAGGGACAATCCCTTGCCACTCCACTTATATACACTCCTAGATGGGCTCAACGGTTGAGGCCCATCTAGGCCGTACCCCAATCTCCATATGGATCTAATCCACATGGGCTCCTTACCCTTAAGTGTGTGACCCTGTAGGTTCACGTACACCTGGACACAACACGATTCCCCACTCCGAGTCGATAGTTGGTAGCGGCCTCTAGCAAGACGTGCCAACTCCCAAGCGCCATAAAGTCAGAAGGTAAACCTTTCTCAATGTGACTTTTGTCTAAGTCCCTTTGCCTCACGATATATCTTGACAAGCTATAGGCGAGTTGTTGCCATCCCTTTAATAGCTATATCTCTTATCATTCCATGATATACGATTCACTGGACTAACACTTAGTCCGACTCCTTGGTTAACACTTAACCAAGTCGCGCATGGCCATGCTTCCGAATCATATCACACGAGAGGGCCTAGAGAATATCTCTCCATTATGGAGGGGCAAATCCCATCTTGGTAATCCACGTCACGCAGCTTGCTTCACAACCAACCTGAACCCTACCTTTATAACTGCCCATTCACTACATCGTTTGATAGGACCTAAGCTGGTGATCCACAACTCGGATCATGCGATCACCTCAGGTCAAAGGATACTATTGCTTGAGACTACAAATGAAAACATGCTCGTTGCATCTCAACTGTGGGTCAGTCCGATTCACTAAACTCTTTAGCCAAATCAGTGTAAGTTGGAATAGCATCTCCATGCCCATGACAAGTGGAACCGAGTCATCTGCCGACTTTCACATTGGTCTAAGTTGTGTGTCCAGCACAATCTCAACGACCAAGGACAATTAGTATGAACAACATGAATATATAGTTCCACAATCGAATCACATATTCAATGATACATATCAATAGTTCATACATGGACAATAACTTTATGAATACATTGGGAAATATAATCAACCATGATTGCCTCTAGGGCATATTCCCAATAGGATCTTGATCTAGTTAGGCTTAATTTTTCTCTTTTAACTCTTATTCCTAAGGAACCAAATGTTATAACCATTTAGAAGTATAGGTCAATAGCCTTGACCAATTGTAGTTTTAAGATTTTCTCCAACTATGCTGCTACTAGACTAGGGGTAGTGGGGGAAGAGCTTATTTTTCCAAACCAGACTCCTTTCCTTAGAGGTAGATACATCTTGGAAAGTGTGGTGTCTGCCCATGAAATTATTCATGAGGTGGCCCATAGTGACCAATCTAGTTCTATTTTCAAAATTGATTACGAAAAAGCCTATGACATTGTCAATAGGGAGTTTCTGTTCAAAATGTTAAAATCTAGGGGTTTTAGCCCTAAGTGCATTTATCTATACAAATCCCTGTTGTATAAAGGGTTTGTGGGTGTTAGAATTAATGACATGAATAGTGATTTATTTGTGGCTAGTAGAGGGGTTAGGAAGTTTGTTGCATGGTTTTGATAGAAGTGGTGTGATCAGCATGCAATATGTTGATGACACCCTTCTTTTCTTGCAAAAATATTTAGCCTAGGTCATGAACTTGAAATGGCTATTATCCTATTTTGAACAAACAGCTGGCATGAGAATCAACTTTCATAAATGTGAGTTGGTGCCAATTAATGTTGATACTGATGAAGCTCAACTTTTCTCCCAGTCTTTAAGCTGTAAGATTGGGTCTTTTCCTTTGAAATATCTGGGAGTCCCACTCCATCACAGCAAGCTCAGAAAGGAAGACATACAACCTATTATAAACAGTCTTCTCAAGAGAGCTACTGGTTGGAGGGAGAAACTTTTAACTCAGGCTGCTAAGCTGGAGCTTGTTAGGAGTGTTCTTGCTAGTATACATATTTACTTGCTGACTGTCATCAGATTCCAGAAAATGGGCTATTAAGTTGATGAATTCTCAGATGGCTCATTGTCTCTGGGATGAATATGAAGGTCATTTCAAATATTGCCTGGCTAATTAGGCCTTGGTTTCCTAGAAAAAGAATTTGGGGGCTTGGTATTCCTAATTTTGTTGAGATGAATCTGTGCCTTCTGGCGTCATGGGTCAAAATATATCATTTAGACGATAACAAATTATTGACCATAAATATAATGTAAATTCCCTCAATATTTTTGATTTGTCACTTGTGGGGGTCTCTGATACATTGCAAATGTATCTATAATTTTTTATGTTCCATGCTTGGTTTTATCCACTTTCTTGTGTTTTGTTCCAACTTTGGAGTACTTTTCATATGATTTCTTGGACTAACCTATTAACAAGAGCCACAGTGTCAGCTGCCTATTTTCTACTATTTTTGGTTCCAGGAAAGTCAGAAAATGAATATTCTCGGAATTGGACGGGACAAAAGCCAAAGTGCCTATTTTCCGGAAATCATCAGATGCCAGAATACGAGACGGAGAAGGGCTGGGGGCCGGCCACACCACCTGGCCACGCGGCCAGGCCTGGCCCGCGCCAGGGGGTGGTCTGGCCGACCCCAGCACCCCCTCGGCCTCTCCTTCGGCCTATAAGATGCCCTCGGGACAAAAACCATGATCAAAAATCCACGAAAGAGTCTGTAGCCGCCGTCATCTCCATCCCTAGATCGGGAGGGATTTGAAGCTCTTCCCGGCCCCCTAACAGAGAGGGGAATTCACCCTGGAGGCCTTGTTCATCACCATGCAAGTCTCCGGTGTGATGCGTGATTAGTTCATCCCTGGACTACGGATCCATGTAGTAGCTAGATGGCTGGTTCTCCTCCTTTGTGCTTTCATGTCTAGATCTTGTGAGCTCCGTTCATGATCAAGATCATCTATTTGTAATTCTGCATGTTGTGTTTGCGGGGATCCGATGGATTGAGATGTTATTTCAGATTGATTATTATTCTATCATGTCTTTGTTATTTGTGATCTTGCATGCTTTCCGTTGTTAGTAGCTATCTTGGCCAAGTAGATGCTAGCAACTCCAAGAGTTAGTATTTCTGCTCGATAGTTGGTTCATACCTCTGGTAATCTGGGGAAGTGATAGAAATCTCTAAGGTACTAGATGTGCTGTTGCTACTAGGGAGAAAACAACAATCCTTTGTTCATAGAACAATCATATTGTTTACTTTACACGTAGTTCGTAAAGCAATAATCTGTTGCTTGCAACTTAATACTGGAGGGGGTTCGAATGATAACCTGGAGGTGGCTTATTAGTCATAGATGCAGTTGGATGGCGGTTTATGTATAATGTTGTAATGCCCAATCGAATCTCAAAGGAGTCAAGATTATTAGTATATGCATGTATTGCTTTCTCGATGTTTGGCAATTGCCCCGCTATAATTTGTTCACCCAGCATGTTATCTATCTTAAGGAGAGCCACCTCTAGTGAACTATGGATCCCGGTCCTTTTCTTTTACATATAATCTATAAACTTTTACTGCTTTGTGTTTACTTTCTACAAACTTTTACTTCTTTCCATTCGATACGTTTAATCCTTTGTTTTCCACAAAACACGGTGAGATTGACAACCTCATCGCATGTTGGGGACAAAGTTCTGTGGTTGTGTTGTGCGAGTCTCCATGTTGCTACTAGCACCGGTAGTGCGCCCTACCAAGGCTCAGCTAGCAACACCTTTGGGGTGTTTCCTTGCTCCTACTGGTTCGATTAAACCTTGGCTTCATAACTGAGGGAAACTTGCTATTGTGCTCATCATACATTCCTCTTGGGGTTCCCAACGAGCTCTACATCAACATCGCACCAGCATTTTCCTGGCGCCGACACTGAGCCATCAAGCATTTTTCTGGCGCCGTTGCCGGGGAGTCAAGGACATCTTCACAAGGGGAGTCCCTCATAACCAATCTCTTTACTTTGTTATTTTTGTTTTGCTTAGTTTCTTTTTGTTTTGTTTGCTTGTTTCTTTATCAAAACACAGAAAAATAGTTTTACTAGTTTGCTTTCTTATTTGAAAACACAAAAAATGACTACTCTTGAAAACACTAAGTTGTGTGACTTCACTAGCACCAACAACAATGATTTTATGAGCACGCCTATTGCTCCACCTGTGCCTGAAGATACTTTCTTTGAGATAAACCTGCTTTACTCAATCTTGTTATGAGAGAACAATTTTTTAGTATTGGTAATGAAGATGCTGCTTCCCATCTAAATAACTTTGTTGAACTTTGTGAGATGCAAAAGCATAGGGATATAGATGGTGATATTATTAAGCTGAAATTGTTTACTTTCTCTTTGAGAGGAAAAGCTAAAGAATGGTTGAATTCCTTAACTAGGAATATTATTGATTCTTGGACTAAGTGCAAAGATGCTTTCATTGGAAAATACTATCCTCCTTCTAAGATTATATCCTTGAGAAGTGAAATAATGTAGTTTGAACAATCTGATAATGAACATGTTGCTCAAGCTTGGGAAAGAATGAAATCTTTGGTTAAGAATTGTCCCACTCATGGACTGACTGCTTGGATGATCATCCAAAGTTTTTATGCAGGATTGAACTATTCTTCGAGGAACCTATTGGACTCTGCTGCTGGAGGTACCTTTATGACCATCACTTTGGGTGCTGCAACAAAGCTTCTGGATAATATGATGGTTAATTATTCTGAATGGCATACTAAGAGAGCTCCACAAGGTAGGAAGGTAAATTCTGTTGAGGAAACTTCCTCCTTGAGTGATAAGATTGATATTATTATGTCTATGCTTGTTAATGGGAAAACCCATATTGATCCAAATAATGTTCCTTTAGCCTCTTTGCTTGCTCAAGAAGAGCAAGTTGATGTGAACTTCATAAGAAATAACAACTTTAGCAATAATGCTTATAGGAGTAATTTTGGTAACAACAATTATAAGCCATATCCTCCCAACAATGGTAATGCTTATGGAAATTCTTACAACAATAATAGGAGTGCTCCCTCTGAACTTGAAGTTATGCTTAAAGAGTTTATTAGTAAACAAACTGCTTTCAATAAAACTATTGAGGAAAAACTCTCTAATGCTGAAAGAAATATAGCATCTTTATCTGAAGCTCAATCTTCTTTGAATAAAATGGCTGCTAAACCTGAAACTAATGATAATCCCTTTGCAGCTACTAATGCCATACAAGTAAGAATTGATGAAAATGTTAGACTATTAGCTGAATTACATGCTAAGTGGGAAATAGAAGATGAAATTGCTAGAAACATTAGTGTTTCTACCATCACCACCACTAGTGTTGAGGCTAGTAATATTTCTAGTACTTTAGATGATAATTTTGATTTTTATCTTGATGGTTGCAATATCTTTGAAGTTATTAAGTTCCTACAAAAGCTTGCTAAAAGTCCTAATGCTAGTGCTATGAACATGGCCTTTACCAAACACATTACTGATGCTCTTATAAAGATTAAAGAAGAAAAGATGAAACACAAAGCTTCTATTCCTATAAAACAAGAAGATGGTTGGGAAACCATCATTAATATGAAAGTGAATGACTTTGATTTCAAAGCTTTATGTGATCTTGATAGTAGTGTTTCTATTATGCCTAGAAGGATTTATGATATGCTTGATTTGCCTCCTCTTGAAGTTTGTTATTTGAATGTCCCACTTGATGATAATGCTAAAAAGAAACTCATGGGGAGTCTTAATGATGTTCTTATTATGGTTAACAATGCCTATGTCCCCGTTGATTTCTATGTTTTGGATGTTCAATGCAATGCTTCTTGTCCTATTACTTTGGGAAGACCTTTTCTTAGAACTGTTGGTGCCATTATTGATATCAAAGAAGGCACCATTAAATATCAATTCCCACTCAAGAAAGGTATAGAACACTTACCTAAGAAGAGACAGAAGATTTCTTTTGCTTCTCCTATGAAAACAAAATTTGGTCTTAATGCTTCTTCATTTGAAAACATTTGATTCTTTTTCTTGCTTCTTATGCCTAACTTAAAGGCGTTAAAGAAAAATACTCATTGGGTGATAAACCAAAAGTTTTAGATGAGTCTTGGAAGTTATTACCTCTGTAATAACCTCTCCTTATCCTTTTTATTTGCTCTAATGAGAAATAAATAATGATTGGGAAAGTTGTTGTCCCGAAACAGATTTCTGTGCTTCACCGTAAAAAATCGTGTAAAATCTCTGTACATATTTTGAGGCGTAAATTTTTGTGCTTCTGCCCCAGGTTGTTATATAACTTTAGTTAGTTCAACACTTTTTGATTTGGGCAATAGAAGGTCTTCGAAAAAATTCGTCTTTACCTGCTGGTCTGTTTTGACAGATTTCTGCCATTTTCTGCATTTGCTTCTTGTTGGTTCCTTTTTTGAGTTCTTTTGGAGAATTGAGCTTTTTAAGGGAAGTGCTACAGTATCTAGTGTTCTAATGGAAGTTTATTTGGTGTTAGAACTGAACCTTAAGACTTATTTATCTTGAGTGCACTAATGTTGCTAATAAAGATTGTGTGAAGTTTTGTATGAAGGAAAAAATTCAGGTGTATGGAAGGAATGAGTAATGAGATGAATGATAGACTAAAGCTCAAGCTTGGGGATGCCACGCGCGTCACCCCAAGAAATATCCAAGAAGTACAAGCGTCAAAGCTTGGGGATGCCCAAGGCATCCCCCTCTTCATCAATAAAAATCCCAGGTTTCTTCCAAACGCCTCATTTTTATTGTTTCATGCACAGTTGTGTTGTTCTTGGAGCGTCTTCTTTTTCGTTTTTGTTTTGGTTTTTTGTTTGCTTTGGTTTTCTTAGTTTTCTGAATAAATTGGTTGGACCCCCTCTTTCATACATTGGTTTGCAAATAGTTTGGTTTGGTTTGGAAAAGAGTAGGAAAGTTCATGCTTATGTGGTAAAAAGAGCTCGTTTTTGACTGTGGCCTATGCTTTGTCATGCCATGCTTGATATTGTTTTGGCCTTATGCTTAGTATTCTTTGCTGTAGCATGACTTGTTATAAACAATTGAGATTGCTTAATGTGCCTTGGATGAATCATGCGTTGTTTTAACATATTAAAGCATAGTACAGTGGTACTCTCCTTTGATGCTTTATTTGGGTTGACTTGGCACATGCTCACACCATGTTATGACTATCTCAAGTCACCATAGCCTTTATGATCCTTTAGTTTTCAACTTGTAGTATCACTTTATGCTTTGATCAATGATGTTTTGTCGCTCTGCATGATTATGGCCATTATTGCTCTCTTAGTTTGTCGCTCCCAGTCTTTTGCTAGCCTCCACGACCAAGTATGAGTTCCACTCATGCATCCAACTCCCTAAACCAAGTTATTCCAAAGAGTCCACCATACCTACCTACTAGCTTATGCTATTCCAAGTATATTCATGCTTTTGTTTACCTTCCAAATTAAACTTGTTATGACAAAACTAGGGATTAAAGCTCTCACGAACTTGATGGCACACTTTAATTTTCTTGCCCTTAATAAGCTTGAACCATTGTGTCGTCTATGTTGTATATGCTTGCACTTATTTGTTGGGAATTAGTAGAACCATGCTTTCATGGGGAACGCTTTCAACATTGCACTTGGTACTTGTACCTAGTTGATATCATGCTCTTTTGTATATGGATATCATCGGTGTGAAATGAAAGGGGAGCTTGTAAGTCCATAGAGTTATGTATATGTGTTGGAGAAACGCCTGGACCGCTGGTCTAATCCATGCTGACATGGTGGAAACCTGCAGCGTAACCATAATGAGCTGTCTATGAAGCATTCTTCTTCTAAAAAAAGAGTCCTATATTGAGAAAAAAGAGAAAAAGAAAAAAAAGATTATGAAAAGAGCAAAGAGAGAAAAAAGCACCATATTCCCATGGTAAATAAGAAGATTGCTGAGATGCTCCTTGTCTGCTTGCCTTGTCATTTTGATATGGGGATTCTGCCGTATCATCGGGCAAGGGGTACCCCATTGGCGGTTCTCAATGATACACATATACTTACAATGACAAGAACTTACTGGTGACTAAACTTGAGTAGCATGAGGAGCGGCCCTCGTATACAAGGGACATGAGATTTCTGACTTATACTTCGTCAAGCATGTACACCATAGTTTGTTCACTTTAACCTTAATCACTTCAAGATGCTTATGATAGGGGCAATGAGAGCTGAAAGCTATAAGTACCATAATTTTTGGAAGCTCTTTATGAGACTTGAATCCCTACTTTCTTTTACAAAAGGCCTTTCTTTCACCATTATATTGAGTCTCCACCTTCTATCTTTATGCACCTACTTTGAGAGCATAGTGGCCATTCTTAGTTCTATGTGCATTGTCCCTAGACTAGTTGATTGATGCATAACTTGATATTGCTTGTTTTAAACTATTTGTATCTAGTCACTCTTATGAACTTGGAAGGTGTCCTATGCATTTATATTTGCTACTCTATTGAGGGACAAGCTGAATACTATTATGCTATGTTTTCTTTATGTGAAACAAACAAATGTCTTGCAAAGCATTGTTATTCATGAATCTTTTGTTTGTGCCTTTTCATGTTGCATCATAGTTTCTTTGTCTTATTGCTAGAACTTTGTCTTTCATGTTATGATTGAAGTACTATGATCCCAGCTTTGAATGTTTTACAAATACTTTGATCAAGTCTTTGATGGTGCATGTCACCTCAAAAATTATTCTTTCTTTTTATCACTTACCTACTCAAGGACAAGCAGGAGTTAAGCTTGGGGATGTTGATACATTGCAAATGTATCTATAATTTTTGATGTTCCATGCTTGGTTTTATCCACTTTCTTGTGTTTTGTTCCAACTTTGGAGTACTTTTCATATGATTTCTTGGACTAACCTATTAACAAGAGCCACAGTGTCAGCTGCCTGTTTTCTGCTGTTTTTGGTAATAGGAAAGTCAGAAACTGAATATTCTCGGAATTGGACGGGACAAAAGCCAAAGTGCCTATTTTTCCAAAAATCATCATATGCCAGAATACGAGACGGAGAAGGGCTGGGGGCCGGCCACACCACCTGGCCACGCGGCCAGGCCTGGCCCGCGCCAGGGGGTGGTCTGGCCGACCCCAGCACCCCCTCGGCCTCTCCTTCCGCCTATAAGATGCCTTCGGGACGAAAACCCTAAGTACCCGATTAAAAATCCACGAAAGAGTCTGTAGCCACTGTCATCTCCATCCCTAGATCGGAAGGGATCTGAAGCTCTTCCCGGCACCCTGCCGGAGAGGGGAATTCACCCTGGAGGCCTTCTTCATCACCATGCAAGCCTCGGGTGTGGTGCGTGAGTACTTCATCCCTGGACTACGGATCCATGTTGTAGCTAGATGGCTGGTTCTCCTCCTTTGTGCTTTCATGTCTAGATCTTGTGAGCTCCGTTCATGATCAAGATCATCTATTTGTAATTCTGCATGTTGTGTTTGCGAGGATCCGATGGATATTGAGATGCTATTTCAGATTGATTATTGATTCTACCATGTCTTTGTTATTTGTGATCTTGCATGCTTTCCGTTGTTAGTAGCTATCTTGGCCAAGTAGATGCTAGCAACTCCAAGAGTTAGTATTTATGCTCGATAGTGGGTTCATGCCTCTAGTAATCTGGGGAAGTGACAGAAAGCTCTAAGGTACTAGATGTGCTTTTGCTACTAGGGAGAAAACAACAATCCTTTGTTCATAGAACAATCGTATTGCTTACTTTACACATAGTTCGTAAAGCAATAATCTGTTGCTTGAAACTTAATACTGGAGGGGGTTCGGATGATAACCTGAAGGTGGATTATTAGTCATAGATGCAGTTGGATGGCAGTCTATGTATAATGTTGTAATGCCCAATCGAATCTCAAAGGAGTCAAGATGATTAGTATATGCATGTATTGCTTTCTCGATGTTTGTCAATTGCCCCGCTGTAATTTGTTCACCCAGCATGTTATCTATCTTAAGGAGAGCCACCTCTAGTGAACTATGGATCTCGGTCCTTTTCTTTTACATACAATCTATAAACTTTTACTGCTTTGTGTTTACTTTCTACAAACTTTTACTTCTTTCTATTCGATACGTTTAATCCTTTGTTTTCTGCAAAACACGGTGAGATTGACAACCTCATCGCAAGTTGGGGACAAAGTTCTGTGGTTGTCTTGTGCAGGTCTCCACGTTGCTACTAGCACCGGTAGTGTGCCCTGCCAAGGCTCAGCTAGCAACACCTTTGGGGTGTTTCCTTGCTCCTACCGGTTTGATTAAACCTTGGTTTCATAACTGAGGGAAACTTGCTGTTGTGCTCATCATATCTTCCTCTTGGGGTTCCCAACGAGCTCTACATCAACATCACACCAGCACTTTCCTGACGCCGACACTGAGCCAACGGTCTCTTCCTTCTGGAAAGGAGTTATATTGGCTGCTAAAGCAGCTAAAATGGGATACTCCTGGAAAGTGGGTAATGGGAGAAAGGTTAAATTCTGGGAGGACCAATGGTTTGGTACCTCGAGCTTTGTTGTCCAATATTGGGAGGTGTATGTAATAGTTAATGAAAAGTCTACTTGTATTGCTGACATTTGGGATGGAAATCAACTGAAAGTCACTTTCAGGAGATGCTTTAACCATGCCTTGTCAGTTAAATGGTATGAAATTATGCAGATTGCACAATCCATTCACATTAGTGAAGAGGAGGATGCCGTTATTTGGAAATATGAGGATAAAGGGACATATAGTGTGAGTTCTTTCTATGCTATTCTGAATTCGGAGGTGTTTTGCCTGTATATGTTTATGTAGTGTGGCGCTTGAAAGTTCCTCCCAAAATCCACTTTTTTGGCTTGTTTCCCATAATAAAATTCTCACCAGAGATAATTTGGTCAAAAGACAAAATGTTGACAATGTAACTTGTGTTTTCTGATCTGAACATAAACCTGCAATCACTTGTTTTTTGATGTGTGGTTGCCAAAGCTATTTGGGTAGAGAGCAAAGATGACTTGTGTTAGGATCATGTAAATGTTTCTTTTGAAACAATTGCTAGCATGTGGTTAAGTGAGAAAAAGCATGATATCCACAATATCATTAATGTTGATGTTATGTGAGGCATCCAGAATACTAGAAATAAACTTGTTTTTAATCGAACTAATCGATCTGGCTTACAGGCTCTCTAGAGGAGGATGGCATGTATGCTATCCTAGTGGACGATATTGTTCTCGGGCGTTGCAAGAGGAAGAATGTGCATTGTGACCGGGAGAGTAGAACAGTTGGCTCGGAGACCACCTCTGTTGCTTTAGCCGGATCCTGGTTGACGCTGACAAACCTTGTTGGGTCTGAACTGAAGCTCGTTGAATCCTACCTGGAGGATGCAGATGAAGATCTGGCGTGGAGGATCACCACCATAAAATTGGCGAGGCGTCTGGAAGAACAATCCCTCAAGCTGGTTGATGATGGGATGGTGCTGAGAGTGGTGGACAACTTCTGAAGCTTAAAAGTGTCCTGTCTTCACCTGTCTCTTGGGCTGGAGTTTCTAGTTGCTTCATGTAGCTAGTTTGATTCTCTGTTGGTAGTCTTCGAGAAGATCATGTGTTGATCTTGCTCGTGGAGTGTTTATGCTTTAAAACCCGAATGCAATGCATTGTTAGACTTGGTTTCGATGCAATGGAACCGGGGCGTGCCCTTTTCTTCTATAAAAGTGTCAGACTATGAATAACTACTCCCTCTGTTTCAAAATTTAAGATGTTTTAGCTTTTGTGAAGTGAATGTAGCTAGATATTTTTTAGTGTATATGTTCGGAGTGAACCACACACTAAAAGTCGTCTAGATACATTTGTTTCACAAAAGCTAAAACATCTTATATTATGAAATGGAGGGAGTACTTGTTTATTGATTTATATCATGTGTTGCCTAGCATTTGATTGTTCGTTCCTCAACCATGCCTTATAACATTCCTGGCTTCAAGTTATTTATGACATCATCCTTTGTTGATATTGTTAGCGTCGATTTCTACACCTCCAAAATCCTCCGCTCCCTACAAGTATAGACATGACATGTCTGCTCCGTCTGATATTGAAGTTTCCCTGTACAACTAGTTCGTCTGCTAACAACAGACTTAGCTATTGTAACTCGTATCCTACCCAACGGAAACAACAGCCACCGCCTCCCACCTCTATCTCCTCTGTAGATTGGTTCGCCCTCCGACCGGCCTCGCTGATGTCAGGAGGGGTGGGGAACCCAATCTATGAGTGGACTTTTTAGTAAAAGTAATATTTTCAACAAATTAGGTTAGTTTTTCTAGCCATCTTAGTCTTGGCCTCCACCTCAATGGATATGGCATCATCTATAATAAGCGATCTTCGGCCCCTTGTTCGACAACGGGATTGTTAGATTTGCGACAAGCAAATAACGAAGAACGAAAAGGAAATCACAACAAAGGGGACACATATTTAGCGTGAAAAAACCTCTCCAACAAAGAGAGAAAAAACCATGGGCGCTAGCCAACGAAACTTCACTATAACGGGGAGTGTTTACACAACGCTGGCGATATTTATAGATGCAACTTATCCGAGCCGACGGCTTACAAGAGATATATATATATAACGGTTGAAATCTAGGTCATTCAACAATGGGGCTCGCTCTGATCTGCCAGAAGTTAGCCTCCTTAATAGAATTTGAATCATACTTCAACATGGATCTCTTTCCTAATGTCAATGGTGGTGCTGAAAGATCAAAACTCTCTAGGTATGGGCTTCAGATCTTGCTTCGCCAAATCTGTTTTGGATTTTTTCTCATGGTCGCAGCAGGTTTGTCCTCGCAATATTTGTCCCGACTGCTACATCCTCGACAATGGTGATTCCTACTCTTGAAGCCCTAGGACGTCGACCAGGCTTTTCGCTTAATTTTCTCTGAAATATTGGTGTTGGTACTCTTGTCAATGTTGGTTTGTTACTTTAATGGCTGCGTGCGTGCACGCGGTCTTGACATTGCGGCACAAATTACAATTATGGGCATACCATCATTGGTATTTATAGGTCTATGGTTCAGCTTCTATGTCAGTTTTGTTCGCCTGCCTTTAGGAAAGTGCAAGATTGTGTCATGCAAGAAGAAAGGGTATGAAAACCTCGAAGATTTTCTCGTTTCTTTTAGACTTTATTTTATAATCGCCGAAGTCAGTTTTTGTATCTCTACCATGTTTTTTTTCCGAAATTGGGGAAGCCCCCGACCTCTACATCCAAAGGATGCACACAACCATTTATTAAAAACCAACCAATGTCGAGTACATAAGTCTTACAAATCATATGTCAGATAAGGTTGATGTAAACACCAACCTTATGAACAAAGCAAAATGTCCCACAAGAGATAAACATATAATAGATGTACAATTTCTTCTATTAATATATGGGCGTGACTAGGTCTCAGGCGACCTGAGAATTAATATTTCTCCGTCACGTGATGTAAGCGCGTTGGTTTCCAGCGATTTAGTCAACTCACAAACGATTAGCTGATATCGTGACGTGCCTTTCAAAAAAAACACCAATACTTGGTGTCTATTGGGTCTTTTGATTCATGGGCTTTTTTCATCTACTATGCTGTTACGCTATACCACACACACCACACGGGAATGATTTTTTTTCTAAGTTCATTTGTTTAGCAGAGGAAGCACTCTTGAGAGTGAGAGAAAGATGCTTAATTTCTCCTACTCTAATATAAAATAAATTAAAATTTATATTGCAATCTATGCTCATTGAAAAATATCAGATATAATGCATGTGTATATTGAGAAAAATTAAAATTACAACCCATGTGCAATGGGGAAATATGAGCTGAGACCCATATGCAACTAAGAAAAACTCAGTTCAACGCATTTGCAACTAAGAAAAATCTCACTTGCAACCCATGTGTAACTGGAAAAATTAAGTTGCAAGAGTAAGTTGCAGATAAGTTGCAACTGGCTTTAAAGTTGTAATCAAGTTGCAACTATTCGAACAGAGGGTTAGTTGCGAGTAAGTTGCAACTGGCTTGCTTGACTTATAACCAAGTTGCAACTGGCCCTTCGACAGCGCCCCAGTTGCAATCAAGTCACAACTGGCCTTTGACGAGGGCTCAACTACAAGCAAGAAGCAACTGGCCCCTCAACAGGCCCCAGTTGCAATCAAGTTATAACTGGCACTCGATGGGGTTTCAATTACAAGTAAGGTACAACTCGCCCCTCAACAGGGCGACTAGTTGCAATCAAGTTGCAACTGGTGCTTGACAAGGACCGAGTTGCAACCAAGTTGCAATTGGCCCCTTGACGGCGACCTAGTTGCAATCAAGTTATAATTGGCCTTCGACGGGGGCTTGATACGTCCATTTTGCATCACTATTTTGTTATTCATTGATATATTTCATATTAAGAGATGAGACTTATGTTATTTCATCTATTTTGCATGGTTGATAACTTTTGGAGCATGGACTGCTGCAGTCAGGATTCTGATGGAAAAAGTGTTGTTTGGAGGCAAAATTCACGAAGATTAGAAAATCCGAGAAAATACATGGAAAATCCTATTTTTCTAGAAGATGAAGGAAGCCAGAAGGGGAAGTGGAGATGGGCCACAGGGGGCCCACACCACCCCCTAGCGCGGGCCACCCCAGGCCGCGCCACCAGGTGGTGTGGCCGCCCTGGTCCACTCCAGCCTCTCCCCTCTAGCGTATATTATCCTCCCGAAACCCTAAGACTAGGGGAGCGATCACAAAAATATTCCGCCGCCTCTGCGGGGCAGAAAACACCGAGAGAGAAAGATCTCTCTGGCAGACAGAATTCTGCCGGGGGAATTCCTTCCTAGAGAGGGGAGATCGTCGCCATCAACACCACCATCAAGCTAGACTTCATCGGGATCATCATCATCATCACCACCATCATCTCCACCACCACCATCATCGTCACCTCATACCGCTGTAACAATTGGGTTGAATCTTGCATAGTTCTTAGGAGAAACTTTCCCGGTGTTGATTACTCCTTGTAGTTGATGCTATTGAGTGAACCATTGAATTATTGTTTATGTTCAGATTGTTACATAACATTATATCATCTCTGATCATGATCCATATGATGTCTTGTGATTAGTTCGTTTTGTTCTTGAGGACATGGGAGAAGTCATGTTGTTAGTAGTGGAATTGTGTTGAGAAAGATTCAATAGTTTGATATTTAAGTTGTGGTGTACTTCTTCTAGTGGTGTCATGTGAACGTCGACTACATGACACTTCACCTATATGGGCCTAGGGGAATGCATTGTGTATTTGGATACTAATCGTAGGGGTTGCCAGAGTGACAGAAACCTGAACCTCCGTTAGGAAACCATTGCACAAGGGACGTCAGGGTCTTAGAGTTTAAAGCTGTAGTTAGGTTTCTACCTTAATTACTTTCTTGTACTTGCGGATGCTTGCAAGGGGTATAATCACATGTATGTATTAGTCCTAGGAAGGTCGGTACATTAGCACAGGTTCACCCACACAACACTTAGCAAACTAAAGAAGATTAATCAACTACATGAAGCGAAAGCACTTGACGATATTCCCGTATGTCCTCGAGAATGTTTGGTCATCTTAAGTAATACAACCGGCTTGTCCTTTGCTAAAGAAAGGATTGGGCCACTTGCTGCATTTATTCTTATTGTCTTTTATTTACTCGTACTTTATTTACCTGCATTATCAAAAATCCCTAAAAATCCGTTTGCTAAGTATTTATAGAGAATTCCCGCTCCTAGCCATTCGCCAGCACCTTCTGCTCCTCGTTGGGTTCAATACTCTTACTTATCAAAAATATTGCGATACACCCCCTATACTTGTGGGTCATCAAGACTATTTACGGGTGCCGTTGCTGGGGAGTGAAGCGCTATTGGAGAGTGGAACTGGTAAAGAAAACTTCTACTGTGAGTATTATTTATTTGTATTAGTTGCTTTATTTTCAATATGGATAATTCACTAAGTTTCTTATTTCGTAATGCTACTACCACTGCTAAGGTAGTAGATGAACCATCACCTGCTAAGAATGATACTTTTAAAATACCTACAAGAATTATTGATTGTGTTATGGATAACTATTATGTTGGAGATGGAACTATCCATCCCGGTGATCATTTGCTTTTTATACATGAATTATGTCGGTTGTTCAGTTATTACAATAGATCAAGTCAAGAAGAAGTTATTCTCATTATCACTGAAAGGAAGAGCTGAAGAATGGTATAAGCTGCTGAAGAATGGTCAAGCTCTTGAATGGGAGGAAATAGTACCTCTCTTTTATTCAAAGTTTTATCCTCCTAGTGAGATTCATAAAGATCGGAATCAAATATACAACTTTTGGCCTCTTGATGGAGAGAGTACAGCTCAAGCTTGGGGGAGATTGAAGTTACTAATGCTCAAATGTCCCATTCATGAGCTCCCCAACAATATTATTATCAATAACTTTTATGTAAGGCTTTCTCTTCATGATAAGGATTTATTGGATGCCTCTTGTGCTAGATCATTTACATGCATGGAAGAAGAAGCTGAATGGGATCTTCTAGACCGTATTCAAGACAATGCTGAAGCATGGGAGAATGATAAAGGAAGAAAGTCAGGTATAAATTATGATTATGAATGCATTTAATCTTTTATGGGAACTGATGACTTTCAAAATATTAAAAATGCTTATGGTCTAGACTCTCAAGCTATTGCAACTTATTTTAAGGCTTTTGCTTCCTATATTGAAGTTCCTAAAAAGAAGTGGAATAAGTATCATGAACCATATAACGATGTTGCTAAGTGTGTTCTTGCAAGAAATACTTAAGTTTATACTGCTAATCATGTTTTACCTGAACCTTACATTGAGAAAATACCTTTCCCAGTTAAGATAAAGGAACATTCTATGATAGCTAGTATGGTTAATGAAAGTACAAATAAAGCTGTTGAACCTGATAAACAAATGGATGATGAATCTATAATAGCAAATGTGAAATACTTTGTCACTAAATGTAGAAGAGGGACACACTATCCTTTGTAAGGATATCCCTAATATTGTTTCACAAAGTATTGTTATGAGAGCTAATGTCCCTATGTTTTCTGTTAGGATAAGTGATCATTGCTACAGCGGTTCTTGATAGTTATATTATTAAGTTTACGCATGATACTGAAAGTTATTATGAGAGAGGAAATACTATTCTTATATATCTCAATAATATCAAGTTTCCTCGTTTTATGCTGAAAGTTTTTACGTTGCACTTCTTTTGCCTTCCTATGCTAGTAGCCTCTGGTTTCAACAAGTTGTTTGTTTACAAAATTCTCTTGCATAAGAAGTGGGTTAGACTTAAACACGTGTATTTTTGCTTCTTAATGCTCTCTTTCACTTCAATTCATATTCTTATGTGAGCATCATTGAAATTATCATGCCCATCTTAATGGCTATAAAGAAAGAGCTTTTTGGGATACAACCCAATATATTCTTTCTTTCAGTTTGTTTCTGTTTTTTTGAGTCTTGGAAGTTATTGTTTCGGCAATAACCTCTCCTTATCCTTTTTGTTTGGTTTTTGTGTCAAGATCAATCTCTAATGAGAGAAGTAATATTTGGGGAAGTTGCTGTCCTGAAACAGAATTTTGTGCTTCACCGTAAAAATTCGTGAGAGATCTCTGTATGTCGAATTGAGCTGTAATTTTTTGTGCTTCTGCTCCAGGTTGTTATTTAACTTTCGTTAGTTTTGCACTTTTTGATGTCAGCAACAGAAGATTTTCGAAAAAAATGATCTTTACCTGCTGGTCTGTTTTGACAGATTTTTGCCACTCTTGCATTTGCTTCTTAAGTCGATTTCCTTTTTGAATTCTTTTTGGGTTTTCCGGAAGGAGTTTCTGTAGTAGCTTATGTTTTGATGGATTTCAATTGAAATTGGACTTAAAAGGTTTATTACTTCGCTTATACTAATGTTGCTAATGAGAATTGTGTGAAAGAAATTTCCAGGTTAGTGGAGAAAATGGTGTAATAAGAAAGAGGAAGGTTTGATGACTCGAGCAATATGTGTACGAAGATGAAGATATTGATGTTATTCAAGTGGTAACCCCGATTTTTTTTATCAAAGACCAAATTCAGAGACCTGCAGAGTCTGTTTTCGAATAGGTAACAGATCTAGTAAGAAAAGTTCCACGAAAGTTCTATCTAGTTATATTTTTGCAGTTTTTATGCAACAAGGAAACCTAAGAAGCGAAAGAGGGATGGAAACAGAGCCAGGGTGGCTCACACCACCCCCCCCCCCGGCCGCGCCAGCAGGTGGTGTGGCCGCCCCGGACTCCGTCTCCAACCCGTTTTCTCCTAGTACCTTCCTTTTGTTGTAAAACTTCATAATATATAATCCCCTGGATCCCCCCGAGGTTCGTATATCGTGTTCTCATCGTGTTTTCGTTTCGATCTGTTTCTGCCAGGAACTATTCTGAAAGTTAGAAGCACAATGGTGTCCGCCAAGGATAAGGGAAAGGAGCCTATGGAGGAAGATCGCCAAGACCCCGGGAAGGAGAAGGAGATCAAGAGTGAAGATGAAGAGGAGGCAAAGCAAAGCCAACATCCGCACACCGGCACTACCATTGCAAGCATTGGAGTGGTGGCAAAACCTGCCAGGGTCAGAAGAACTGCACGGATGTCAACTGGAGGGAAACACATGCGTCACTGTTTAGCGCCATGGTCACTTCCTCCATGCACCAAGAATCCTTTCCATACCCTTATTCATGAACATCAATACCAGAATATGCCCAAGGAGAAACTACCCTCCAATTGGGATTTGCCTCATTCTAGCCATGCAGGAAAAGAAGACTTCAAGGAGGAAGAGTGGGAAAAGAATCGCAACAGCTAGAATTCGCAACCCGACATGATCATGAGCCGCATTGAGCAAAACTCACAGTTGATTCGTAATCTCACCTTTGAGATTGAGTACTTGGGGAAACTAATCAAAGAGCTCATCGAGAGAACACCACCACCACCGAAGGAGTAATTCATCATCAGGTTTTGGCATCCCCTTGGTTTGTTCCAAGCTTGGGGGAGTGTCGCAGTATCATATCACTATCTTCTATCTTTTTACCTTTTTAGTAGAGTCATATCATGAATAGAGAAGTTATCATGTAGGATGGTTTGCATTATGGAAGTGTCCCCCCTCTTGTTAGATATCTATGTATCCCTTGGTGTGAGTTGTCGTTATGGAATATTAATGAGAAGCTCTATCATTCACTCTCTTGCATATCTTATTTCAGTTTTCAATTCATGGTTATATGATTGATCTTGTCATTAGTATTGCTATCACTTTGGGATCATTGAGTTAATTTAGTTGGTTTTGGCAAACCTGGCTCGGTCAATAGCAACAATATTTTGAGAATTGAATAAAAAGATAAAAGTACTCTAAAGAAATATAATTTCATCATCTTTCTTTCTTGATTTACTCATAAGTTTAGTACTATCTAGTTAAGATCTTTTGTGCTTCCAAGGAAGATTGCATGTTTGTTTTTATCACTTGTATGTTTGTTTGTTTCCTTCAACTGTTATGCTTGCTACCCAGCCTTGCTAGCCAAAAACCTGTACTGAGAGGGAACACTTCTCGTGCATCCAATCCTTAAACCAAAACCTATGCCATTTGTGTCCATCATACCTACCTACTAGCACTATTGCTATTCCAAGTAAATTCATGTTTTTATCTACCTTCCGAATTAAACTTGTTATGTGAAAATTAGTGATTAAAGCTCTCACGAACTTGATGGCACACTTTACTTTCTTGCATTTAATAAACTTGAACCATTGTGTCCATCTTTGTTGCATATATGCTTCCGCTTTATAAGTTGAAGTTAGCATAACCATGTATCATGGGGAACGCTTTCAACATTGCACATTATATTCGGTTGATATCATGATTCTTTTGCTTATGGATCCCGGCGGTGTGAAATAAAAGGGGAACTTGTAAGATCATGGAGTTTATATGTGTGTTATAGAAACACCTTGGCCGCTAGCCTAAGATATGCCTAATCATGGTGGAAACTTGCAGCATAACCATAATGAGCACTCTATGAAGCATCCGCAATAAAAACCTATGCAAATAGCAAATAAAAGGATCGTTGAGATGCTCATTGTCTGCTTGCCTTGTCATTTTGATTATGGGATAGCTCCTGTATCATGTGCAAGGGGTACCCCGTTGGCGGTTCTTTATGATACTTATGTATTTACACTGACAAGAGCTTACTTGTGACTGAAGTTGAGTAGCATGAGGTTTAGTACTCGTAATTAAGGGGCATGAGATTTCAACTTATAACTTGTCAAGCATATCCTCTTAGTTGTGTCACTTTAACCTTAATCACCTAAAGATGCCTATGATAGGGGCAATGAGAGCTGAAAGCTAATAAGTACCATAATTTTTGGAAGCTCTTTATGAAACTTGAAATCCCTGCTTCCCTCTGCGAAGGGCCTATCTCTTACTTTTTAGATGTCAGTAAACCTATTCCCTTCTATCTCAGCAAGTATTTTGAGTTGTTGTGTTTCATTCATTCATATGATGATTTATCTAATCATGTTTCTTATGTTCCTTGTTTTGCAGTTTGCTCTTATCTTAGTGTTTACTACTTTGAAAGCTATCATTGAAAATCAGTTATTTGTGAACTCCTGCAAATTGTCAACTATTCTTCGACCAAGAGCTAAGTTTGCCATTACCAATTGTTATTTACTTTATGCATCTTTATTGTGTTTCCTTTACTTATTGCAAGTTAAGTTATATAATAGTGAGTTGTCTTCTATTATGATTTATGTATTGATGAATGTGATGCTTCTTGTCCGTATTCTTTTATCGACTCTTCACTCCATAAACCTGAGGTCATGTTTATTGAGTTCAGTTTCGCTTGGGGACAAGCGAAGTCTAAGCTTGGGGGAGTTGATACGTCCATTTTGCATCACTATTCTATATCATAATTTACTGTTATTCATTGATATATTCCATATTAAGAAATCATACTTATGTTATTTCATCTGTTTTTGCATGGTTGATGACTTTTGGAGCATGGACCGCTGCAGTCAGGATTCTGATGGAAAAGGTGCTGTTTGGAGGCAAAATTCGTGAAGATCAGAAAATCCAGGAAAATACATGGAAAATCCTATTTTTCCAGAAGATGAAGAAAGCCAGAAGGGGAAGTGGAGATGGGCCACATGGGGCCCACACCACCCCCTGGCGCGGGCCACCCCAGGACATGCCACCAGGTGGTGTGGCCGCCCTGGTCCACTCCAGCCTCTCCCCTCTGGCGTATATTATCCTCCCGAAACCCTAATACTAGGGGAGTGACCACAGAAAGATTCCACCACCTCTGCGGGGCGGAAAACATCGAGCGAGAAAGATCTCTCCGGCATACAGAATTCTGTCAGGGAAATTCCTTCCTGGAGAGGGGAGATCGTCGCCATCAACACCACCATCAAGTTGGACTTCATCGGGATGATCATCATCATCACCATCACCATCATCTCCACCAACACCATCATCGCCACCTCATACCGCTGTAACAATTGGGTTGAATCTTGCATAGTTCTTAGGGGAAACTTTCCTGGTGTTGATTACTCCTTATAGTTGATGCTATTGAGTGAACCATTAAATTATTGTTTATGTTCAGATTGTTACATATCATTATATCATCTCTGATCATGATCCATATGATGTCTTGTGAGTAGTTCGTTTTGTTCTTGAGGACATGGGAGAAGTCATGTTGTTAGTAGTGGAATTGTGTTGAGAAAGATTCAATAGTTTGATATTTAAGTTGTGGTGTACTTCTTCTAGTGGTGTCATGTGAACGTCGACTACATGACACTTCACCTATATGGACCTAGGGGAATGCATTGTGTATTTGGCTACTAATCGTAGGGGTTGCCAGAGTGACAGAAACCTGAGCCCCCGTTAGGAAACCATTGCACAAGGGACATCAGGGTCTTAGAGTTTAAAGCTGTGGTTATGTTTCTACCTTAATTACTTTCGTGTACTTGCGGATGCTTGCAAGGGGTATAATCACATGTATGTATTAGTCCTAGGAAGGTCGGTACATTAGCACAGGTTCACCCACACAACACTTAGCAAACTAAATAAGATTAATCAACTACATGAAGCGAAAGCACTTGACGATATTCCCGTGTGTCCTCAAGAACGTTTGGTCATCTTAAGTAATACAACCGGCTTGTCCTTTGCTAAAGAAAGGATTGGGCCACTTGTTGCATTTACTCTTATTGTCTTTTATTTACTCGTACTTTATTTACCTGCATTATCAAAAACCCATAAAAATCCGTTTGCTAAGTATTTATAGAGAATTCCTGCTCCTAGCCATTCGGCAGCACCTTCTGCTCCTCGTTGGGTTCGACACTCTTACTTATCAAAAATACTGCGATACACCCCCTATACTTGTGGGTCATCAGGGCTCAACTACTAAGCAAGAAGCAACATGCCGCTCAACAGGCCCTAGTTGCAATCAAGTTGTAACTGTCACTCGATGGGGGTTCAGTTACAAGTAAGTTACAACTGGCCCCTCAATAGGGCGACTAGTTGCAATCAAGTTGCAACTGGGGCTTGACGAGGGCTAAGTTGCAACTGGTGTTCGACTAGTAAGCAAGTTGCAAAACATGGCTTTCGACAAGTTTTAGTTACAATCAAGTTGCAAATGGCCTAGACGGGGGCTCAACTACAAGCAAGTTGCAGTTGGGCCCCCGATAGCACCCCATTTGAAATCAAGTTGCAACCGGCCTTCGACGGGGGTTCAATTACAATCAAGTTGCAATTAGCCCCTCAACAGGGCGACCAGTTGAAATCAAGTTGCAACAGACACTCAACGGGATCCTAGTTGTAATCAAGTTGCAACTAGGGCTCGATGGGGCCTCAATTACAAGCAAGTTGCAACTGGCCCCTCAATAGAGCGACCAGTTGCAATCAAGTTGCAACTGGCTCGACGAGGGCTCAGCTACAAAGCAAGTTGCAACTGGCCCCTCGATAGCGCCCCAGTTGCAATCAAGTTACAACTGGCCTTCGACGGGGGCTCATCTACGAAGCAACTAGCCGCTCAACAGGCCCCAGTTGCAATCAAGTTGTAACTGGCACTCGATAGGGTTTCAGTTACAAGTAAGTTACAACTGGCCGCTCAACAGGGCGACTAGTTCAAATCAAGTTGCAACAAGGGCTCGACGAGGGCCGAGTTACAACCAAGTTGCAACTGCCCCCTTGACGGTGTCCCAGTTGCAATCAGGGTCTTCGACGGGGGCTCAGCTAGCTACAGCAAGTTGCAACTGGCCCCTCGATAGCTCCCCAGTTGCAACGCCCCAGTTGCAATCAAGTTGCAACTGGCCTTCGACGGGGGCTCGGCTACAAGCAAGATGCAAATGGTCCTTCGATGGGGCCCCAGTTGCAATCAAGTTGCAACAGTCACTCGACGAGGGTTCAGTTACACAAAGTTGTAACTGGCCCCTCGATGGAGCCCCATTTGCGATCAAGTTGCAACTGGGGCTCGACGGGGACTCAGTTACAAGCAAGTTACAACAGGTAAGCAAGTTGCGGAAAAAAAATTTCGACAGGGTTCAGTTATAATCAAGTTGCAACTGGCCCTCAAAGGGGGCTCAATTACAAGAAAATTGCAACTGACCTTCAACAGGGCAAGTTGCAAAAATGGCCTTCGACGGGGTTCAGGCACACGCGAATTAGCAAAACCGTTAACTATGCATACAAAAAAAGACTACGACAATTTTCAGTCCTATGACCCCTAGCAATAAATAGTGACAACTATAAACATATCAAAGGGAAAAGATTAAAGAAAGAAAATAGAAGAGGATACAACAAACCTAGAAATCGATTGAGCTTACAACTAGATTGAAAATAAAATGAATTGCCTGCGCAAATCGTAAAACCAATCTCACCGTCACTTTAAATATCAAGAAAACCAAAATGAATATCTCCTAGCAATCTACCTTCGCATAATTATGTTGCCGGTGAAAAAAACGAAAAAGAAAACAAAACTAATAATCGCCAACCATAATAAAATGGGCATGACCACATAAAACAAGTACGGACGCAAAAAACCACAGACACACCTATGGTCACATAAAAACGACCACATAAAATAAGTTTAGAAGCAATACATAAAAATCAGTTTAAAAAAGATAAAAACAGGGCAAAAAAAAACCAACATCAGCACACATATCAAGCCCCTAGATCGAAGCCTCTGCTGCTCCGGTGGCATGTTGCGAATAAAAGAAAAACAGCCTGTAGAAACAGCCCACAGAACAACCCACATAAAAGAAGCCCGCGACATCACAAAAGCACACGCGCGCAACGGAACAACCCACAGAAAAAGGCACGACGAGATTGTCTCATCTTCGACACACGCTCTAATTCTCAGTCGCACGCAAACAGCCCGCACGGTTTGCACAAATCACAACATATGATCCAACGGTTAAATAGGTGACTGAGACTTAACTAATTCTCGAACGCCGGAGAATTAGCAAAACCAAAATATAAAAGAGAAAAGAAAAAAGAAAAACAAAGACAAAAGTATATAAAAATTAAAACACAAAGAAAAGACTTAAAAATAGAGGATACGAAAAATAATAAAACAATTATTGTGAGTGACTTAATTTTTTACTCATGGAACACTATAGAAACAATGTCTTACGATGTATGATGAGCCGTGTGCATGGAATACTAACAAACCAAGGTGCAACAGAAAACACACAAAGAAATATATGCAGCCGAATGAAATATTAAAATGCTGACCTCAGCTAACATTCTATATTCGGAGGTGCATGGAACGTAATTGTACAGCAGAAGCAGCGGGCCAGTAGGCCACAATACCACGCCGAAGCAGCGGGCCAGCAGCCCACGCACGCACAGCAACCTAACAGCGCGTCTCCGCGTGAAAAATTCGCTTCGCTTGTAAACAAACTAAACGGCAAACAATCTGCACGAATCTCGGTATACAAATCCAATGGTAATTAAGTTGACTGAGACTTAACTAATTCTCAGACGCCTGAGAATTAGCAGAACCGTTAATATATACTCCCTCTGTTTTAAAATATAAGATGTTTTAGCTTTGTGAAGCAAATGTATTATGTAGGTTCACTCATGTTTAGAGTGAATCTAGATACTAAAAAAAGTATAGATATTTTTTTTTTCACAAACCTAAAATATGTTATATTTTCAAACGAATGGAGTGGTATGGTATTGATGGTAAAAAAAGAAAGTTCGTCTGCCAACAGAGGCTCTGTCCCGCGGAACGCTCGGCCGTGGTAATCCGCTGACGATCATTGCTCTCAGTGAGCTGCACTGTGGTGCATGTTCTGATACGTTCTGATAGACTTCAGCATAAGGTGTTCATGTTTTCAGATTTGGACCCTGAGCATCATGGTACGTGTGTGTACTGGAACACTACCGCTATCAAAATATGTACCGCCAGTCTTCTCGGAGAGATCCAACTCCAAAAGATTTTATCTAGAAAAATGGATTTGCTGGTTTTCAGGGGTCCGAGATCTTTTTAATTCTCAGTCGTCTCTTTCACCATCCGATTTACCGCGTGATTTGTGTAAAATAAAAGTTAGACATGAGTTGCAACTAGGTGTAACTTAGAATATAATGAGTTACAACTGAGAATTAGTACAAATCTTATGACTTACAACTAGATTGCAACTGAGAATTAGCACAAAAATTAGAATGACAGTTCTCAGACGCCTCATATCTAGGCATTCAAAAAAAAAATCCAACTCCAAAAGAAGTCCCCCGGGCAACACAATTTCCTTTTTTTGGATTTGCGAAAAAAAAATATTTTCCTAGTGACCAGGTGATCTTGTGTTCTTTATCTAAACCTCATAGTACATGACGAGGATTAGCCTGGTCTCCAAAACCTCTACTATCCGAAAATACACCCCTCATCTTGTTCAACTTCCTTTGATCTGGATTTGGCTCGGAAATACAGGGGAACACTATCTCTCTCTCTCTCTCTCTCTCTCTCCTGTATGAGAGCGCCGACGCCGAAGCTTAGCTCTCGCCAAAGCTATTGCTTAGGTGCTCCTGGGCGATCGTCTGTAGCCTGCGCAGCGTCATGTCGAAGGAGGTATAGCAGGGCAGGTTGAGGAAGTAAACGCAGGTGCTCGAAGTCGGGAGATGGTCAGGAGTCTTGGACGATTCCTTGGATATGATGCAGCCTCCCATCTCCAGCCCGGCGAAACCGTCAAACGGTAGGTACTCAACCGATGTCCAAAAGAAGAGCAGTCGTCTCTGCTCTTCAGCGCTCATGCTCGCCACGGCCTGTCGTCATTGAAGAGAAATCACAGGTCATTGTTACTGCTTCCAAGCACATGTATGGAGTATTTTGGATAAAGTGATATTGGAGAGATGATATATATACCTTCCAGAACCAGATGATCTGCTCATCTTGCTGGCTGTAACCTCTTTCGTATCTGGTATGTTTTCTCCATTCTTCCACATCAATGGTCATGCGCCCACCCAGCATCAAGTCAAAATCTTCAAGATCCAAGCTGTGGAAGAAAACCCTCCGGAACTCCGGCCTCACAAGCATGAAGCTAAACCCCTGGGCAAAATGATTTAGCTGGTCTTCGGCGCTGTTCACGAAGAGATCCTGAATCAGCAGATCGATGTACTGGCCTCTGTTCTTGCTATCAACAGGGACATCTCTCCCTCCCGGGAGGAGGTCGATGACTTCCCGGGACCCGAACGCCCCAACTTCTCGAGCAAACGTGAGACCCAGCACGTCTGAATCGACGAGATCGGGATCCATCTCCAGGATCTTCCTGCAGCTCGCGTACATGGCTGGGTCGGCGTCTGCAATGTCGTCCAGGGTGATGGGTCTCCCAGCTAGCCGCGAGAACAGCGTCCTGTCAAACTGAATCCCCACCTGTACGTTGTTTGTCAGCGCTAATCCGATCATCCGTCCTGCAAAATCCAAGTACTTGAGGTGCAGTGGATCCGCTCCAGATGTTGCTGCATTCATCACAACGTAATGCATACATGAGTCGTGAAGAAGAAAATGGCATTTGATCTGCCACAGTTTTGACTTTTGAATGATGAAAGGAAAACAGATCAATTTACCTGGATTCAGGAAGAATCTTCGCCGGTTATGTGGACACGGCGAGAAGAGGCCGTGCTGCGGGTCGAAGAGGGCCCGGCACACCAGGGAGATCCACTCCCTCGCCACCCCGTCGCCGAGGGCTTCCTCGTTCATGAAATCTATGTTCAGGGGGGCATGGAGCTCGCCGCGCGCCGCCTCGGAGACGTACCTGAAGGAGTCGGACAGGAGCCGCGACCGGTCGATGAGCATCTCGAGCGGCCGCTCCACGTCCAGTGGTAGGCACGAGTCTAGTTCCGGCAGCATCGCCGTGGAGAAATGCCTCCGCGCCTCGACCCCGATGAGGTCCCTATGCCTGGCGACAATCCGGGCGATGTCGTCTTGACTGCTCCGCCCGGCGCTGGTGCCCAGCACGAGCGCGTTGAGGTACGCCGCGTGCGCCATGAGCGTGGCCCGCATGGCGGCGGCGAACTGGCCGTGCCTCTCGGACCATGACTCCAGCGCGCCCAAAACGACCCAGATTCTGTCGACAGCCCCGTCCTGCCGGTGCTCGCTCCACGGCACCCAGTCCATGTCCGTCGAATCCAGACTCGCCATGAACCAAGAGACCGACGTCAGCAGGGACATGGCCGTCTGGGACAGTGCCACCCATGCGCGACCGTCTGCTGACGAGTCGGCGGCGCATGGCGCGCGCACTTTCCGGCACAACACCGAGAAGAATACTCTGAACTCGACGACCGGGGGCGCCCACGTACCATTGGCCATGTACGAAATGAACTCCTCCGCCGTCTCCTGAACCAAAGGGATCAGCAGCTCGATCAGCCACTCTCGAGGCAGCTCCGGCGACGGTAGCGACCGCAACTCGTGCAACGAGAGCACGCTCGCGAGCTTCCCTCTACAGTCCCTGTAGAGCGGGTCGTTTTTTCCATGGGTCGAGCCGGAGGCGATCAGGCGGCAGAACTGCAAGAACACCGGGGCCGACCACACCTCGAGGTGAAGGGGAAGCCTGCCGTCCGGAATCAGGAAGGACATGATTGCTGACTTTCCTCTGGCACGATACCGCCTGGAGTTGGAGAGGTAGAGGTGGACCAGAAGGCCGATGACACCGCTGCGGAGCAGGACGTCGAGGTACTCCCCCATCATCTCGGGGTGGTGCGGGGCTTGCCGCTGGTGGACGGTGCTGGCGCTGTCGAGGAACTTCCTGACGAGCAAGACGGTGTCCCTGGAGACGAGCATCGTGGAGGCTTCAGCAACAATGACCTCTCGCGGTGCGCCGTGCAGTACGCCGAGACAGCGCTCGAGCTGGACCATACGGGAGCTGCCGTTCAGGGTACCCAAAAAGTTCCTGAAGAACTCGGTGGTTTCCGCGGAGATGAGCCTCCGGGTTGTGGCAGCGGCGGCGATCTGGGACCCGAGGGTCCATGCGTCGGGGTACGGGGTTAGGTGGAGCGTGGCGTCGGCCGGGAGACGGAGCTCGCTGATCGTCGCCTCCGGAGGGAGCTGCCGGCCGTCGTACACTGCATGCAGGTCGCTCCTGTGTCCCACGTCCGCGAAGCGACCAAGTAACCCGCCTAAAATGTCATGCGGCCGCGCCATGATCACAATCGTTCGGTACTCCATGTTTTGAACGAAGAGCCTGATGGTGTTGGACCAGTCAGACGAGTAGCCCGGCTCCAAAGGGGCGGCGGGCCTCATGTTTTTCTGGAAATTAAAGTAAAGGAGGATTGATTGAACATATAGCAAATGGAGATTTCATTGATAATAGACAATTTTATTTAGGCATCAAGATGATACAAAAGAATAAATCTGGACTTAGAAAAAAAATCGAGGATGCCCATCCAGCACGCTAACCAACCAAAAGACAAGAAAATGGTTTTGCTTCAACCAGTTTGGTAAAAAAGAAGAACTCTAAGGACTTCCCCACAACACGGACACAAATAATTCTTATCGGTTTTCCTAACCGAATCTCGCCACACCGAAGGTGGGAACATGAAGGAGGTAGGTGCAACAACAACGGCGTTCGATTGTAGATCTCACCTTCAAGACTGCAACGATGGAGTTGGTGAAAGGGCGAGTTTAACGGCCGTGGCACAGGGAGGTTGAGGATGTAGATCAGGAGTGGCAGAATTTGTGTTCCTATTTGAGAGGTGGCGGCGGGTCTACCGATGGTAGATGGTACTAGGGTTGCCGTTGGAACGGCGGGTCGATCAAATATATAGCAACACATAGCAGGGGTGGAGAGGGGGGGTCTAGGAAGAGGGACCACACAATCTCCATCGGAGAAAACTATGCATAAAAGACTCGTGTTTACATTGTAGTAAAGGCGTTCTACCAAAAGTAGTATGATACACAAACGAGGACTCAAATCCAACATTACTTTTAAAAACAATGTGAATCATAAAATAGTTAAAACCAACAGCCAAAATTTGAAGTCATGAAACAAAAAGAATAAAAAGAAAACGTTTCAGCTGTGGGGTTGTAGCCAATTCTTTTTCTGTGATCGTGACATACAACTCACCTCCAAATACAAATACTCAAGTATGAATAGTGTTTTAAATCCTAATCTTACAAGTATGAAGCGATCTCTCTCTATAATGCAAGGGGATTGGTGGTGGAGTGAATGATCTAGAGGTTGGAGATCGCAGGGCGGAACGAAGGGTTTCTTCTTCTTCTCCGGTTCTCTTCTCTCTCTATTTTGAAATAAATGATGGTTGTTGTGTTGTGTTTTCGACCTTACCCCCTTCACGAAAGGTGTTCCTTTTAACCAGACAAAGGCGGTGACGTGAAGTATGGCAGGACGATACGACAACGCCCGCCCATACTGGTGGTTGTTAAAACCTCTTGTCGTCTCAAATATAATTCTCTCCAATTAATGATTTGTGTCGTGGTATTGACACGACAGATACTACATGGGTAACTTACGTAGAGGGGGCAAGGCCGCGTAGGAGAATCCGGGAGCGTGATTGGCACACGATGTACTCCGGATTCATGTTCCCTCGGTGGAGGATCGCTACATCCTGCTATCAATCCAGTATATGATCATAGATTGGTTTACATGGAGCCGCCGGAGGCGGAGGGGGAGACTGAGAGAGATGAATCTGTCTAATGAGATCTAATATGACATGAGAGAGACCCCCCGAAAGGGGTGCCCCTGATGGCTTTATATATGCAGCCAGTTAGGGTTTACAAGTGCTAATGGGTTTTGTATTGGAGTCGCCGTCTTGGGCCTCCAGTCGGCAAGTCATCTGGATCCAGTATGCGCCAGTTGCCGTATTCGGCGAGTCGACCTGCTCTAGGCTTGACTTCAGTCGGCTCGATCCAGCTGGCGACTCCGCTTCATGGGTATACCCCAATAGGTATTCCCCCATCGGTAGTCCCCGAGCGCGTCAGAGGCTCGATGATGACTTCAAATTGTCAAACCGGCGTAGGAGATTCCACGTTGGAGTCGATGGTGAGTCGCTGGCGAGCTCCTGAAATAGAGAAATAGCTCATGAAGTAGTTTATTTGCCAAGGCGAGTTGACACGCTAGGCGAGTCACGGTTGGACGGAGTCGCCCCTTGGATAAGTTTAGTCGACGCCTTGTTATCTTGCTATTGCAGAGGCTTCCATGTCGCGGTGAAGATACCGTCACGTTGTTGTATAAGTGGAGGCTGACGAATAGCAGACATGGAGGCCGCCAAGTTGTTCATGATGAAGTCGCCGAGTCGGCGCAGGTGATTCCACGATGGGCGAGTCGGCGAGGGAGAATCCCCGAGCGTGACGTGTCCGCGAGGGTGAGTCCCCGACCGTGGCGAGTCTGCGAGGGCGAATCCACAAGGGCGAGTCCACGAACATGGCCACGAGGGCGAGTCCCTGAGCGTGGCGGGTCCGCGAGGGAGAGTCCGCGATGGCGAGTACCCGAGCATGGCGAGTCCACGAGGGCGACCCCGTGATGGTGAGCCCACGATGGCGAGTCCCCAAGCGTAGCAAGTCCGCGATGGTGAGTACCTGAGCATGGCGAGTTCGCAAGGGCGACCCCGCGATGGAGAGCCCATGATGGCGAGTTGATGACCCACAAGTGTAGGGGGTGTATCGCAGTATTTTCGATAAGTAAGAGTGTCGAACCCAACGTGGAGCAGAAGGTGCTGGCCAGTGATATGGATCAGGAATTATCTGCAAATACTTAACAAACGGATTTTTAGGGGTTTTCGATAAAGCAAGTAAACAAAGTACGAGTAAATGAAAGACAGTAAGAATGAATGCAACAAGTGGCCTAATCCTTTATGCAGCAAAGGACAAGCCGGTTGTATTTCTATAGATGACCAAACCTTCTCGAGGACACATGGGAAGACTGTCAAGTGCTTTCGCTTCATATAGTCGATTAATCTTCTCTAGCTTGCTAAGTGTTGTGTGGGTGAACCTGTGCTAATGTACCGCCCCATCCAATACATACTTGTGATTATACCCCTTGCAAACATCTGTAAGTACAAGAAAGTAATTAAGGTAAAACCTAACCACGGCTTTAAACTCTAAGACCCTTACGTCCCTTGTGCAATGGTTTCCTAACGGGGGTTCAGGTTTCTGTCACTCCGGCAACCCCTACGATTAGTAGCCAAATACACAATGCATTCCCCTAGGCCCATATAGGTGCAGTGTCATGTAGTCGATGTTCACATGACACCACTAGAAGAAGTACACCACAACTTAAATAACAATCTATTGAATCTTTCTCAACGCAACTCCACTACTAACAACAAGACTTCTCCTATGTCCTCAAGAACAAAACGAACTACTCACAAGACATCATATGGATCATGATCAGAGATGGAATAATGATGTATAACAATCTGAACATAAACAATAATTCAATGGTTCACTCAATAGCATCAACTACAAAGAGTAATCAACACCGGGAAAGTTTCCCCTATGAACTATGCAAGATTCAACTCAATTGTTACAGCAATATAGAGATGGTGATGAGGGTGCTGATGGTAATGATGGTGGTGGTGATGATGATGATGATGATCCCGATGAAGTCCAGCTTGATGGTGGTGTTGATGGCGACGATCTTCCCTCTCCGAGAAGGAATTCCCCCGGCAGAAATCTGTCTGCCGGAGAGATCTTTCTCTCTCGGTGTTTTCCGCCCCGCAGAGGCAGCGGAATCTTTCTGTGGTCGCTCCCCGAGTCTTAGGGTTTCGTGGGGATGATATACGCCAGAGGAGAGAGGCTGGAGTGGGCCAGGGCGGCCACACCACTCCCAGGCGCGGCCTAGGCCTGCCCGCGCCATGGGGGGGTGTGGGCCCCCCTGTGGCCCACCTCCACTCCATCTTCTGGCATCCTGAGTCTTCTGGAAAAATAGAATTTTCCGTATATTTTCCCGGATTTTCTGATCTTCGCGAATTTTGCCTCCAAACAGCACCTTTTCCATCAGAATCCTGACTGCAGCGGTCCATGTTCCAAAAGTCATCAACCATGCAAAAACAGTTGAAATAACATAAGTATCACCTCTCAATACGAAATATATCAATTAATAATAGTGAATGAAGACATAGAATAGTGATGCAAAATGGACGTATCAACTCCCCCCAAGCTTAGACTTCGCTTGTCCCCAAGCAAAACTGAGCTCAATAAACATGACCTCAGGTTTATGGAGTGAAGAGTCGATAAAAGAATACGGACAAGAAGCATCACATTCATCAAATATATAGATCATAATAGAGCACAACTCACTATTATATAACTCAACTTGCCATGAGTAAAGGAAACACAATAAAGATACATAAAGTGAATCAGAATTGGTAATGGCAAACTTAGCTCTTGGTCGAAGAATAGTTGATAATTTGCTGGAGTTCACAAATAGCTGGTTTTTCAATGAAAGCTTTCAAAGTAGTAAACATCAAGATAAGAGCAATGTGAAAAACAAGGAACAAAATAAACATGAATGCATAAATCATCATATGAATGAATGAAACACATCAACTCAAAATACTTGTTGAGATAGAAGGGAGTAGGTTTACTGACTCAACTATAAGGTAAAAGAAAGGCCCTTCAAAGAGGGAAGCAGGGATTGCAAGTCTCATAAAGAGCTCCCGTTATGATACTTACTAGATTTCATCTCTCATTGCCCCTATCATAGGCATCTTTAGGTGATTAAGGTGAAAGTGAGGTCCAATCTGAGTTATATGCTTGATAGACTATAAACTAAAAATCCCAAGTCCCTTGAGTACGAGGGCCGCTCCTCATGCTACTCAACTTTAGTTACCGGTAAGTTCTTGTCATCGTAAGTATGTGTGTATCATTGAGAACCGCCAACGGGGTATCCCTTGCCCGATGATACGGAAGAATCCCCATATCAAAATGACAAGGCAATCAGACAATAAGTATCTCAGCAATCTTCTTATTTACCATGGGAAAATGGTGCTTTTTCCTCTCTTTCCTCTTTTCATAGTATCTCTTTTTTTCTTTTCTTTTTATCAATAGCTATCTCTCTCTTTTTTTTATAAGAAGAATGCTTCATAGATATCATTATGGTTACGCTGCAGGTTTCCACCATGTCAGCATGGATTAGACCAGCGGCCCAGGAGTTTCTCTAACACACATACATAACTCCATGGACTTACAAGCTCTCCTTTTATTTCACACCGATGAAATCCGCAAACAAAAGAGCAAGGTATCAACTAGGTATATATTTACAAGTGTTGAAAGCGTTCCCCGTGACAGCACGGTTCTGCTAATCCCCAGCCTATAATTTGCAAGCATATAACTTTCATGGAGAGTTCACAATGGTTCAGGTTTATTAAGTGCGGAAAATAAAGTGTGCCATCAAGTTCGTGAGAGCTTTAGTCACTAATTTTTCACATAACAAGTTTAATTTGGGAGGTAGACAAAACAAGAATTTACTTGGAATAGCAATAATGCTACTAGGTAGGTATGGTGGACACAAATGGCAAACGTTTTGGTTTAAAGGAGGTGGATGCACGAGAAGAATACCCTCTCAGTACAGGTTTTTGGCTAGCAAGGCTGGGTAGCAAGTACAAGAGTTGAAGGAAACAACCAAACATACAAATGATAAAGACAAACATGCAATCTTCTTTGGAAGCACAAAAGATCTTAACTAGAGAATACTAGACTTATGAGCAAATCAAGAAAGAAAGATGATGAAATTATTTTTCTTTAGAGTACTTCTATCTTTTTCTTTTCAACTCTCAAAAAGGTGTTGCTACTGACCGAGCCTGGTTTGCCAAAACCAACTAAATTAACTCAATGATCCCAAAGTGCTACCAATACTAACAACAAGATGAATCATATAACCACGAATTGAAAACTAACATAAGCTATGCAAAAGAGTGAATGATCGAACTTCTCATTAATATTCCATAACGGAAACTCACACCAAGGGATACAAATCTAACGAGAGAGGGGACACTTCCATAATGCAAACCATACTACATAATAACTCCTCTATTCATGATATGACTCCACTAATAAGGTAAAAAGATAGAAGATAGCGATGTGATACCGCGGCACCCCCCCAAGCTTGGAACAAACCAAGGGGATGCCAAACCTGATGACGAATTACTCCTTCGGTGGTGGTGTCTTCTCATCTTTGTCCGTCTTCTAGGGTAAAGGCTTCCCATCAACAAAGGACATCGTTGTTTCCAACATCCTGAAACTTGTAGCAGCACTTATGCGTTTAAATCTAGCCGCATACTCACAGTTTTGATTTTGAACGTCATAGAACTAGGCTTGTAGTTCGTTGGTTGTTTGGCAGAGTGAGAGGACTTCGTCTTTGAGTTCAGCAGTCTCCTTTTGGTGCTTGGTGATGAGTTCGGAGCAAATCTTATGGATGATATCCACTTCGCACTCCGCCATCTTCCTGTACCTAAAGTCTTCTTGCTCTAGTGCTTCCATCCTGTCCTCCAGACTTCCTTCACCTTTAGGGCCTTGAACCTCTTTAATCCGGACCTCCCCACCTTCGAGCAACAACTCCTTGGGATGAATCTTCAATTCTCTCATGTATGGGTTGATGATATCTTCTAAGGAATATCCCTTGGATGATCTAGAGGAGGACATTGTGGCTCCAAATCTGGGATTCTACCTGGCAGAAATAGATTGAAACAAAAACATGACGAAAACACGATATACGATCCTCGGGAGATTCGGGGGGTTATATATTATGAAGTTTCATATCAAAAGGAAGGTACTGGGAGAAAACGAGTCGGAGGCGGAGTCCTGGGTGGCCTCACCACCTGGTGGCGCGGCCAGGGGTGGACCCGCGCCATGAGGTGGTGTGGGCCACCCTGGCCCCGTTTCTGTCCCTTCTTCGCTTCGTAGCTTTCCTTATTGACTGAAAACTACAAAAATATAGTTGGATTGTATTTTCGCGGAGCTTTTCTTACCAGAACTGTTACTTATTTGAACACGGACTCTGCAGGTCTCTGAATTTGGTCCTCAATGAATTTCTCTTGAGTTATAACTTGAAAGGCATCAACATCTTCATTGTAAGAATCTCCAGCAATATAGTGTTTGAGTCGCTGTCCGTTCACTACTTGTGTAGTATTATCTTTTAGAGAAGAAATATTTATTGCTCCTGAACGGTATACTTCTTCAATGATGAAAGGTCCTTCCCATTTTGATAGTGGCTTACCTGCAAAAAATCTGAGACGAGACCTATACAATAGAACTTTCTCACCAACATGAAATTCTATCTTAAGTATTCGCTTGTCATGCCATCTTTTAACTTTTTCCTTAAAGAGCCTAGCATTCTCATAGGCTTCACTCCTCCATTCATCTAAAGAACTTAAGTCAAATAATCTTTTCTCACCAACGAGCTTACAATCTCTATTTAGTTCTTTCACTGCCCAGTAAGCTTTGTGTTCTAATTCTAAGGGTAGGTGGAAAGCTTTCCCATAAACCATTTTATAAGGAGACATTCCCATAGGATTTTTGTAAGCAGTTCTATAAGCCCATAAAGCATCATTCAACTTTTTAGCCCAGTTTTTTCTAGACCTATTAACAGTCTTTTGCAAGATAGATTTAATTTATCTATTTGATAACTCTACTTGACCGCTAGTTTGGGGGTGATAAGCTGAAGCAATTCTATGATTAACATCATACTTAGTGAGGGTCTTCCTAAAACCTCCATGAATGAAATGAGAACCCCCATCAGTCATGAGATACCTAGGCACTCCAAACCTAGGAAATATAACATCTTTAAGAATTTTTAGAGAAGTTTCCCCGTCAGCACTTTTTGTAGGAATAGCTTCTACCCACTTAGTAACATAATCTACGACAACAAGAATATGAGTATAGCCTTTCGAAGGAGGGAAAGGACCCATAAAGTCAAATCCCCAACAATCAAAAGGTTCAATAACTAGAGAGTAATTCATAGGCATTTCATTCCGTCTAGAAATATTACCAACACGCTGACATTCATCACAAGATAAAACAAATTTTCTTGCATCTTTAAAAAGGGTAGGCCAGTAGAAACCTGATTGTAGTACCTTTTGTGTAGTTCTATCTCCTGCATGATGTCCTCCATAGGTGCTCCCATGACATTTACGCAATATTTCTTTTTGTTCATACTCTGGAACACATCTTCGCATAATACCATCAACCCCTTCTTTGTATAAGTGTGGGTCATCCCAAAAATAATGCCTCAAATCATAAAAGAACTTTCTTCTTTGTTGAGCTGAAAAGGTTGGAGGCAAATACTTGGAAACAATAAAGTTAGCATAATCAACATACCAAGGGCTTCCTCGCGAGCTCACCCCTACTGCGGCTAACTATTCATTTGGGAAACTATCATTAACAGGCATAGGATCAAAAGAGATATTTTCCAAACGAGATAAATTATCAGCTACAGGGTTTTCAGCACCCTTCCTGTCTACTATGTGTAGATCAAACTCTTGTAAGAGCAGTACCCATCTAATAAGTTTAGGCTTAGCGTCCTTCTTCGTCATAAGATATTTAATAGCAGCATGATCAGTATGAATGGTTACTTTTGAGTCCACAATATAGGGCCTAAACTTATCACAGGAAAAAACAACAGCTAGGAATTCCTTTTTAGTAGTGGCATAATTCCTTTGAGCAGTATCTAGAGTCTTACTAGCATAATGAATAACGTTTAACTTTTTATCAATACGTTGCCCAAGGACAGCCCCTATAGCAAAATCACTAGCATCACACATTATTTCAAAGGGTAAACTCCAATCAGGTGGTTGAACAATAGGGGCCGTAGTTAAAGCCTTCTTAAGAGTTTCAAAAGCCTCCCTACAATCATCATCAAAAACAAAAGGTACATCTTTTTGAAGAAGATTAGTGTGAGGTTTTGATATCCTAGAGAAGTCTTTAATAAACCTCCTATAGAAACTAGCATGACCAAGGATACTACGAATACCTTTGATGTCTCTTGGACATGGCATCTTCTCAATTGCTTCAACCTTAGCTCTATCAACTTCTATGCCTCTCTCAGAAACTTTATGCCCAAGAACAATCCCTTCATTGACCATGAAGTGACATTTCTCCCAATTAAGAACAAGATTAGTTTCTTCACATCTCTGCAAAACTTTATCAAGGTTGTGCAGACAATTATCAAAAGAAGTTCCATAGACAGAAAAGTCATCCATGAACACTTCTACAATCTCCTCACAAAAACCATGAAAGATAGCAGACATGCACCTTTGAAAAGTAGCAGGAGCATTACATAGACCAAAAGGCATACGTCTATAAGCATAAGTTCCATAAGGGCAAGTAAAAGTAGTTTTTTCTTGATCTTGTTGTTTAACAGCAATTTGAGAGAAATCAGAATAACCATCAAGAAAACAAAAATGGGTCTTTTTAGACAACCTTTCCAACATTTGATCAATAAAAGGAAGCGGGTAGTGATCTTTCTTAGTAACTTTATTGACTTTCCTAAAATCAATGCACATCCTATAGCCTACAACTGTTCTTTGAGGAATAAGCTCATCATTATCATTAGGGACAACGGTAATACCTCCCTTTTTAGGAAGACAATGAACATGACTAACCCATTCACTATCAGCAATAGGGTAAATAATACCAGCATCAAGGAGTTTCAATACCTCATTCCTTACCACTTCCTTCATCCTAGGATTTAAACGTCGTTGGTGCTCCACTACAGGCTTTGCATCTGGTTCTATGTTGATAGAGTGCTGACATATAGTAGGTGAAATCCCTTTTAAATCCTCTAGAGTATAGCCCATAGCTCCTCGATGTTTCCTCAAAACTTTCAATAACCTTTCTTCTTCCTTCCCTGAAAGTTTAGCGCTAACAATAACATGATATATCTTTTTATCATCAATATAAGCATATTTAAGATCATCAGGGAGAGGTTTTAGATCAAAAACAGGATCCTTTTTAGGTGGCATCATGGTACCCAAGTCTTCTACAGGTAAGTCGTGCTTAAGCATCATAGGTTGATCACGGAGAATCCTATCAATCTCATTCCTTTCTTCCATGAAGATTTCACTTTCATGATCTTCCATAAATTGCTGCAAGGCATTGTTAGGAGCAAGAGAAATAGAAGCAAGTTGTTCAACCCTAAAATCTTCACTATGGGTTTCCTTTTCGCAAGGTTCTTTAGCAAATTTCGAAAAATTAAACTCATAAGATTCCCCATCAAACTTACTCAAGATTTTCTCCCTCTTGCAATCAATAATAGCTCCACAAGTACTCAAGAAAGGTCTACCAAAAATGATAGGGTAGGTTTTACTAGCAGCCGAACCAAGTACTAGAAAATCAGCAGGGTACTTAATCTTACCACAAATAACTTCCACATCTCGTACAATACCAATTGGAGAGATGGTCTCTCTATTAGCAAGGTGAATTACCACATCAATCTCTTCCAACTCGCAAGGACTGATTTCATCCATAATTTCTTTGTAAAGCTCATAAGGAATAACACTAGAACTTGCACCAATATCACATAAACCATAATAGCAATGATCACCAATTCTAACAGAAAGCACAAGAACACTAGCCTTTTTAGTTCTATTGGGATGTGAAACAATATTAGAAGCATCCTCACAAAAGACTATGTGCCCATCTTCTACGCTTTTAGTGACAAGGTCTTTCACAATTGCTACCACAGGTTCAATGTTTATTTGTTCGTCAGGTTTTACAATTCTTTTTTCACTTTTGGTGATTACATTAGTTATCATAGGATGGTCCTTTACCTTTTCAGGGAAGGGAATCTTCTCGATATAAGGTTCGGATAAGATGGGATCAATAATGCAATAATCAACACTTCTAATAGGAGCATAGTCAACAATATCTTTGTAAGGTGCATGGTAATTGTTCCATCCCCTTTTTGGAATTTCGATATAGGAGGCAAAAGCTCTAAAACAATTCGTAATAACTTGCAAATCAAGACCATAAATATTACTAATATTTTGAAAGTCATCAGTTCCCATAAAAGATTCAATGCATTCATAATCATAATTTATACCTGACTTTCTACCTTTATCATTCTCCCAAGCTTCAGCATTGTCTTGAATACGGTCCAGAAGATCCCATTTAGCTTCTTCTTCCATGCGAGTGAATGATCCAGCACAAGAAGCATCCAATAAATCCTTGTCATGAAGAGAAAGCCTTGCATAAAAGTTGTTGATAATAATATTGTTGGGGAGCTCATGAATGGGACATTTGAGCATTAGTAACTTCAATCTCCCCCAAGCTTGAGCTGTACTCTCTCTATCAAGAGGCCAAAAGTTGTATATTTGATTCTGATCTTTATGAATCTCACTAGGAGGATAAAACTTTGAATAAAAGAGAGGCACTATTTCCTCCCATTCCAGAGCTTGACCATTCTTCAGCAGCTTATACCATTCCTCAGCTCTTCCTTTCAGTGATAATGAGAATAACTTCTTCTTAACTTGATCTGTAGTAATACCTGCACACTTGAACAACCCGCATAATTCGTGTATAAAGAGTAAATGATCACCGGGATGGACAGTTCCATCCCCAACATAGTAGTTATCCATAACACGATCAATAATTTTTGTAGGTATTTTGAAAACATCTTTCTCAGCAGGTGGTGGCTTATCTACTACCTTAGCAGTGGTAGTAGCATTACCAAATAAGAAACTCAGCGAATTATCCATAACGAAAATAAAGCAACTAGCAGAAGTAAACAGTACTCACAGTAGAAGTTCCCTTTACCAGTTCCACTCTCCAATAGCGCTTCACTCCCCGGCAACGGTGCCAGAAAATAGTCTTGATGACCTACAAGTATAGGAGGTGTATCGCAGTATTTTCGATAAGTAAGAGTGTCGAACCCAACGAGGAGCTGAAGGTGCTGGCTAGTGGTATGGATCAGGAATTATCTACAAATACTTAACAAACAGATTTTTAGGGGTTTTCGATAAAGCAAGTAAACAAAGTACGAGTAAATGAAAGACAGTAAGAATGAATGCAGCAAGTGGCCCAATCCTTTATGCAGCAAAGGACAAGCCGGTTGTATTTCTATAGATAACCAAACCTTCTCGAGGACACATGGGAAGACTGTCAAGTGCTTTCGCTTCATATAGTCGATTAATCTTCTCTAGCTTGCTAAGTGTTGTGTGGGTGAACCTGTGCTAATGTACCGCCCCATCCAAAACTAAATACATACTTGTGATTATACCCCTTGCAAACATCCGTAAGTACAAGAAAGTAATTAAGGTAAAACCTAACCACCGCTTTAAACTCTAAGACCCTTACGTCCCTTGTGCAATGGTTTCCTAACGGGGGTTCAGGTTTCTGTCACTCCGGCAACCCCTACGATTAGTAGCCAAATACACAATGCATTCCCCTAGGCCCATATAGGTGAAGTGTCATGTAGTCGACGTTCACATGACACCACTAGAAGAAGTACACCACAACTTAAATAACAATCTATTGAATCTTTCTTAACGCAACTCCACTACTAACAACAAGACTTCTCCCATGTCCTCAAGAACAAAACGAACTACTCACAAGACATCATATGGATCATGATCAGAGATGGAATAATGATGTATAAAAATCTGAACATAAACAATAATTCAATGGTTCACTCAATAGCATCAACTACAAAGAGTAATCAACACCGGGAAAGTTTCCCCTATGAACTATGCAAGATTCAACTCAATTGTTACAGCAATATGGAGATGGTGCTGAGGGTGCTGATGGTGATGATGGTAGTGGTGATGATGATGATGATTCCGATGAAGTCCAGCTTGATGGTGGTGTTGATGGCGACGATCTTCCCTCTCCGGGAAGGAATTCCCCCGGCAGAAATCTGTCTGCTGGAGAGATCTTTCTCTCGGTGTTTTCCGCCCCGCAGAGGCGGCGGAATCTTTCTGTGGTCGCTCCCTGAGTCTTAGGGTTTCGTGGGGATGATATACGCCAGAGGAGAGAGGCTGGAGTGGGCCAGGGCGGCCACACCACTCCCAGGCGCGGCCTAGGCCTGCCCGCGCCATGGGGTGGTGTGGGCCCCCTGTGGCCCACCTCCACTCTATCTTCTGGCATCCTGAGTCTTCTGGAAAAATAGAATTTTCTGTATATTTTCCCGGATTTTCTGATCTTCGCGAATTTTGCCTCCAAACAGCACCTTTTCCATTAGAATCCTGACTGCAGCGGTCCATGCTCCAAAAGTCATCAACCATGCAAAAACAGATGAAATAACATAAGTATCACCTCTCAGTATGAAATATATCAATGAATAATAGTGAATTAAGACATAGAATAGTGATGCAAAATGGACGTATCACGAGTCCCCAAGCGTGGCGAGTCCGTGATGGCGAGTTCGCTACAGTGAGTCCCCGAGCATGGCGAGCCCGCGAGGGAGAATCCACAAGGGAGAGTCCACGAGGGCGAGTCCAAGAGCGTGGCAAGTCCGCGAGGGCGAGTCCCTGAGCATGGCAAGTCCGTGAGGGAGAGTCCGCGATGGCAAGTACCCGAGCATGGCGAGTCTGCGAGGCGAGCCCGCGGTGGCGAGTCCGTGATGGCGAGTTCACAAGGGCGAGTCCCTGAGCGTGGCGAGTCTACGAGGGTGAGTCCACGAGGGCGATTCCCCGAGCATGGCGAGTCCGCGAGGGCGAGTCCACGATGGTGAGTGCCCAAGCATGGAGAGCCGGCGAGGGCGAGCCCATGATGGAGAGTCTGCGAGGTGAGTCCATGTACACGCTGTGAAAATCACATGGGCACAATGACTCAGGAGCGATGTCGCACTCGAGGAAAATGTTGTTGTCGAGCCCCGAGCCGAACAATTGAAAACTTGACGAGTCGTCCTCCGATTGGAGTTGACTTGCTATATGCTTAGCTCTGCAATATGCCCAGGAGTAGTCCCCAAGGATCGAGTTGGCTTGTAGAGGCGACTTGAGGCTCTTTAGAGATGCATATTCTAAAAATAGTAGTGGTTGTTCACGAGCATGGTGAGTGGCGAGTCCGCGTTGGGCGAGTCCACAAGGGGAGAGTCCTCGAGCATGGTGAGTCCGCATTTGAGCGAGTCCGTGAGTCCACGAGGGGAGAATCCCCGAGCATGGAGAGTCCGTGATGATGGAGAGTCCGTGAGGGGAGAGTCCCCGAGTGTGGTGAGTTTCTCATCCAATGTTGGGAGGGATTGATAGTGCTGTTTTTTCTAGCAAGTCTCTCGTCTTGGCCCAGAGGGCCAGTCGCATGGCGACTCCAAAGATGGCTCTCGGCTAGGCGTTCTTCCTGGACGATCCGAGGCTCGGTTTGTGAGTTCTCGTCCGCAGTACTTGGCCGTGCAAGTCGCACTATCTAAGGTTGATGAGGACATGGTGCTGTTTGTGTAGCACTGCCATTTGACTTGGCCCGGAAGGCCAGTCGAGCAAGGAGACTCCAATAATGGCTCTCCGTTAGCGTTTTTCGTGAACGATCTGAGGTTCGGTTTGCGAGTCCTCGTCCGCACTACTTGGCCATTGCGGGTCGCTCTTCCAAAGGTTGACAAAGACGAATTGATTTTTCCTGGAGGGAAGAGACGCCCAGTGGTGAGTTCATGCAGCATGGCATGCGATCCTCTCTGGCGACTCGTACGAAGAGGGTCCATTAGCAGGCATGGCGTATGCATTTGATTTAGCAGAAGTATAGGCGCGCTTTGGCAGAGTCGGTGCGGTGGACATAGAGTCTACGCGGCAGACGGAGGTCGCTCTATGGCAGAGTCGACGCAGCGGATGGGGGTCGCGCTATGGTTAAGTTGACACGGCGGACAAGGGGTCGACGTGGTGGACGGGGGTCGCCCTATGGCAAAGTCGATGCGGAGGACACGGGGTCGACACGGCCGACGGAGGTCGTGCTATGGCGATGTCGTGCGGCGGACACAGGGTTGACACGACGGACGGAGGTCGCGCTATGGAGAAGTCGACGTGGCGGACACATGGTCGACGCGGCGAATGGAGATCGCGCTATGGCGAAGTTGACGCGGTGGATGGAGGTCGACGCGGCGGATGTAGGTCGCACTATGACGAAGTCGACGCGGCGTACACAGGGTCGATGCGGCAGACGGAGGGCGCGCTATGGTGAAGTCAACGCGGCGGACACGGGGTCTACGTGGTATACGGAGGTCGCGCTATGGTAAAGTCGACGCGGCGGACACATGGTCGACATGGCGGATGGAGGTCGTGCTACGGCGATGTCGTGCGGCGTGTAGCCGATAGATTGGCGAGTTCGCGACGGGTGAGTCTCCAAGCGTGGCGAGTCCGCGACGAGCGAGGCGAGTTCCCGAGCATGGAGAGTCCACGAGGGAGGCAAGACCTGCGATGATGGCGAGTCTGGAGTCCGCGATGATTGCAAGTCCACGATGATTGCAAGTCGGCGAGTATGGCATTTGGCCGGAAGGAGTGGGCGTGGCAGTGAGTAGTAGTAGCAAGCTCGATCAGACCATTGGTCGGACGGAGTCGCTTGGCGGAGTTGCTTTGGTGAAGACGTGCGGTAGTCGGTAGCATGGCGAGTCGGGAACGGTGGCGAATTTGTGGCAGGCAAGGCCTCGAGCACGGCGAGTTCCCGTACGCGGCGAATCCGCAATGGGCGAGTACTCGATGGCGAGTTCACAGCGGACTGGGTCGACGCGACAGATTCATGCAGCCTTTAGCCGAAAGAAGTCGACGCGCTGATTTTCCTTGTCCCCATAGCTTAATACTCACGCGTATGCGCATCAGAAACATCACTCGAAGAATTAGTATGAATAAAGTAATTGGCTGACAGATTAATCAATGTATGAGACTGAATAGAAAGAACTCATTAGTCGTGTAGGTTTGCCTGCTAGAAGGTATCATTGTGGATGGACCGACGGGTTTGCCGCGAGTTTCATGTATGTACAGGCCAAATACAAGATTGCCCATACTTGCAGATTTTGCAAGGAGAACGAGTTTTATCCAATTCCTTTGCTGGTTGGCTTCATGCAAGTATGTCTATGGTTCCTTTACTCATCATGGCAGTTTTTCGATCCTCCGGACGAGGTCACGACAGTGCGTCCGACCGAACCTTCATAGGGCAGAGTTGGTCGAGCCTGCTTCATCGGCGTGTTGCCGCCCGGGTGCTCGTGCGCGCGCTTCAGTCGCCAATGCTGAATTTCTGTACCGCCTTATGTGGATGTGCAGTGTCGATCAATTTGTTCCTCATGTATAGACCAAAATAAAGCAAGAGATTAGTATCCAAGCCAAATTATATGATCTTAAAGGAGAATGCAAAGTAGGCCATCACTAAATATTTTGTAACCGATCTACCGTATGACTTTTTCCTGCATATATTGTTTATCGAATACCGATTGATCTACTGCCCAGTCGGCACTATACCAAAGTACTCCATAAATATTAGTATTTATAAAGAATAGAGGAAAGATCTCACTGATGATGGAATGGACAAATTGATTTTCTATTTTCTGAAGTGCAATTGCTGCGGATCGCGTGCATGGCCAATTCCATATTGTTTGGTGCTTATCTTATCCGGACTTCGCGATGATCGGTTTGGCAAACCGCACCACGAGGATTTCAGGTTTGCAGTACTCTCCAACAACTATCGATGGGTTAGTTTTGATGCACTTCTTCACTTGGAGTAATGCCAACACGATGCATGCAAAGGAGCTAGTAAGTTAAATAATCAAGTAATAATGAAGAAGAGAGAAAGATGTGGGATTGAATAAAAATTCCCTCAAACGTGATCTCATGGATCTTTTCATGTCGACTCGCTGGTGTCGCCGTGGAACTTGATTCGCTTGTTCGCTTCTCCTCTTGAACGACAGACAATAGTAGTGAGAAACATCGGATCGGTGACTCGCGATTGAAATCATCGATCGGTGGCAGTGCTGACGCAGACCGCGTGACCAGATATGATCCAGCCATTGTTGGTGATGATGATGGAGAAATTCGGTGGCGCGCTGCCTTAGACGAGTTGACTAGATGAGATCTGGCTACTATTGACGATGAATTTGAGGATCTCGCTCGGATCATCACCTCCAAGCACCGCTTGCCCCACGGTGGACGCCATATCGTGGTATTGACACGGCAGATGCTACAGGGGTAGCTTACGTAGAGGAGGCAAGATGACGTAGAAGAATCCGGGAGCGATATTGGCACCGATGTACCCAGGTTCGCGTCCCCTCAGTGGTGGATCGCTACGTCCTGCTGTCAATCCAGTATATGATCATAGATTGGTTTACATGGAGCCGCCAGAGGCGGAGGGGGGAGACTAAGAGAGATGGATCTGTATAACGAGATCTAATATGACGTGAGAGAGATCCCCCAAAAGGGTGCCCCTGGTGGTTTTATATATGCAGCTAATTAGGGTTTACAAGTGCTAATAGGCTTTGTATTGGAGTCGCGTCTGGGCCTCCAGTCGGCAAGTCATCTGGGTTCAATATGCGCTAGTCGCCGTATTCGACGAGTCGACCGCTCTGGGTTTGGCTTCAGTCCGCTCAATCCAGCTGACGACTCCGCTTCATGGGCATACCGTGATAGGTATTCCCCCATCAATTTGCTTGATTTTCTCCAATTAAGTCATAAAGGGCTTAAAAATCTTCCAAAAGTGCTCGGCACCTAAAAGTCACAATAGAGAACAAGATTTCTTTGTTTTCGTAATATTAGCATTAGTTGAAAGATGAAAATCATCAAAACCAAATGAAAATCAATTGAAAAATCTTGGTAAAACATGACACAATTTGGAGCTATCAGCACCAAACAGGAGTAGGTTGTGGCCAAGAAGAGCAAACCTATTACTGACGTTGGGTGATCACGTCAATGCCCATGGTTGATGGATTTGGATTTAAGGAAAGAACGACACTCTGGAGACTTTGTCGGCTAACAGACAAACACAGAGGGACATGGGTTTACCTAGGTTCAGGTCCCCGAAGGGAAAACCCTACTCCTGCTTGTCTGCTCTGGATTAATGATGAATCGAAGGTTTACAGGGGTGCCTAGATGGCAATGACGCGCAAATGAGATCTGGCGGGTGTATGTGCGAGAGTGTTGATTACCCTCCTCGTCACTCCCTCCTGGTCCTTATATGGGGGATTCAGATCTCGGAATACATCCGAGTTAGTTACAAATTGAGTGCGAAACCCTAAACATTCCTATCTAATCTTGTTGTATCCACCAAGGAGTTGCATCCTTCATGGGCTTGGCCTGACCCGAATCGTTATGGGCTTCACCGTCAGCAGCAGATCATCGTGTGGGCCTCTTGTTGGGCCAGACCAGACATGCCAATATTAGGTACCTGTAGGGCATACCTATGTTAGTATCCCTTGAGTGTCTAGTCGAATCAAAGATTCAAGTGGAGACTTTAGAGATCATTCACTCGAAGGTTGATCGTGCTTGACCGAAGCATTCGATTACTTCATAGGGATTGCAGCACATGTGCCCAGTTCATCCGACAGATCGGGACCAGTTAATTGCTCTTGGGCAAAAACAAGCATGGCCTACTCAAACTCGAGTCCTCAGACATGAATCCGGAAATTGCTGGTGTAGTTCGACTCATGCCGCTGAGGCCTTACTGAGTCGAACCCCAGTTTCTGTGCATATGTACCCAACGCGTCCGTCGGGATTTTCATCACACCTGTTGGTGTGGTATTTAACTGGTAGAGTGCAACGGGTGCGGTTGCCAGGCCATCATATTATATCTGTAGTCTTATCTTTATGTCATACACGCAAATTAAAATTCAAAGGTTTATCACCACGGAGGTGTTTTGAGTGGCCAAGGTGACGCTGTCTCTGAACTTGACATTGGAATATGCGAGGACGAAGTTGCCAATAATTTTGATTGTCATAGGCAAGTCATCATTGCGGACATAGTCAATATAGCGGATAATTGCATGAATTCCATGTTTTCTATAGGGTGCGCAACTAGTGCTCCTATGGGAGTAGCCCCCTGAGTGTCTGTTCGAGCCGTAGACTCGAGCAGAAACTGAAAATCATTGAATGCGTAACCACGCTGATCCAGAAGTACATAGGATGATGTTGAGAATCTTGTCGATGCCATCACCTTGTCAAATGCTTGAAACAGCGCTCCCTATGAGAGTAGCCCCTGAGTCCTTATCTGAGTCGTGGATTCAGATGAGGAGTAGGAGCACGCCACTTGAAGATCTTATGAGTGTGTGGTCAGTGTTCCAATTTGGAGTAGCCCCTGAGCGTCTAGCTGGATCGTAGATTCGGACACAGACTCGAGTCCATGTCCTTGATGGCTCCAGTTGGTAGTAATTTAGCCTTATACTGGACCCGGAAGTACATCGGGTGCGTGACCAACGCTCTTGTTAGGAGTATCCCCCAAGTGCCTATTTGAGTCGTAGACTCGAGCAGAAACTCAGTCTTTGTCTCTTAGTGTAGCTACAACCAAGGAGTTACTCGACACGGGCGTTCAGATCTATGAATGGATTCCTTGATGAGCTGCCTCCGGTTTGAATGGATGATGATGTCAGGGATGATGATTGGTGAGCTCAACTGCCAGTAGTAAAGACTGATGGGTCATGGCATAGTGGGTCCTAGCGGAAGCTAGCCGGGTTTGACCGCACAACACGTAAAAAAGAGTTGCCCCTCCCCGATTTGCGCGCACGGTAGGGAAAATGCGGTGACGGTTTAGTCCTATCCTGCCACATGTCTCTACTTGATGAGCGCCACATGCCCATGATTAAGAACCTACGGACAAGATTAGATGGGCCACAACATAAGAAAGTGGTAAATCACATTAAAATCTCACTCCTTCTTCCTAGCCATCCCCATTCTCCTGTGCCCGCCATTATTTCTCCGTGTGCTGCACTCGACGTGTTGCACGTATTCCTGAGCGCATTCCTCCGTGCCTTCAAGAAAAGTCGAGGTGCTGCCATGGGGAAGATCAAGGGCAAGGCCACCAGAGGCATCGGTTCTACCACCGCCGTCGCTCAAAATAAGAAGGGCGCCACCGCCTGATAATCCCCAATAGCAGGGGATCACTATAGTACCTCTCAATGTGGAAGTAGGGTATCAATCCATGGGAGCAAGAAGGAAAAGCTATCTATTCTCTACAACTAAAGTGTCACAAGTTTTAGTTGATTATGCACTAAACACGTTTAAGTAATAAGGTGGCTGATTTAAGGCTTGGAAGTGTAATGTAACAAAACAAGAATGTAAAAGTGTGCCAATCTTCTTCAATGCAAGAGAACAAGATAAATGTTTTCTCTTATAGGAACAATGGACATGGGTCTATGGGTTCACTCAATCCTCTCTCTCCATCTATGGTGATGATCATGTTATAGATAATAAAAGTACACACAATTGTCATGTTTTAATGGTAATTTTATGGTGGCTACATGTGTTAAAACACATAGTTGAAAGAATTACTCCTTTTTGCTGCTAGGTCACCCTTGCAATAAGGCTAGAATTTGGCTATTGTCACACCCCACATCATACTTTCTCTTTTTACTCCTAGATAAAGGATATTTGGTTGCATTGTGTCACTCAATACATATGTCGCTATCACTCGGCCACCCATTACCTACATACATCATACTTCTTAATAGAAAACATTCTAAACACTAGTGCAATAATTGTGCCAAGGATGCAAAGGTTTGAGCTCTCTCCAAACGATACGTTAAAGCTACTCGAGAGCCCCTCTTAGTACAACTATCTATCCTATAAAATGGTCTCCCTAAATAACACCACGAGATTGATAAGAAAGAAACCCTATCAAAAACATATCTTTGCCTTGCGCATATTCTACCTGAGCTTGAGGATGACGACCTTATCTACCTTAAGATAGAACACCTTTCTTTATTCGCTAGCTTGGTGAAGACTTAGAAACTTCTCCGCCATACTCTATTATGGGAGAGTCTCTTTTTTTAGGTATATCTTCACATATCCATGATCACCACAACGATGGCAAGCTTTAAGCATATGATCCCTTCGAGATGGCTCATCTTAGACTCACACTTCATTTTTTCTTTCTGTATTATGTTGGTGTCTTGAAGATATACATGAGATATCACTCCATCTTTTTCTTCAAGACGCACTTGTCATAGGCTCAACTAGCTCACGACCGATCTTTGGATCACTCCTTGAACATCTTGGTCATCACTTAATATTCTTCATTTTCTTCTTCTTTCAACCTTGAGACTGCCATATGGCACAAGCATTGCATGTGGATGTATCGTTAAGTATAACTCAATGCAAACATTAGTTCGTAGGGATTATTATTAATTATCAAAACCACACATGAAGGCTCCATGCGGAAATGCAATACCACACATAGGTTAGGCCCAACGGGTCTATCTCACCATTTATTTGTTAGAGATTCATGCAAACTATTTTACACGAAGACCCTTTCACCTCAGCCTAGATTCATACGTGATTTATTAGAGATCTGAAACTGCTTTGAATCTGCAGACACATACATGATTCATACACGATTCAATAGCAACCATAGGAAAAACAGAAAAAACAACTAAATTAATAGTAGAAAATTAGAAAAAATAAAAAAAATTGAAGATTCATACAAATTTCAGCAGATCTAGTCAAGAAACATACAAGTTTTACTGCCGGGTAGAGCTTAGATTGTTTCCAACTTTCCGAGGGCACTTAAGTGTAAATGTGTGGTGGTTGTTGACTTCACGGACATTGCACAAATCTCCATAATCGTAGGGCATCTATGATGCCGGGGAACCAACACCCTTGTGGTGAATCCGTTCCGAGGCTCCATGCCCTTTCAGTAGCAGCACTGCAGATGGCGCTACCATTGGTACCACTTAGCATTGGGCGCTACCCTCATGGCGCTACCCTCAAAGGTTATTTTGTAAATTTCATTTCGCCGATTTTTTTTTAAAAAATTTCTATGCTGTCGGAGTTATTTTTCTCTGTGTTCGACGTGGTCCAGTGACTGGTGTCCGGTGCAGCGGTGACCCCGATTGCCCTCGTCTGGGCCACGAGAGACGTACCTGTGGTCTATATAGGTTGTTCAGTTCACCGGCAAAATATGTGTTCAGTTAGCCCTCGATAGTATCGTTGTCGCCCCCGCGTGACTCAGCAGCATCTATGGCAACTCCAGAACGGTACAAATGGCCATTGGATCGCTAGTGGGCGCAGGAAATCGACACGGGACCAAGAGTAACGTTACGATGATTGCCTAGCATTTCGTCGACCTTTGGGGCAAGATTAACGTCGTCACTCTCGAACCGAACACGTTAGATAAGATAACGTGAGCGTTCGACATGTGAATATCATGTGTGTCGCTCAAACCAACCTTAAACGCATAAGAAAACGATCCCGTCATGGAGCACCTGAAGAAGGCCGTGTACATATATATCTATAACGTGAGACAAGGAAGCCGATCCATACAAGCTTGCAAATGCTGGTTATTATCACTTTCAATGGCGTATTTCGTTAGCGAGCAATGGACAGTCTGACGTGGCCGCTGCGGGGCGATCATGCGACGACACGCCGCCTCTCGATTTCCTGGCCGTCGGGCATCCCACGTGGACGCCACCAACTTCTCCATCCTGCCGTGAGTGACCACCTGAATGATCAATAATTCAATATGACCCACCCCCATTGCTCTCGACATACCAGTAATTCGCTTGCTTCATCATCCAACAGTTTTACATTTGCCACTTCTGATTCCGTTTTGAGCTTCGCCCAGCTATATTTGAAGACACAGCGAAGACGAGGCCACCACACGCACGCACGCCTCAAACAACGAAGCTCCTGGTCAATCGATCACCCCTGGCCATGGACAAGCACGGCAGCTTCGCCGGGAGCTCGCCAGAGGATGATGACAACGAGACGCCCCTGCTGCTTCCCGTGCATCGCGACGAAGCCGCGCCCACGGCAGGGCGACGTCCGGCGTGGCCGCGCCTGAGGGCCCTGCTAGCGCACAGGTACCCGGCGATCGCGTCGGGCCCCGCGGCGTGCGCGGCCGTGTGCGCGCTCGTCGACCTCGGCGGCGCGGCGCCGCGGAACATGCTGGCCGTGCTGGCGTGGGTGGTCCTGTGGTGGGTCACGGACGCCGTGCCCCTGGCCGTGGCGTCCATGGCGCCTCTGTTCCTCTTCCCGGCCTTCGGCATCTCCTCCGCCGACGCCGTCGCCAAGGCGTACATGGACGACGTCATCGCCCTCGTCCTCGGCAGCTTCATCCTCGCCCTCGCCATCGAGCGCTACCACATCCACCGCCGCCTCGCTCTCAACGTGCGTGCGCCGGTGCGCGCGCGCGCCGATTAACCAACTTTTTCCCACCGCATAGAAATTCTTGGCCCCTAAACCAAGCATCACGCATTGCACGTTTCCGCGCGCAGATCACGGCGTGGTTCTGCGGGGACCCGGTGCGGCCGTCGCTGCTGCTGCTGGGGATCACCGGCACCACGGCGTTCGTCAGCATGTGGATTCACAACACGGCGTGCACGGTCATGATGATGCCCGTGGCGACGGGGATCCTGCAGCGGCTCCCGCGGGAAGGCGGCGCCGCGGGCCAGCAGGAGGTGCGCCGGTTCTCCAAGGCGGTGGTGCTGGGCGTCGTGTACGGGTCGGCGGTCGGCGGGATGGCCACGCTGACGGGCACCGGCGTGAACATCATCCTGGTGGGGATGTGGTCGGCGTACTTCCCGGAGCAGCAGCTCATCACCTTCAGCTCGTGGATGACCTTCGGCCTCCCCATGGCGCTGCTCATGTTCTTGGCGCTCTGGGTCACGCTCTGCCTCATGTACTGCTCCGACAATACCGGAAAGGCACTCGCGGCCTACCTCGACAGGGGTCACCTCACGAGGGAGCTCAGCTTGTTAGGTACCTTTCCTTTCTTGTCTTCACTTCACTAGCCTAGCTTTTTTTAATCTCTCGTCTTCTTTTATTAAGTCTTTTTAATTAATTGTTTTCGCTGGACTTTCTTCTTCTTATCTGCTAGTGAAGTGGTTGGCTGCTAGACTGCTATGCCGACTTGGCCTGAAACTTGAGCATTTGGATGATTCTGATTGGAACAAGTTTCAATTATAGTAGTCTTCGCTAGAAACAAAAAAAATCTAATCGTCGAAGGCCATCCACAGTTGTCTGATGATGTATTTACTGTCTTTCTATGACAGGTCCAATGGCTTTCGCGGAGAAGATGGTCTTGGCTGTGTTTGGGGTAACCGTCTTTGTTCAGAAGATAGCAAAATAAAGGCTTTCACTCTACTACTATTTGGTGATAAATCATAGAAATTGGGTTATCTATTTACTTGCAGGGTCTGATTGTGCTATGGATGACTAGGACACTAACAGATGACATCCCTGGGTGGGGAGTTCTCTTCAACAATGAAGTTGGGGACGGAACAGTCACCGTAAGTTCGCAAGATAATAACAAAACTGCTCAGCTGATATGCTAGTACTATACCTTATCTCATATAGAAGCAAATCACTTCGATGCAGATCATGATGGCCACGCTGCTGTTCATAATCCCGAACGGGAAGAGCGAGGGCGAGAAGCTCATGGACTGGAACAAGTGCAGGAAGCTGCAGTGGAACATCGTCCTCCTCCTCGGCGCAGGCTTCGCCATCGCGGACGGCTTCAGGACCAGCGGCCTGACCGACATCCTCTCGGAGGGCCTCAGGTTCCTCAAGGGCGCGCCGGTGCCGGTGATCGTGCCCGTGGCCTGCGCTTTCAGCGGGGTCATCACGGAGTTCACGTCCGACGACGCGACCACGACGCTGGTGCTGCCTCTGTTCGCTGAGCTCGCCAAGTCCATCGAGGTGCACCCTGCGGTGCTCATGATCTCCGGCGCGGTCGGGGCCCAGCTGTCGTACCTGTTGCCCACCGGGTCCCCGTCGAACGTCGTTGGGTTCAGCACTGGCTACATTACCATCAAGGATCTGGTGGCCACTGGGTTGCCCCTCAAGGTTGCCGGGGTCGCTGCTCTGACGATCTTGCTACCAACACTAGGTAACAAACTCTTCCTGCACAAAGCACAATCAGTAACTAAATGATGCTCTCTTACCATTTTAACACTTTTCTGTTTGTTAATCTGATTATGCAGGATCAGTGATTTTCGGCATGGACAACAAGTCATAGGGTACATGAATGTGAAGTTTTGGAATCTTTCGGCCTTTGGATTTGTACTTCATACGACTAAGCAAACGGATTTGTACAAGGTGGTTGTGTATAAATACATTCTGAATACGTCGTTTTTATAGCAATTCCCTATCTGCAACTTAGATCATCTCCACCAGCGACCCCAATAGCGCTCCCAATAGGTGATTAAGCCTAATAGAGCGTGTCCTACAGGTAGTCTTAAATCACGTCCCTCCATTTCCATCTAGGCAGATTTTGAGCTTTTTAAAATAGCTTAAAAAATATTTGAAATAAAATACTTCCATGTAAACATCCGCAAAGTTTCAAATAAAAAGTTACTTGTATTTTTCGCAAGGCAAAAAAGAAAATTTTGAAAAATTTCGTCTAGGATCTGAAAATTTATATTTTTCGCTAAGTCCAAAATGCAAAGTATTTTTACACTTTTTTGCTCGTATTGTATATCATTATCTATATACTGGTATTTGTTTCATATTTTTTCGATCTTCAAATTCAAAATTTTGGACGTCTAGAAGAAAAAACAACGGGCAACATGTAGCTCGGGTACCAAAACGCTGCACCCCCGATAGGCCCATATATTGGGGTCCTGGGCCAAAAAAGGCCTCCCACCGGCGTCCCCCAAAATCTGACCCACCGGCACATTTTCGAGCTCAGTACAATAGTCGGCGCACCCACGTCGGCCCCTACACAAAAATACTGGCTTGCGAGCGTCGACAGTCACAACCAAGTCAGATGCCACCCGCGGAACCCGAGGGCATCCTTAGAATCCAAAACCCTATATCTATTCCTATTTTCCCCCAAATTTCCCATCTCCAATTTATTATCCCACCCACTGCTCCAACTCACCCCAGAGCATGGCATCTCCCGCGACACCAGCATGCCTCCAAGGAAGAAGGCAACATGGACGGAGAAGCCGCGGGGATGACCGAGGAAACTTAGGAAAGGAGACCACTCGATGTAAGTACATGACGGCGGGCTGGAAAAGGCGTAGGCAAGCCTATGAGGCTACAAAGGCAGCTGTGGTCGCAATGGCCGTGATGCTCGGTCTCAGCCTCGGGCAATCCGAAGGTGCTCACGTCTACTACCCCGACACCGGAGGTACTCAAGGTAGCAAAACCACCGACTATCCGACGAGCATGATCCCATCGTAGCCGGTGTTCTTCGAGGAGAGGTTCAACTCGACGCTGCTCTCCCAGATATGGTTCTCCTCTCTTGAGGTAGGCGACAACGAGGTGACCACCGATCCTAATTTCATCTACTCACCTATCACGACGTCACTATGCCAGGGACTCGGCCTTGACCTCAACCTCTCCTACCCTGGCTCGCCTGCTTTGCATTGGGCAGCAGTCCCATCCGACCACATGACCGAGGGCACCGGCCTTCCCTGCATCTTGTTCAGCGTGGAAGCCGGTAACGAGAGCGATGGCCACAGTGTGTTTGAGCAAATGATCAGCATGAACTATGACTGTGCCAAGGTACGAATCTAACACTGTACGGTTGTGTATGTGCATATTGTGTCCACATGCAATCGATGACACTGACCATTTGTTTAAGCATTTGCTATGTTTGTCTATATAGGACATGGACTGCCGTCACTCATAGCCCATCCTCGATACTCAAGATGAAGATGGAGAGGCCGATGAGGAGGACAAAGAGGGAAGGTGCTAGAAATATTTCTTAGAGGAAATAATAAAGTTTTTATTATCGTATTTTCTTGTTCACGTTAAGTGTTTATTCTTTATGCTATAGTTGTGTTAACCTAAAACTAAATACATGTGTGGATATATAAACAACACAGTGTCCCTAGTGAGCCTCTTCTAACTAGTTTGTTAGTCAAGTGATGGTTAAGGTTTTCTAACCATGGACATGCAATGTCACTTGATAACGGGATCACGTCATTAGCAGAATGATGTGATGGACCGACCCAACAATAAGCATAGTTGTTGATCACATCACTTAGTTTGATGGCTATCGCTTTCGTATATGTAAAGTATAGTTTTCTTAGACCATGATATTGTGTTACTCCCTAGTATCGAAGGAATACTTTATGGACATCAAACATCACTTCGTAATTGAATGATTATAAGGATATCTATTAGGTATCTCCGATGGTACTTGTTGAGTTGCATCAATCAAGAGTGGGATTTGTCACTCCAAGTGATGGAGAGATATCTCTAGGCCCTCTCGGTAGTGTGGCATCCTAAAGTTTGCAAACATATGACTAATGTGTTTAGTCACGGGGTTCATACACCACGGAACGAGTAAAAAGAACTTGTCGGTAATGAGATTTAACTAGGTATACCGATACCGATAATCGAATCTCGGAAAAGTAATATATCACGAGACAAAGAAAATCAGATATCAGATTAATTGTATCCTCGGCATAGTGGTTCAACCGATAAAATAACTTCATTGAATATGTAGGAACCAATATGGACATACCTAGTCCCACTAATGGTATTGATCGGAGAGGTGTCTCGATCATGTCTGAATTTTCTCGAACCCGTAGGGTCACACACTTAATGCTAGGTTTCATCGAGATAATAGAGGGTGTAAAAAAATAGTGATTCAGAGTCTCAGATTTGATCCTAGATATCACGAGGAGTTCCAGAATGGTCCGTAGGTAGATAAAAAGTATATGGCAGCTAGGTTTTGGTTCCGAGATTAATTCGGGATAGTTTTGGAATTGTTCTGAATTTATCTAGAAGGTTCTTAAAGGTTGAGGAATGGGTCAGACCTGTCCGAAAGGGCACATGTGTAAATCTCGCAATACAATGGGTGTAAGACATATTTACACATTCACAAATATATTTGTTAACTTGACGAGCCTAGCATGTATAGACATGGCTTCGGAACACAATGAACCGAAAGGTTAACCATGAGTTATATAGATGATATGATCAACATGGTGATGTTCACCATTGAAGCTACATAATCTCACGTGATGATCGTACTTTGTGTAGTGGATTTTGATCATGTATCACTAAAAAACTTTGAGGAAAGTTGAGTTAAGTGAGAGTTCATTAGTAATATGATTCAACTTGAACCATTATCATGAACTAAATAATCTAAGTGAATTTGTATAGTTTATTGTTGTAATTGGTATTCATTAACTACCTTGCGCTTAGTTATAATTGAGATAATAGAACTACAAAAATCTGGATATATACTTTACGGACTGGTATCGTAGTGTATGTGTGTGAATTTAAAGATAAAGTCCTAATTCAAACTTTCAACAAACTTCACTTACTCCATAAGGTTTAATAAGTTGTAGAAATCCAAGATTAAAATATTCTAAAATTATTATCTAAAGATCATGCTTGCCTCCTTGATACTTGATATTGAAAATAAGTTTTAGTATCAAGATTATCTAAACACTAAAAGAATCGTTTCAAAAATCATATTGTACGAAAGATATTCTGATATCTGAAATACTATTTAGCTGTAATATGATAAAGTGTAATTTAGTCAGAAACAAATTCCCATGTTATATGAGCATTTGCGAATGATAGTGACGCTAGGCGTACTTATCACCCAATACGTTTGGGAACTAATGTTATACTAGCATTCTACCTTATGAGATATAGAAGTTTCATCATGAAAGTTACCATGATAGGATGTATGGTACATGTAAAATCTATACCTAATAATAAAAGGAGGAAGTCTTCTCTCTTCATCCGTCATGTTTACGCTTTCGTCCGTTTTGCTCGACGCCTTTTTAGTATGTTTCTTCGTCGCATACACGAGTAAACGAGTTGGACATAGATTGATATACCGATATATCATACTCCCTCCGTTTCAAAATATAAGATGTTTTAGCTTTATGAAATAAGTGTATCTAGACTTTTTTTAGTGTATAGGTTCACTTCAAACCTAGATAAAGCTACACACCAAATGGGGTCTAAATACACTTCATTCACAAAGCTAAAACATCTTATATTTTAAAACGGAGGGAGTACAATACTGTAATAAAATCTCCCGTACAATACTGTAATAAAATCTCCCTTCAACCTACATGCTCGATCCCAATCCTATGTCGCGGCCGACCCAAGCCTCTCATCGATCGGTTTTTTGTCCCCGCACGCAGAGGCTAGAAGATTGGACCTCACCTCCCATGGCGTCGAGCCTCCAATCGATCGGCATCAACCTGCGAAGAGCGATTTCATCAACACAGGCTAGAAGATTGGACCCCGGCCTCCCATCAATCGACACGGTAACCAACAGCGGCAAACCCTTCCTTCCTGATGGCATCTACCTGGCAACGACCTGGTTGATCGCAGAAGAACAGAGGTAAGTGCACGACCATGTAACTCGGTGTGGCCTGTCAGAGCCGGTCGCGCGTGCTCGCAGCTGACTCCGTCAAGAAGCAGCCAACGTCGTCTCGCTGTTGACCATGAGCAGCGCACCGGGCTGAGCTAAGAGAGGAGGCGGCCGGCGGGGACTGCCAAGGTAGCCTGAGCGAGGTGGCGGCCGGTGCTCTTGGCGGCGAGGACGGAGGAGGACGGCGCGAGCGAGTGCGGAAGGGGGAAGCTGAGACCCGGTGGTGCTCGTGGGGGTGAAAAACGGGGACGGCGAGTGGAGCATCTTAGGGAGGAAAGGAAGAACAACGGGGACACAACGCAGCGCCGCCGACATGGCATCCTCCTGGGCAACGCGATGTCATGTGCTTTGCTCAAGCTGCAAGACGAGGAACAAATCGGCAGATTCCTGAATTCTGGGGAATTTCACGTCTCTCTACCACACACGCGCACGCACATGAGAAGCATCACGATGGACCTTATCTCTTTGGCAGCCTTTTATTTTAGGACACTGCTAATGAGCGGCGCCGTATATTCGTGCATCCGCGCGACGGCTGCTACCCCGTCCCGCTATCTGGGCCAGCACGCAAGCATTAGCGAAATCGTCTTCTGCATGCAGCTAGCCCCTACTATTCTGCAAGTCCGAGCGAGCACGCATGCAATATGCCAGCTAGTCCAAGAAAAAAGTGCACGCAATAATTTTGCCTGGCTAGTAGTAGTATTTTTTTTTGAGAAACGGTAGTACTAATGTTTGCACTAACACTTCCCTCACAAGGCTTGCATGCAATAATATATGGCACGCAAGATCTTACAGAATTTTTCCGTGCAAATTTAGACTTCAAAAATTCAACTGACACGTTTTTCTAGAAAATAGCCATCAAGTTTTTGAACAATCACCACGTTGATTATGAATAAACTACATGTTTAAAAACTTGTTATCGCAGTTTCTTGACACCTTTTTTTAAAGTAATTGTTATTTTCTTCAATATAGCTATCATATTTTTTTGATGTCATGTTTATCAAAAACAACCACCAAGTTTCTCGTAAACTTATCATCAGGTCCTATAGTAATAGCTACCGGATTAATTACCAACAGCTACCAGGTTATTTAACAATAGCTACCATATTATTCAAGCAACTACCATTTTCTCCAATATATTTAGCAGATTAATTAGTAGTAATAGCTACCAGATTATTTAGCATAGCTACAAAATTATTTATCAATAGCTACTATATTCGAAACAACTACCAGGTTTTCTAATACAATTAGAAGAATACTTAGTAACAGTTACCAAATTATGTAGCAATAGCTTCTAGATTATTTATCAATAGCTACCAGGTTAGTAATAACAACTATCAGGTTATTTTGGAGTAGCTACCGGGTTTCTCCAATACATTTAGAGTATTATTAACAACAACAAGTACTAGATTATTTAGTAATAGCTACTCGATTATTTATCAATAGCTACCATATTGTTTAACAATAACTATCAGATTATTTTACTGTAGCTATCAAGTATTCTGAAAAATAAAAAAATTCTGGCCTTTTTGTAAAAATTAAAAAATGTGTTAGATGGCGTCGCCTATGCAATCTATAGTCTCGACATTTTATAACAGAAATTTGTAGCTCACAGAAATTTTGTTAAATTTAGAGATTACGTATATAATCAAGCGATAGGGTGTGCGTGCTTCCAGTAATGAGGTCCTAGGCGTACTGTAGCAGAGGCTGTTCGATTCATAAGAAAAAATCGTGGCAATAAGTTTGTGTATAGAAGTAGGCTAGGTAAGGGTACTATTGCATGCACTAGCATAGTAGCAGGAGTTCTGTGTAGTAGTCAGCCTACTAGAAAACGTGTCTTAGGCATGTTGAAACAGCGAGCGCATCACAGGCTGGTCAAGTGGGGCCACTCGCTTTCAATCCATGTGTCGCATGTGCCGCGGGATAAAGCCGAGCAAGCCGAGACGCTTTTCGAATCTCCACAGGCCGCACGAAGAGGACGCAGGTGCGGCGCCTGTTATTAGATTTTTCCCTTTATTTTAAACCATCCTATTTATCTCGTTCAGGGTTAAGCCACTGACGTTCTTTGTCCCGGTCTTATTTTAGTACTTCTTCAGACCCAAATTAGTTCATTCAGATTTACCTAGATTCGATTGTATCAACATGATTTAGTATTAGATACGTTGCGTCAACTAATTTGAATCGGATGGAGTATTTGTAGTAAAGCACTAATAAGAGTATTTAGATTGTAAATGACAGTCATGGTACCTTAAATTTAGGTTCGTTTAGGATTTATCGTGGTTTTATAGCAATACATGGCCAAAAAAAAGTAGTAAAAATATCTATCACATAAAAAATATTTAATTAAAATTAACCTTTGCCACACATGAGATAGAGTGAGATGGCAAGGTGCTTGTGTTGGGAATTTAGTATTTCCCTTGAGGTTTCGACAAGATGGGGTGGGGATGTTGAATGAAACATCCTGTATATATTTGTTTCTAGCTTGTCCTGGTTACTAATTATTCGATTCATTTGTTGTCTTGTAGACTTTTTTTGTATATCATTTATATTATTTATATGGAATCTCTCGTGTATGCACACGATTTGGGTTGCAATCTCAAATCATGGATGTCAAGGAACAAAAATGAAAACGAGATGGAGAACGGTATGCACAGATGACCGATAAAGAAAAGTATGCAAGACTGAAGAAACATCGTGAAGCTTATAAGCACAACAAACTAAATAAAGAGACAAATAAATATGCAGATTTACAGCTAGAATAAAAGATAAAAAAATGCGCACAAAAAAGGAAAACATATGCTAATCTACAGCGAGAGCAAAAGAAATCTAAATTAGAACAAATTAGAAGGAATCGTGTGTTTAGGCGCAACACACCAATCAAATGCCATGGCGAACCCTGTGTATATCCCAACAAAAGAGAAAATTAGATTACAAAAATCAATATTTTTTACCCTTCAAGTTATTTTCGCTTTTGTTTCTCTCCCGGTGCAACGCATAGGCACGTTTCCTAGTGTTTACTATATCTAGAGATCACTAAAAGTAGAATCCAAAAGAACACGAATCATGTGATGATGGTGATCCACTTTGAAGTATGAATTCAAGGGTATTAGTATTTGACTAAGACACTTGGGAATATGTACCATGTAATTGGTTCCACGGTTGATGTTGATAGATTCTTCTAAAAGAGAGGAAAACATTGAAAGAGGATCTGCAAATGAATTTGGTAGAAAATAAAAAGACTAGAAATGTCCAACATAGGTATATAGAAGATATACATGTTATAGATGTATTCCTTGCTTATTAACATGATGTAATTCTTTGGTATTAGATACTGGATTGGTTGGTATGAAGTGTTATACAAAGCAACTCAATGCAATAAATACAATGGCCCAAGTAACTAGCAAGAGAATATGGTGATGATGCTCATCAAGAAACAAATAAAGTGTTATTGTGTTTTTCATCTCCATCAAAGACCTAGCTCGAGATTTATTTTGATTGTTGTTATTTTATTCCAATATTGTGAGAACAATTGTTGTTCAAATAATTATTGTATTCCATAGACGATGGATGAACCATTTTAAATCTTGTTGGTGAAATAACATAACATTGTGATGACCCACAAGTATAGGAGGTGTATCGTGGTATTTTCGAGGGAAGTGAAACCCAATTTATTGATTCGATACAAGGGGAGCCAAAGAATATTTATAAGCCTTAACAACTGAGTTGTCAATTCATCTGCACCTGGAAACAATCTTGCTCATAGCAGTTTATCAGTAGCAACAGTTTTGTAATAGCAATAGCAAAGTAATAGCAGTAGTAAAAGTAAAGACAGTAGTAACTGATACGTTGCAAACGTATCCATAATTTTTCATGTTCCATGCTTGGTTTTTATCTACTTTCTTATGTTTTGTTCCAACTTTGGAGTACTTTTCATATGATTTCTTGGACTAACCTATTAACAAAGAGCCATATTGCCAGCTGCCTGTTTTCTGATGTTTTTGGTTCCAGGAAGTCAGAAAATGAATATTCTCAGAATTGAACGGGACAAAAGCCAAAGTTGATATTTTACGGGAAGACTCACGGAGCCAGAAGACGAGACAGAGAGGGGCCAGGGGCCAGCCACACCATAGGGTGGCGCAGGTCCCCCTAGTCGCGCCACCAGGTGGTGTGGGCCCCTTCGGCCGCCACCAACCTTGCCCTTTCGCCTATAAGAAGCCTCCGATGCAAAAACCCTAGATAGACTAGCCTCCAGCCACGAAAAGTTCCGCATCGCCGCCGCCACCGAAGGGGAGATTCGGGGGACAGAAAGTCTCTGTTCCAGCACCCTGCCGGGACGGGGAAGTGCCCCTAGAGCCATCTCCATCGATCTCCACCACCAACTCCATCACCGTTGCCGATTCCCATGATGATGAGGGAGTAGTTCTTCCTCGAGGCTAAGGGTTCTACTGGTAGCTATGTGTTCATCTCTCTCTCTATGCATGATCATATTGTGATCAGGAGCTTTGTAATCAAGTAGATCTACCTTGCTACTCAAGTGCTTTAATAGATCTCTGCTCTCCCCATATGTGTGAAAGTGACAGCGTGCACACCATGGTGGCACTTAGGCTAGAGATTACAAATACTTGTTATGAGTTATATTTGGAGTTGGATGTCTTTATGAAATTGTGGTGTTTGTTGGAACCATCTAGTGCTCAAGTTGACAGTGTGGGGTTATCTAGATGGGGAAAGCGGACTTTGAGGTGTGCTGTTATAGCCCTACCATCGATTAGAGTGTCCAACCGGAGAGTAGTTCAGCGTAGTATCATAAAGAAGAATATATTTATATGAGAGTGTTCACTAGTGAAAGTATGATCCCTAGGCCTTGTTTCTAAGCACTGAAACACCGTTCGCTATTAGATCTATTACATGTTTGCTTGCTTCTATCTTTATTTCAGTTTTACTTTAGTCTTTTCCACGCCGTCAAGCTCTTTTCTAGCACCGTTGTCTTATATCCATACCACTTGTATTTCACTATCTCTTCACCGAACTAGTGCACCTATACACCTGACAAGTGTATTGGGTGTGTTGGGGACACAAGAGACTTGTATCTTGATTGCAGGGTTGCTCGAGAGGGAATACCTTTGACCACTTCCTCCTTGAGTTCGATAAACCTTGGGTGATCCACTTAAGGGAAAACTTGCTGCTGTTCTACAAACCTCTGCACTTGGAGGCCCAACAACTGTCTACAAGAATAGAAGTGCATAGACATCAGTAACAATCGCAGTAAACAGTAGGATTAAAGCGCGGTAGGCATAGGGATGGATGGATGGGCGTTGCATGGACAAGACAATTCATATAGCAATCAAGACATAGGGCATTTGTAGATAAATAAGATAAAACATCCAAGTACTAGATAATCATAGGAATGTGTTCCATATATAGTCATACGTGCTCGCAATGAGAACTTGCACAATATCTTTTGTCCTGCCAGCCTGTTTGCAGCGGGGCCTGAAGGGAACTACTAGCAATTAAGGTGCTCCTTTTAATAGAGCACCGGAGCAAAGCATTAACACTCCGTGAACACATGTGATCCTCACATCAAAGTCATTCCCTCCGGTTATCCCGATTATTGTCACTTTGGGGCCTTTGGTTCCGGACAACAATATGTGTATACAACTTGCAGGTAAGACCATAAACAATACTATCATAATGAATCAATAACATGTTCAGATCTGAAATCATGGCACTCGGGCCCTAGTGACAAGCATTAAGCATAACAAGTTACAACAAAGTCAAAAAGCACTAATAATAGATACTAGGCACCATGCCCTAACAATCTGATGCCATTACATGAACAATCTCATCCAATCCCTACCATCCCCATAGCCTACATCGGGGGATTACTCGCTCATGGATGGGGGAATCATGGATGGTTGATGGAGAAGCGATAGTGATGATGATGGCGATGATCTTCTCCAATTCCACGCCCCGGCAGGGTGCCAGAACGGAGTTTCTGGTTCCGGATCACGGAATCTGGTGGTGGTGGTGTAGCAGAACTCTTTCTGGAAAAATGTCGAACCCTCCTTGGTTTTTAGGTCAAGAGGCAACTTATAGGCGAAGAGGGAGGCCGAGGGGGTGACCGAGGCGGCCACACCACCCCTTGGCGCGGCCAGGCCTGGCCCGCGTGGCCAAGTGGTGTGGGCCCCTTGTGGCCCTCCTCCGTCTCGTCTTCTGGCTCCGTGAGTCTTCTGGTGAAATAGGATTTTTGGCATATTTTCTGGTATTTTTCCTGATAGTTGATTTTCTGCACAAAAATTAGACACCAAGGTAATTCTGCTGAAAACACGTCAGTCCGTGTTAGTTGTATCCAAATCACACAAGTTTAGAGGAAAAACAATAGCAAAAGTGTTCGGGAAAGTAGATATGTTTTTTACGTATCAACCCCCCCCCCAAGCTTAGCTTATTGCTTGTCCTCAAGCAATTCAGTTGAAAACTGAGTGCGATAAAAAAAAATTCGCGAACACATTTGCTTCATAAGATGTATATATTCCCAGCATATGATCAACTACTTAGGCAATTCATAATCAAGAGTATGCAAATAAGTTTACTTAATAGTCATTGTAAGCTATGAAGAGATTCCAACTCAAAAATAATAAGTAGCATGAAGCATAAACATAAGCAACATTGCAATGCTCATAAAAAGGTATGATAGAGTGGTATCTTGCTTGCCTTTGATTGTATAGCAAATAAATGCCGAGGCACCTCTGAAATTCAAGTGAAGATTAGAAGTAAAGATATCAAATATACAAGCATGAAAGTCATGACACAATTAACCAAATTTTGAGACAAGCACATTACACTAAGAATAACAACTATGCTCTCAAGAAAGTGCTCATAGAATAAGTGGAAGTGAAAAGGTTTTGAACAGTTTGAAAGGCTTCCAAATGCTGAAAGTATGGTACTCATTAGTTTTGAGCTCTCATTGACCCTATCATAAGCATCTTTAAATGGTTATGGTGAAAGTGAGGCCCAATACGAGTTATATGCTTGACAGACCATAAACGGAAATCTCATGTCCCTTGAGTACGAGGGCCGCTCCTCATGCTACTCAAGTTTAGTTACCGGTAAGTTCTTGTCATAGTAAATACATGCGTATCATAGAGAACCGCCAACGGGGTACCCCTTGCCCAATGATACGGAAGAATCCCCATATCAAAATGTCAAGGCAAGTAGACAATGAGCATATTAGCAATCTTCTTATTTACCATGGGAAAAATGGTGCATTTTTCTCTCTTTCCTATTTTCTCATATATTTTTTTCTTTTTCTCAATAACTATCTCTCTCTTTTTTATAAGAAAAATGCTTCCTACATTGCTCATTATGGTTACGCTGCAGGTTTCCACCATGATTAGGCATGGATTAGACCAGCCGCCCAGGCGTTTCTCTAACACACTTACATAACTCCATGGACTTACAAGCTCCCCTTTTATTTCACACCGACGAGATTCGTAAACAAAAGAGCATGATATCAACTGGGTATATATTTACAGGTATTGAAAGCATTCCCCGTGACAGCACGGTTCTGCTAATCCCTAGCCTATAATTTGCAAGCATATAACTTTCATGGACAGTCACAATGGTTCAGGTTTATTAAGTGCAAGAAATAAAGTGTGCCATCAAGTTCGTGAGAGCTTTACTAACTAACTTTCTCATAACAAGCAAACATTTTATTCGGAAGAAAACAAGGCATACTGAAATATGCACGGAATAGCAAATGATGCTAATAGGTAGGTATGGTGGACACTTTTGGCAATATTGGTTTTGGAGAGTTGGAAACACGAGTAGAGCTCATACTCAGTGCATGTGAAGGCTAGCAATAGTAAGGGAGCGACAAACGAGAGATCAATAACTGTCATAATCATGTCTGCAACAAAACAGGACTAATCATGGCATGAAAGTGATTCAAGACCCATGAGGCAAAATAATTCATCGAGGCTTAACCGATTATTGTTTTAGTCATATGCATGCGTGAGCATGTGCCAAGTCAATTCAAGTGAAACATTCAGAGGAGGATACCACAGTGCCATACCAAGATATGAATAGAGCAATGCAAGCGAACATCCATATGACATGCTACAAACCATTAGCAAGCTGGAGCTAATCATAAGAAAGCAAGAACTACTAAGCATTCATAAATAACATACACCTTACATGAACAGACTAAGCATGCAAACAATTATGAGTATATGTACAAAAATGAAAACAAATAGAGTTCGTTACCAGCCTCTTACCACACCTCAAGTTGTCATTAATCCTCATTATTGCCCTTCACTTGTGTGGCTTGAATAATAACATGAAACCGAACTTCACTGAGGAGTGATGAACCCTACAATGAACTTCACAAAACCAAATAAGAATAGAAAATATTTTTGGGTTTTCGATTTTTAAAGGCAAGAACCAAAAGGAAGAACAAGCAAAGCGAAATATTTTTGGGTTTTTCGAATAATCAAAACAAAGCTAAAAGGAAAAAAGCAAACCAAGGCTAAAAAGACAAAGAAGCAAACAAAGAGAAATAACAAAAAAATATTTTGGTATTTTTGTGTTTTGGAAAGCAAAAGAAAGCGAAACATGGATATACAAAGTACCGACTAAACATGGTAAGGAGATGAGTGTGGTGTCGGTGTACCTCCCCCCAAGCTTAGGCTTTTGGCCTAAGTGGGTATCAATCCCAAGCTGGCCAAGATGGAGCGCCTCCGTAGTATGGTGAGGAGGTGACCTCGTCCTGATACGAGCTCGAGGACGCCCCAACGTAGTGCGCAGAATAGTCGTAAGAGGGCACATCCCCCTGGTGCTTCCCGTGGAAACCAAGCAAGCGGAGCTGCTTGTCCACTTCCTCCTCGGAACACGACCATGGCCTCCTGTAAATACTGAACAAAGTAGATTGTGGCAAAGGAATTTCTCTCTCATCTCCATCATTAAACAACATCCAGTATACTAAACCCTCTGTACTAGAGTCAGTAGTGACAAAGTGATGCGTTTTCATAGCAGCAAGATCAAGCCTTTGTGGCGTCAACACAGTATCATTAGGATCCACAGAAAGTTCTAAAGCAGCAACCATACGTGAGGCAATAATTCCTCCATAAATAGGTCCTCTAGCGTCTAGGTGGCGAGCAATGAGAGAGCCAAGATTATACTTGGTATCATTATTAAGTGCAGCAGCGAGGAAGGCCAAATGATAATTAGAAATATTACTAGTGTTTTCCCTACAAAGAATGCTAGTGGCAAGATAATAAACAAAATATCTAAGAGCTGGGAGTTGAATGTTCCTTATCTTTCCGCGCTGAGCCGCACGATCATCGTCATTTGTCACACTTCGGTAGAGCTCCAGCAAATCAGCGGGTCGACCTTGGATATTCTTCACTGTCCCAGTCATGCCTATGCCTACAATGCTGCAAAATCTTTCCAATGGCATGGTAATAGGCAGATTATAAATCTTGAACGAAACAGTGGACTGATAAGGGGTGTTAGTGAAAACGAAACTCTCAATGAAAGTTTTGGTGAGCACGGCATATTTCTCACTCTCATCTTCCATATAGGTGGTCAGCCCAACCCTCTGAACAAGAAGTAAAAACTCATCGAGGATTCCTACAGCTTGCAAAAAGGTAAAACAAGGGAAGGTAGATGGGTGAGCATCTCCCTCATCTCCTTCATTTCCAAAGCGTGGTGCAATAAGATCTTCACTATATGAAGGCCTAAACTAAGAGGCTGATCTTAAAGGCCTTGCCCTCCTAGGTGTGTCCCTCTCAAATATTTCTCCAAAAGTGTGGTTGTTCATCTTTGATATTCTGAAATTTAAACATCCATTATATAAGTGATTGCAAAGTGATTACATAGTGAAGGTAACTACTCATAGGGACTTGTAAGAGGCCTAAACATGCATCAAAACAAATTTTCTAAGCATTGAACAAGCTTACTGATACATTGCAAATGTATCTATAATTTTAATGTTCCATGCTTGGTTTTATCTACTTTCTTATTTTTGTCCACACTGTGGAGTACTTTCTATATGATTTCTTGGACTAACCTATTAACAAGATGCCATTGAGCCAGTTGCCTGTTTTCTGCTGTTTTTGGTTCTAGGAAATTTAGAAAATCAATATTCTCGGAATTGGACCAGACAAAAGCCAAAGTCGATATTTTACCGGAAGACTCACGGAGCCAGGAGATGAGACGGAGAGGGGCCACAGGGTGGCCACACCATATGGTGGCGCGGGCTAGCCCTGGCCGCGCCACCAGGTGGTGTGGGCCCCCTGGCCGCCCACCGACCTTGCCTCTTCGCCTATAAGAATCCTCCCGATGCATAAACCCTAAATCGTCAATCAGAAATCCACGAAAAGTTCCACAGCGCCGCCGCCACCGAAGGGGAGATTCGGGGGACAGAAAGTTTATGTTCCGGCACCTTGCCGGGACGGGGAAGTGCCCCCGAATCTATCTCCATCGATCTCCACCACCATCTCCATCACCATTGCTGATTCCCATGATGAGGAGGGAGTAGTTCTCTCTCGAGGCTAAGGGTTCTACCGGTAGCTATGTGTTCATCTCTCTCTCTATGCATGATCATATTGTGATCATGAGCTTTGTAATCAAGTAGATATACCTTGCTACTCAAGTGCTTTAATAGATCTCTGCTCTCCCCATGTGTTTGAAAGTGACAGCGTGCACACCATGGTGGCACTTAGGCTAGAGATTACAAATATTGTTATGAGTTATATTTGGAGTTGGATATCTTTATGAAATTGTGGTGTTTGTTGGAACCATCTAGTGCTCAAGGTGACATTGTGGGGTTTTCTAGATGGGAAAGGCTTACTTTGAGGTGTGTTGTTATAGCCCTACCATCGATTAGAGTGTCCAACCGGAGAGTAGTTCAGAGTAGTATCATGAAGATAATATATTTATATGGGAGTGTTCACTAGTGAAAGTATGATCCCTAGGCCTTGTTTCTAAGCATTGAAACACCGTTTGCAATTAGATATGTTACATGTTTGCTTGCTTCCATCTTTATTTCAGTTTTACTTTAGTCTTTTCCACGCCATCAAGCTATTTTATATCACCATTACCACTTATAATTATCTATACCACTTGTATTTCACTATCTCTTTGCCGAACTAGTGCACCTATACACCTGATAAGTGTATTGGGTGTGTTGGGGACACAAGAGACTTCTTGTATCTTGATTGCAGGGTTGCTTGAGAGGGAATACCTTTGACCCCTTCCTCCCTGAGTTCGATAAACTTGGGTGATCCACTTAAGGGATAACTTGCTGCTGTTCTACAAACCTCTGCACTTGGAGGCCCAACAACTGTCTACAAGAATAGAAGTGCGTAGACATCACTTACAAGTTCACATAACCTATCACCTACAACAGCAAAATACTCAAGATATAATCCACTAAACACAAATCTACTTGGACAAGCGGAGGAGTCACATACCGGAGAACAAATGCTCCAAATGTCAGCAGCAAAGATGGGCTGAGCAAGGAGATCGAAAAATCGTGGCCAAGAACAACAAGAACACAATTTCGAGCAATGAACTGGTGTTTTCTTGGGAGAGAGAAGGAAGTGGCAAGTGAGAGAGTGAGTGGAGGGCCAGGGGTGGCCCACATCATGGCTAGGCACGCCCCTGGGATGGCCGTGCCACCAGGTGGTGTGCCTGCCTGGTGGCCCCCTTGGTACTCTCCAGGCACTTCTCTGCCCCTTTTTCACGTAAAAATTTAATATGAATTTTCTGGAATGTTTCGAGACACTTTATTTTTTAGCAATTTTCAGGTATTGATGAATGATTTTCTAACAGAAAGATGTTCTTTTGAAATGATGCAAAAAGCAAAACAAAATTAAAACTTTGTATTCCCTTTGTTCATTAAAATCCCTTTGTATTCCCTTTGAAGTTCTAAGACACTTTAATAATTAAGCAACTAACAACAGAAAAGTAAACTAAGTGAAAGAAAAACAAACATGGATAAAATAAAAGTAAGCGAAGATAATCATGGTGAAAACATTGTTTTGTTCATTAAAATCCCTTTGTTAACAAGGTTTATCAGGTCTTGTTACCAAAACAATTTTATATGAAACAAAACTTTGTATTCCACTAATGATTATGTTACCTAAACCTTGATAGCAATGGTCCCAATCATAATAGTTTCATATTTTTCTCGTGGTATGGGACAATATATTTCTCCAACTTGGATGCCCTCAACATGTTCAATTGAATTTAAGCCATAAGTCCTATCAATCTTCTTGGGGAAATAGACAGTATGCTCCTTGTCATTAACAATTAAAGTCACATTTCCTTGATTACAATTAATAACAGCTCCTTCATCAAAATGTTGGAGAGAGTGTACCTCAATAGTGGATGAGTGGGGGATTAGCTTACATAATTCTTCTATAGGAGGTAAATTCTTGACATCTACAGCTTTAATTCCCTTATCCTTAAGACATTTTTAGCTTCCTTCATCACTTCATCATTTAGTTCAATAACTCACCTCTTCTTTGGTTTTGGTGTTGGTGTTGGCTCAGGCACAGTTAACTCAGGTGTAGTTGTATCAGGTGTAGTTGGCTCAGGAGGAGTCCAATCTTCACAATTCTTGCTTATTTTAGACATTAATTCCTTAGCTTCCTTGTGAGTCCTATTCCTGAAAACATAATCAGCACAACTATCCACGTATGTCCTAGATTCTTTAGTTAGTCCATTATAATATATATCAATAAGCTCATTTTTAGGTACTGGATATCTAGCCTGTGCATGAATCAAAGCACAAAACCTTGCCCATGATTCAGGCAATATCTCTTTTTCTCCCTATTTAAAATCAAAAAGTTCCTGCAAAATAGCATGTCTAGCACTAGGTGGGAAATATTTCTGAAGGAAGGTACTAATCAAGCAATCGGGGCTATCAATAGATCTAGGTGGTAAATTATTAAACCAAATTTTAGCTTCTCCTTTCAGTGAAAAAGGGAAAATTTTAGCAACAAAGTAGGTGCGCATCTTAATATCATCAGAAAATAAGCCACTCGTGGTAGAAATCTCAGTCATATGTGCTACCACACTTTCATTCTTAGTCCCACAAAAAGGTTCTTTCTCAACAAATAGTTATGTAAGATAAATCAAGAGAGAAATCATAATCCTTATCCTTAATGTTTATGGAAGATGTAGCAAACTTAGCATTAGGAGATAATTGAGGTCTAACAGTATGTTTCTCAAGAAGACTCTTAATAACACTCCTATCATGGGTGTTTTGACATTCTTTAATAAATTCATCCGTCATTTCTATATATCCGTCTTCAATATCATAGCTCTCTCTAGACTCAGGTGAACTGACAGGTGTAGTAGTGTCTTCATTAGGAGTTTTAGTATTTCCAGCTATAGTTCTAGCAATCGTATCATCTAGGAAAGGACCTAATGAACCACTCTTATCAAGCATAGTAGAAGCATCATCATAAGTATCAGAAGTTTCAGATTCCGCAGTAGTAGCAGTGTGTGTAGCATGTGTATGTGGTGGTGTAAGGAGCTTACTCATAATAAACGGTGAATCAAGAGCAACAGAAGTGTTCAGAACCGTACCTCTCCTTGTACTGGATGGTAAAATAGGGACCTTGCCATCACGAGACTTACCCATGATAGATGGATGACAGCGAACAATAATGATTCCAAGTGAACTTGATAAATAGAGCTATGCTCCCCGGCAATGGCGCTAGAAAATATTCTTGATGACGCACAAGTATAGGGGTGTATCGCTGTATTTTTGAGGGAACTGAAACCCAATTTATTGATTCGACACAAGGGGAACCAAAGATTTTATAAGCCTTAACAACTGAGTTGTCAATTCAGCTGTACCTGGAAACAATCTTGCTCACAATAGTTTATCAGTAGCAACAGTTTTGTAATAGCAATAACAAAGTAATAGCAGTAGTAAAAGTGAAGACAGTAGTAACTATCACATTAAACAGTAGGATTAAAGCGCGGTAGGCATAGGTATGGATGGAGGGGCGTTGCATGGACAAGACAATTCATATAGAAATCAAGACATAGGGCATTTGCAGATAAATAAGATAAATCATCCAAGTACTAGATAATCATAGGCATGTGTTCCATATATAGTCATACGTGCTCGCAATGAGAACTTGCACAACATCTTTTGTCCTGCCAGCCCGTTTGCAGTGGGGCCTCAAAGGAACTACTGGCAATTAAGGTGCTCCTTTTAATAGAGCACCGGAGCAAAGCATTAACACTACACATGTGATCCTCACATCAAAGCCATTCCCTCCGGTTATCCCGATTATTGTCACTTGGGGGCCTTTGGTTCCGGACAACAATATGTGTAGACAACTTGCAGGTAAGACCATAAACAATACTATCATAATGAATCAATAACATGTTCAGATATGAAATCATGGCACTCGGGCCCTAGTGACAAGCATTAAGCATAAAAAGTTGCAACAAAGTCAAAAAGCACTAATAATAGATACTAGGCACCATGCCCTAACAATCTGATGCCATTACATGAACGATCTCATCGAATCCCTACCATCCCCATAGCCTATAGTGGGGGATTACTCACTCATGGATGGGGGAATCATGGATGGTTAATGGAGAAGCGATGGTGATGATGATGGTGCTGATCTTCTCCCATTCCCCCGTCCCGGCAGGGTGCCAAAACGGAGTTTCTGGTTCTGAATCACGGAATCTGGTGGTGGCGGCATAGTGGAACTCTTTTTGGAAAAATGTCGAACCCCCCTTGGTTTTTAGGTCAAGATACAACTTATAGGTGAAGAGGGAGGCCGAGGGGGTGACCGAGGCGGCCACACCACCCCTTGGCGCAGGCAAGCCTGGCCCGCACGGCCAGGTAGTGTGGGCCCCTCGTGGCCCTCCTCCGTCTCGTCTTCTGGCTCCGTGAGTCTTCTGGTGACATAGGATTTTTGGCATATTTTCCGGGATTTTTCCTGATAGTTGATTTTCTGCACAAAAACTAGACACCAAGGTAATTTTGCTGAAAACAGCGTTAGTCCGTGTTAGTTGTATCCAAATCACACAAGTTTAGAGGAAAAAATAGCAAAAGTGTTCGGGAAAGTAGATAAATTTTGGACGTATCACACTGATGCTAAAATGTCACAAGACAAAATAGTTATAATTTCAGTTAATTAAGGAACCACCTTTTAAATTATATCAGAAAGATAGATATGAAGAAACACCATGATGATGGACTTTTGGAGTCATTTGTTTTAGAATAAATTGATTATTGTAAGACTTTTTTATAGATAACTGAAAATCCATTCATGGGCCAAAAACAAAATAGGAAGTTGACTTACTTGAGGTCATACATGTTGATGCATGTAGTCCATTTTATGAAACCGTCTATGGTGGATTATTATACTTGTATACTTTCACGGAGGATTTGAGTATATATATATATATATGAGTATATCTATTTAATGAGAAACAAGTATGAGACATTTTAAACATATTCAAAGGTTTTAGTTGGAAGTAGAAATCACCATAACAAGAGAATCAAGTATTTATGATTGGATCATAAAGGAAGATTTTTGAGTTACGAGTTCAGCAAACATCTAAGAGTTGAGAAATTGTTTTCTAGACTTGCATTTCATGAAACACCATGGTAGTATGGAGTGTTTGAGAATGTAATTGAACCTAGTTTGACTTGGTAGGACCAAACATAAAACTACCATTATAATTTTAAATGTTATGCTATAGTGACTACCGCTTTTTACACCGAAAAGAGCAACATCACAATTCGATGAAATGACACCATTAGTTCTAGCAAGGGATAAAACCCAGGATGTCTTTTCTTGAATTTTTGTATGCAAGGCATATGTAAAATGTTTATAACCAAAGTCGGATAAGCACATCTTTGTAGGTTATCCCAAAGAAACCGCTAGGTATTCCTCCATCATAACATTGAAGACAAAAGTGTTTATCACTTAAAAGAATAAGTTCCTTGAGAAGGAATTTTCTGTGAAAAATTAAGTGGGGGACAATAGAATTTTGATGAGGTTGCTGAACGTCAGAACCATGTGCTAAGTAGCATAGCAATGGAAAGGTGTTATGGAGGAAACTACATTGCTCATGGCTCTCATGGCTACAAATGTAGTCCCAGAAATCTAAGTTCCTATTAAACCAAATGGGTCAGGTAGTAATCAAATAGCATGATTTGAGAACAAATTATTATTGTTGGATGATACTTGTGCTTTGTATCATCATAATAGCCACATATAGAACTAGTTCATATTGTTATTTGCATTGTCATATCATTGTTTATGCTTTTTTAGATGATTTATTAGACTTCCTGATGTCTACGCACTTCTATTCTTCTAGACAGTTGTTGGGCCTCCAAGTGCAGAGGTTTGTAGAACAGCAACAAGTTTTCCCTTAAGTGGATCAGCCAAGGTTTATCGAACTCAGGGAGGAAGTGGTCAAAGGTATCCCTCTCAAGCAACCCTGCAATCAAGATACAAGAAGTCTCTTGTGTCCCCAACACACCCAATACACTTGTCAGGTGTCTAGGTGCACTAGTTCAGCGAAGAGATAGTGAAATACAAGTGGTATAGATAATTATAAGTGGTAACGGTGCCAGAAAATAGCTTGATGGCGTGGAAAATACTAAAGTAAAACTGAAATAAAGATGGAAGCAAGCAAACATGTAACAGATCTTATTGCAAACGGTGTTTCAATGTTTAGAAACAAGTCCCAGGGATCATACTTTAACTAGTGAACACTCTCATATAAATATCTTCTCTTTATGATACTACTCTTAACTACTCTCCGGTTGGACACTCTAATCCATGGTAGGGCTATAACAGCACACCTCAAAGTAAGCTTTTCCCATCTAGAAAACCCCACACTGTCACCTTGAGCACTAGATGGTTCCAACAAACACCACAATTTCATAAAGACATCCAACTCCAAATATAACTCATAACAAGTATTTGTAATATCTAGCCTAAGTGCCACCATGGTGTGCACGCTGTCACTTTCACACACATGGGGAGGGCAAAGATCTATTAAAGCACTTGAGTAGCAAGGTAGATCTACTTGATTACAAAGCTCATGATCACAATATGATCATGCATAGAGACGGATATGAACACATAGCTACCGGTAGAACCCTTAGCCTCGAGGAAGAACTACTCCCTCATCATCATGGAAATCTACAATGGTAATGGAGATGGTGGTGGAGATTGATGGAGATGGCTCCGGGGGCACTTCCCCGTCCCGGCAGGGTGCCGGAACAGAGACTTTATGTCCCTCAAATCTCCCCTTCGGTGGCGGCGGCGCTGTGGAACTTTTCATGACTGGAGGCTTCACTCCCTAGGGTTTTTGCCTCGAGGGAGATATATAGGAGAAAGAGGCAAGGTCAGTGGCCGGCCAGGGGGCCCACACCATGCCCTGGCGCGGCCAAGGGGGACCCGCACCCAGGGGTGGTGTGGCCACCCTCTGGCCCCTCTCCGTCTCGTATTCTGGCTCCATGAATCTCCGAAAAAAAAGGCATATTGGCTTTTGTCCTGTCCAATTCCGAGAATATTCATTTTCTGACTTTCTGGAACCAAAAACAGCAGAAAACAGGCAACTGGCACTGTGACTCTTATTAATAGGTTAGTCCAAGAAATCATATGAAAAGTACTCCAAAGTGTGGACAAAACATAAGAAAGTAGATAAAACCAAGCATGGAACATCAAAAATTATAGATACATTTGCAATGTATCACTTCCCTACAAAGTCTCTTGTTTTGGTATTTAATTTCTAGGAGGTAGAAACCTCATTTTTTGTATTTTTCTATTTTAGGGACTTTTTGGACACCAATTAATTCTAGGAAAAATACCAAGAAAGTTTTCATCGCGAGAAGGACATTGGGCACTAGAACCACGTGAGGAGAGCCACGAGGGCCGAAAGATCCCAAGTGGCACAACCATCTTACTAGGTCACACCACCTAGGCCCATTCGGGTCTCGAGCGTTGTCTTAACTCCCTTTTTATAGATGCCTCCTTTTCACCCTAAAATCTACACCATATTTGCCCACAATTTACAGAGGCGGCGATAGAGGCGAAAGTCCTCTTCTACTCTAGAACAGGGTGGATCCTGCTTCTCCGAGGCCTCCGTAGAGGGGGAAATCAAAGCCATCAATGTCACCACTTCTTGGAATAGGGTAAGGCGTTTCAACACCATATCCATTATCCCCAACATCAGCACAATATCCATCTCAAATACCCACATGACCACCCTCATATTTTGTGATAATATTGAACCCTGGGTATTCTTTTAGTGCCTTGTGCATGATTATGCTTGGTAACTTGTCATTATTTGGTGGTGAAGTTATAATTAAAGATTGTGTTGTATTTCATATGCCACTGATCCATGTCATGTTTCACCATTATGAGTAGTTACCCATGTTCGTGAGGGCATATGATGAGTTGGTTATGATTTTTATATAGTATTAGAGTCAATAATAGCGCTAGATTGTTTTGGCTCAAACTGCTATCCCCGTCGTTCCGATTATTTTCAGTCATAGGATGTACACCAAGGAGGACACGCGATGGCATCGCAATAGAGCCCTACTATCCCGTGAGACAGGTCGCGCCGTGGGCTAGTGCGAAAGATTCCATACCTCAACCTATCCTCATGATCTAGTCATACGCCGTAGCTTCTTGGATCCAATATCACCGAGTGGGCCTGGTGTATCTTCTCATCACGTGATAGAAAAAATCCCGATCTTTATGCATACACCTCAACCTATCCCTTTGGAATACCTAATAGACACCTTTATAATCACCTTGTTATAGTGTGAAGGTTGATGCAATCAAGACAACCTCGGCTGATAGTGATTGAATATGATCTCATGGTCTAAGGAGAATGTCACTATGTTTCCTAACGATGAACTGTGTGACTTGATCGTGTTGCAATACTTATGTTGGGTAAACATGTCCATCACATCATTCACTAATGATATGACATCATTATCAATTGACATAAATGCTCATGATCAGGAAAACTTGATCATCAATTGACCAATGAACTAGTGGAATAGAGGCTACCAGGGACTTAGTTTGTTTACATACCACAAGTTAACAATGTGAGATGCAAGACACACTAATATGTTCACACACTCAAATCGATTACAATTTTTTTTAAATTCCAAACTAATCCAAACGATAAATGAAGAGGGAGAGTGTCGTCTTCCATCATCATCTTGCTTGCCATCAACACACCATGTCGCCTCATCCCGTCCACGCAACTCTCAAGTAGTGGGTCATGTTTTCATAAAGCAGAACAAACATCAAATACTTAGTAAAACTGCAATAAGTGTTTTGTAAGGGAAAACATTTATGAACTATATATCATATATATATACCTTATCCATCAATGATCTCTCCTGCAATTGGTTCTACCTTCATAGTGTTGGAGATATGCCCAAGAGGCAATAATAAAAGTGGTTATTATTATATCTTTGTGTTTGTGATGAATGTTTACATCCCATGCTATAACTGTATTATTAGGAAACACTAATACTTGTGTGTTTTGTAAACATATAAGAGTCCCTAGTAAGCCTCTTGTTGAACTAGCTTGTTGATTAATTGATGATCATGGTTTCCTGATCATGGACATTAGGATGTGATTAATAACAAGGTTATATCATTAGGAGAATGATGTGATGGACACACACCCATAGTAAGCGTAGCATAAGATCAAGTGATTAAGTTTGTATTGCTATAAGCTTTTAAATGTATAGTAACCTAATCCTTCGACCATGAGGTTGTGTTAATCACCATCACCGGATGGGTACTTTGATGACATCAAACGCTGCTTCGTAACTGGGTGGTTATAAAGGTGTCATTGGGTATTCTGAAAGTATGTGTTGAAGCGCATGGACCAATATTGGGATTTGTCCATCCATATGACAGATAGATATGCTCTGGGCCCTCTCGGTGGAATGTCATCTAGTTAGCTTGCAAGCATGTGACTGGGTCACAAGGGATGACATAACATGGAATGAGTAAAGAGTACTTATCAGTCACGAGGTAGAACTAGGTATGGAGATACCGACGATCAAACCTCGGATAAGTATAGTATCGCGAGACAAAGGGAATTGGTTTCGTATGTAAATGGTTCTATCGATCACGAAGTCATCGTTGAGTATGTGGGAGCCATTATGGATCTCTAGGTCCCGCTGATGGTTATTGATAGGAGATGTGTCTCTGTCATGTCTACATATTCACGAACCGTAGGGTGACACACTTAAGGTTCAAAGTTGTTTTAAGTAGATATGGAATGTGCGTTGGAGACCGAATCTTTTTCGGAGTCTTGGATTGGATCCGGGACATCATGAGGAGATCCGGAATTGTCCGTAGAATAAGATTCATATATTGGGGATCATTTTCTGAGTTAGGAAATGTTCCGGAGTATTTGTATGAGGATTCTAGAAGGTTTCGGAATGTTCCGGAAGGTTCTGGAAGATTTCTTGGAGTTTGCTTGAAAACCAAGAAAGGGATCAAGGAGTCCTTGTGGGGCAAGACAAGGAGTCGTGGGGTGGGGGAGGACTCCTCCCCCCTTCCCAATCCGCCGGCCAAGGAGGGTGGGGAGTCCTACTAGGACTCCCCCTCCCAAGGCTCCCTCCCTCCTTTAAATAGAGGGGTGGAGGCGCCACCCCCTGGCCCCCTCCACCACTCCAAACCCTAGCCGCCCCTCTCCTCTTTCTCTCTTCTGCCCAGGCTTAGGCGAAGCCCTGCAGAATTCTCTACTCCACCACCACCACCACGCCGTCGTGCTGCTAGGATTCCGTGGAGAAGATCTACTACCTCCGCTGCTCGCTGGAACGAGGAGAGGAAGGTCTGCTTCGACTCCGTACGTGTGACCGACTGCGGAAGCGTTGCCGGAACGCGGCGCCGGAAGGATCGTCCACACGATCTTGAGATCGGCAAGTGATCGACTACATCAACCACGAGATCTAATCTCATAACGCTTTCGGATCTACAAGGGTTAGTACAGATCTATCTCGTTGCACATGTCTAATAGATTAGATCTTGGCTTTTATCTAGATTAGATCTGGTTTTTGTTCGTTCTTGCGGTAGAATTTTTTTGTTTTCCATGCTACGAACCCATCAGTGGTATCAGAGCCAGGTTTATGCGTAGATCTGTTGCACGAGTAGAACACAATGGTGTTGTGGGCATTGGTGCTCGTGCCGTCTTTTGCTTTGTGTACTTTGCATCTTGCGGCATGGTGGGATGAAGCGGCTCGGGCTAACCTTACATGTCATCGCACATGAGACTTGCTCCACGCTTGACGTGTAACTTGCTTTGCACAAGTGGCTTTGCGGGTGTCTGTCTCTCCCACCATAGTATAGATCTAATTTACACTTTGCACTTGATAGCACTTGTATCAACGTTGTGGTTCAGTTTCGTAGGTAAGATCCGTTCTTGTTCGAAATCCCCAAACCATGTAAAATATGCAAAGAAAATTAGAGGCGTCTAACTTTTTTTTGCAGGGGTTTTGTGATGTGATATGGCCATCATGTGATTGTGATTATATTTGATGTATGCAATGATCCTTGTTGTAATATGGCAACCGGCAGGAGCCTAGTGGTTGTCTTTAATTCTGTTAAGACATGCGTGTATATTCATCTTGTAATAGCTTTATTCCAAGTAGTTGTAATAGTTGCTAGTGATGATGGACAACCATGAAGCGGCACCACTAACCTTGACGCAATGCTGGTGATGATGGAGATCATGTTCGTGCTTTAGAGATGGATATCAAAGGCGCAAGAAGAGAGGGCCATATCATATCACACTGATTATGAATTGCCTGTGATGTTAATCCTTTATGCATCTTGTATTGCTTAGATCGCGACGGTAGCATTATAAGATGATCCCTCTCACTAAATATCAAGTAATAAAGTGTTCACCCTTAGTTGGCACCGTTGCTAAGACTCGTCGTTTCGAAGCATCTCGTGATGATCGGATGTGATAGATTGTACGTGTGCATACAACGGGTGCAAGCTAGATTTGCACAAGCGGAAACTAAGGTTATCTTGACGAGCCTAGCATGTACAGACATGGTCTCGGAACACGGAATACCGAAAGGTAGAGCATGAGTCATATAAGTGATATGATGAACATGAAGATTGTTCGCCGATGAAACTACATCTTCTCTCGTGAAGATCGGACTTAGTGTAGTGGACTTGGTTCGTGTAATCACTAAGACAATGTGAGGGATGTTGTTTTGAGTGGGAGTTCACCTAGCTAATTTAATAATTAAATTTGAACTCAATTTATCATAAACTTAGTCTAAACTACTTGCAAATTTGTTGTAGATTATGGCAACCCCCTCCATCAATTTCAATGCGTTCCTAGAGAAAGAAAAGCTTAAGAACAATGGAAGCAATTTCACGGACTGGTTCTGTGGACTGAAGATCGTCCACAGGGCTGGTCAGTTGACCTATGTGCTCGAAGCACCGCTAGGTGACCCACCTGCAGAAGATGCCACTGATGACGTAAAGAATGTTTACGCCACTCGGAAAAATCACTACTCCACAGTTCAGTGTGCCATCCTGTACGGTTTAGAAGCGGAGCTCCAGAAGCGTTTTGAGCACCACGACCCGTTTGAGATCATTAAGGAGCTCAGGCTAATTTTTGAGACTCGCGCGTCCATGGAGAGCTATGAGGCCTCCGAAAAGTTCTTTAACTGTAAGATGGAAGAGGGAAGCTCCGTTAGTGAGCACGTGCTCACCATGTCTGGGTACGCAAACAAGCTCCAAGAGTTGGGGATATCGATTCCTAATGAGTTAGGGATTTACCGTCTCCTCCAATCACTACCACCAAGTTACAAGAACTTTGTGATGAACTACAATATGCACTGCATGAACAAGACGTTGCCTGAACTATCGTCCATGCTGAAAACTGCTGAAGTGGAGATCAAGAAAGGAGCACCAAGTGTTGATGGTCAATAAGACCACCAATTTCAAGAGACAGGGCAAGCCTAAGAAGAAGGGCAACTTCAAGAAGGACGGCAAGAAAGCTGCCGCACCTGCAAAGAAGCCCAAGGCTGGTCCCAAGCCTGAAACCGAGTGCTTCTACTGCAAGGGTGCTGGTCACTGGAAGCGTAACCGCCCCAAGTACCTGGCAGATCTGAAGAACGGCAACATCAAGAAGAAAGGTATATTTGATATATATGTTATAGATGTGTATCTTACTAGTAATCGTAGTAGTGCCTGGGTATTTGATACTGGTTCGGTTGCTCATATTTGTAACTCGAAACAGGAGCTGTGGAATAAACGAAGACTGGCGAGAGACGAGGTGACGATGCGCGTTGGAAATGGCTCCAAGGTTGATGTGATCGCCGTCGGCATGCTCCCTCTACATCTACCTTCGGGATTAGTTTTAAATTTGAATAATTGTTATTTGGTGCCTGCGTTAAGCATGAACATTATATCTGGATCCTGTTTATTGCGAGACGGTTACTCTTTTAAGTCCGAGAATAAAGGTTGTTCGATTTATATGAGTAATATCTTTTATGGTAATGCACCTGAGATGAATGGTTTATTCTTACTGAATCTCGATAGTAGTGATACACATGTTCACAACATAGATGCTAAACGAATAAAATTGAATGATAATTCTACATACATGTGGCACTGTCGTCTTGGTCACATTGGAGTGAAGCGTATGAAGAAACTCCATTCTGATGGACTTCTTGAATCACTTGACTTTGAATCACTTGAAAGATGCGAAGCATGTCTAATGGGAAAAATGACTAAGACTCCATTCTCTGGTACAATGGAGCGAGCTACAGACTTATTGGAAATAATACATACCGATGTGTGCGGTCCAATGAGTGTAGCATCGCGTGGTGGATATCGTTATGTTCTCACTTTCACGGATGACTTAAGTAGATATGGGTATGTCTACTTTATGAAACATAAATCCGAAACTTTCAAGAAGTTTAAGGAGTTTCAAAGTGAAGTGGAATATCATTGTAACAAGAAGATTAAGTTTCTGCGTTCTGACCGCGTAGGTGAATATCTGAGTTATGAGTTTGGCATACATTTAAAGAAATGTGGAATACTTTCGCAGTTGACACCGCCGGGAACACCACAGCATAATGGTGTGTCCGAACGTCGTAATCGAACTCTCTTAGATATGGTTCGATCTATGATGTCTCTTACAGATTTACCGTTATCATTTTGGGGCTATGCATTAGAGACAGCCGCATTCACTTTAAATAGGGCACCATCTAAATCCGTTGAAACGACACCGTACGAATTGTGGTTTGGTAAGAAACCTAAGTTGTCGTTCTTTAAAGTTTGGGGTTGCGAAGCATATGTAAAGAAGTTACAACCTGATAAGCTAGAACCCAAAGCGGAGAAATGCGTCTTCATAGGATACCCTAAAGAAACAATTGGGTATACCTTCTATCATAGATCCGAAGGCAAAGTTTTCGTTGCCAAGAATGGATCCTTTCTTGAGAAGGAGTTTCTCTCGAAGGAGGTGACTGGAAGGAAAGTAGAACTCGATGAGGTTATTGAACCTTCTCTCGGATTTGAGAGTAGCGCAGCACCGGAAGATGTTTTTGTGCCGCCTGCACCAATTGGAGAGGAAGCTAATGATAATGATCATGAAACTTCAAACGAAGTTACTGCTGAACCTCGCAGGTCAACGAGGGTTCGTACCACTCCTGATTGGTATGACTCTGCCTTGAACGTCATGTTGGTGGACAACGCTGATGACCCTGCGACGTATGAAGAAGCTATGGTGAGCCCAGATTCCGACAAATGGCTCGAAGCCATGAAATCCGAAATGGGATCCATGTACGAAAACCAAGTGTGGACTTTGGTGGACTTACCGGATGGCCGTAAGGCTGTCGAGAACAAATGGATTTTCAAGAGAAAAACAGATGCTGATGGTAATGTTACCGTCTATAAAGCTCGACTTGTCGCGAAAGGGTTCCGACAAATTCAAGGAGTTGACTATGATGAGACATTCTCACCAGTAGCGAAGCTAAAGTCTGTGAGGATTTTGTTAGCAATTGCTGCAAATTTCGATTATGAGATTTGGCAGATGGATGTTAAAACGGCGTTGCTTAATGGTGACATTGAGGAAGAGTTGTATATGGTACAACCCAAGGGTTTTCTCGATCCTAAAGATGCTGACATGGTATGCAAACTTCAGCGCTCCATTTATGGACTGAAGCAAGCATCCCAGAGTTGGAATCAACGTTTTGATAAAGTAATCAAAAACTTTGGATTTATACAAACTTATGGAGAAGCTTGTATTTACAAGAAAGTGAGTGGGAGCTCTGTAGCATTTCTAGTACTATATGTAGATGACATATTGTTGATTGGGAATGATATAGAACTTCTTAATAGCGTCCAAGCCTATTTGAATAATAGTTTTTCAATGAAGGATCTTGGCGAAGCGGCATATATTCTAGGCATCAAGATTTATAGAGATAGATCAAGACGCCTAATAGCGCTTTCACAAAGTACATACTTAGACAAAGTTCTAAAGAAGTTTAAAATGGAAAATAGCAAGAAAGGGTTCGTGCCCATGTTGTCAGGTAAGACCTTGAGTAAAACTCAAAGTCCAGCTACGGCAGAAGATAGAGAGAAAATGAATAATATTCCCTATGCCTCGGCCATAGGTTCTATCATGTATGCCATGCTGTGTACAAGACCGGATATAGCACATGTTGTTAGTTTGACTAGCAGATATCAAAGTGATCCTGGAATGGAGCACTGGACAGCGGTCAAGAATATCCTAAAGTACCTAAATAGGACTAAGGATATGGTTCTTTCTTATGGAGGTGATGAACAACTTGTTGTAAACGGTTACACCAATGCTAGTTGGAACACCGATCCGGATGACTCGAAGTCACAGTCGGGATACGTATTTATTTTGAATGGTGCTGCAGTGAGTTGGAGGAGTGCAAAGCAAAGCGTTGTGGCAAAATCTTCAACTGAATCGGAATACATAGCTGCTTCGGAGGCTGCACAAGAAGCCGTATGGATGAAGGAATTCATTACTGAACTTGGCGTGGTTCCCAGTGCGTTGGACCCGATGGCCATCTACTGTGACAACACAGGTGCCATAGCTAATGCACAGGAGCCAAGGTCACATAGCAAGCTGAAGCACATCAAGCTACGTTTCCACGCTATTCGCGAGTATGTCCGAGATGGTGACATAAAGATTTGCAAAGTACACACTGATCTGAATGTGGCAGATCCGTTGACTAAACCTCTCCCTAGGGCAAAGCATGACCAACACCAGAACGCCATGGGTGTTCGGTATATTACCATGTAATCTAGATTATTGACTCTAGTGCAAGTGGGAGACTATTGGAGATATGCCCAAGAGGCAATAATAAAAGTAGTTATTATTATATCTTTGTGTTTATGATGAATGTTTACATCCCATGCTATAATTGTATTATTAGGAAACACTAATAATTGTGTGTTTTGTAAACATATAAGAGTCCCTAGTAAGCCTCTTGTTGAACTATCTTGTTGATTAATTGATGATCATGGTTTCCTGATCATGGACATTAGGATGTGATTAATAACAAGGTTATATCATTAGGAGAATGATGTGATGGACACACACCCATAGTAAGCGTAGCATAAGATCAAGTCATTAAGTTCGTATTTCTATAAGCTTTTAAATGCATAGTAACCTAATCCTTCGACCATGAGGTTGTGTTAATCACCATCACCGGATGGGTACTTTGATGACATCAAACGCCGCTACGTAACTGGGTGGTTATAAAGGTGTCATTGGGTATTCTGAAAGTATGTGTTGAAGCGCATGGACCAAGATTGGGATTTGTCCATCCATATGACGAATAGATATGCTCTGGGCCCTCTCGGTGGAATGTCATCTAGTTAGCTTGCAAGCATGTGACTGGGTCACAAGGGATGACATAACATGGAACGAGTAAAGAGTACTTATCAGTAACGAGGTAGAACTAGGTATGGAGATACCGACGATCAAACCTCGGATAAGTATAGTATCGCGAGACAAAGGGAATTGGTTTCGTATGTAAATGGTTCTATCGATCACGAAGTCATCGTTGAGTATGTGGGAGCCATTATGGATCTCTAGGTCACGCTGATGGTTATTGATAGGAGATGTGTCTCTGTCATGTCTACATATTCACAAACCGTAGGGTGACACACTTAAGGTTCGAAGTTGTTTTAAGTAGATATGGAATGTGCGTTGGAGACCGAATGTTGTTCGGAGTCTCGGATTGGATCCGGGACATCACGAGGAGATCCAGAATTGTCCGGAGAATAAGATTCACATATTGGGGATCATTTTCTGAGTTAGGAAATGTTCCGGAGTATTTGTATGAGGATTCTAGAAGGTTTCAGAATGTTCCGGAAGGTTCTGGAAGATTTCTTGGAGTTTGCTTGAAAACCAAGAAAGGGATCAAGGAGTCCTTGTGGGGCAAGACAAGGAGTCGTGGGGGGGGGGAGGACTCCTCCCCCCTCCCCAATCCGCCGGCCAAGGAGGGTGGGGAGTCCTACTAGGACTCCCCCTCCCAAGGCGCCCTCCCTCCTTTAAATAGAGGGGTGGAGGTGCCACCCCCTGGCCCCCTCCACCACTCCAAACCCTAGCCGCCCCTCTCCTCTTTCTCTCTTCTGCTCAGGCTTAGGCGAAGCCCTGCAGAATTCTCTACTCCACCACCACCACCACGCCGTCGTGCTGCTGGGATTCCGTGGAGAAGATCTACTACCTCCGCTGCTCGCTGGAACGAGGAGAGGAAGGTCTGCTTCGACTCCGTACGTGTGACCGACTGCGGAAGCGCTGCCGGAACGCGGCGCCGGAAGGATCGTCCACACGATCTTGAGATCGGCTAGTGATCGACTACATCAACCACGAGATCTAATCTCGTAACGCTTTCGGATCTACAAGGGTTAGTACAGATCTATCTCGTTGCACATGTCTAATAGATTAGATCTTGGCTTTTATCTAGATTAGATCTGGGTTTTGTTCGTTCTTGCGGTAGAAATTTTTTGTTTTCCATGCTACGAACCCATCACATAGTTCGCAATTGAGATAGGAAATCATGAAAGGTGAATGCTTCCTCTCGCATGACATATCCCCTGATAACATCTTTGTAGCTGGGGGAAGCAAACGCAACAAACCATCTCATGTACAAGGTGTCCATGAATCTTATGCATGATAGTTTCAGGTGACTATTCAACTAGGTGTTTTCTTCCATTTTCTTTGAAAGAAACTCATCCAAAATCTCATACTTAATCACTCTTACTTGCACATAAAGAGAGCTTTCAGATCATCGATCATATCCTATGGCTCAACGTGATGAAACCGTGGTCGCAATTCAGGGACCATGGAGAAGAGAATAGTGCATTGGAAAATAATGAACATGTCACGGTGAGCGCGATCATAATCATCATCTTTCTCATAAGCGGAGTTATCGGGAGCATCTTCTAATGGTTCACGTATCACGTAGAGCAATTCATTCACATTGGGGATGTCCCTCAAGCGTTGGTACCAACCGATAAAGTTTGACCCATCTACTTTAAGTTCCTAATCACGCAAGAAAGACCCGTGGTCAAAATACACATGGGGATACGACATGATATACAAGGATATTGCAAAGACATTAAGACTAAGTTCATAATACGAGTTCAAGTTTTATAATCAAATTATTAATGAGCTCCTACTAGAACTATCATCCCTAAGATGGTTTAGTGATTACACGACCCAAATTTACTACACCACCCTGATCGTCACGGCCGGTGATATAGCTGCAAAGGTGGACATGAAGTATTGACCAGATCATTCATGTGACTCATGCTTGATCTTTCGATCTCCCATGTTTCGAGGTCATGTATGTACATGCTAGTCCTGCCAATTTAACCTAAGTGTATTTGCCGGGCAACATGGCTTACACCCACCATATGTGAATGTCGATATGTCTAACACCCGATCGTCATGGCGTGCTTCATAACAGATAACGTTATTAGGGGTGTACAGTAAGGAAGAGAACTATTGTTGGTATTGATTAGGGATCATCTTATAAATGCTACTACGAGTATCTAATACTAGCAATCAATAAGATGCATAAAGGATTAACATCCATGTAGTTCATATTGTGTGATATGATACGGTCCTTCATGATTGCGCCTTGATCTCCATCTAGCGCTCCGACATGATCTCCATCTTTCCCACCAGAATGGAGCCAAGTCCACGACACCTATACTTGGTCGTCCATAATTATGATACACTACTACAAAAACTTAGTAACAGAAAGTAATCTACTTTACATCATGATCTCAGCACACAGGCCATCAAATAGAATGAACAACCAAGTGGCTCCTCCCAGTTACTTTACAAAATGTGCATTTCATACAACAATACAAAATTCACATTATGATCATACCACATCACATGCCCCTACAAAATAAAGTTAGATGACTCTACTTTATCTCTCGCATATTTTACGTGCATGCTAGGGCTTTCGCATAGAACCGTTTCACACCTACGAAATTCAATCACAACATTGATAAAATAATTGTCTCTATTATACCCCTTCTAGGGCCCTCCGTTGCAAACGCCATATCAACTACTATGAGAGAGACATACAACCGCCAGCCGCATATATGGTACAAGCCATATGTCAAGTGTAGAACCAGTCTCGCATAAGATTAAGTGTAAGGCAGGTCCAGTCCACTTTATCAAATAGTACAACGATATAAATAAGTACACGTGAGAGGGTAACATCTATAAGATCAATGCTCATATTCATCATATGTTCTAATCGTACAAGCATAACTACGCATAGATTGGATCTGATACCACTAAAGGGGTCCGCAGCAGAAAACAATATTTTTTCTAACTACCACAACACCAATGCCATGACTTATCTATGAGTTAATGTTGTAATATGAGAGCCTTATTGACATACCCTTGTAGACTAAAAATGTTTAATATTCATGATAAACATGGATGAAGTAGTCGAACAATGTAGCCGACCTCAAGGTCATGTTGCTCCCCGCATGATGTCCAAGTGCCACAACTAGCAGCACATGCGTGGTTTCAAACACGTTGGTGCTCAACAACGAATCACGGTCTCTCCGATCTAGCCGAGATTGTAGAAGTAGATCTTATGAAATGGGGATCCAGCAGTGTGTGAAATCTCAAGATTTTAGAAATTGGGACTAGATTTTTTTGAATTTGCATGTGATTCATGATCATTGCATTGCATATTGGCATCATGAATAATTCTCAAATAAAAATAAAGACCTAAAACCCAAAATTCTATGTGCCACTTTATGCTTAAAGGGAATTAAATAGGCTTTATTAAAACCATTATTGCTAGGACAACAAGACTTGCTAAATACTAGCCTAAAACGATCTACCCGAATTTAGAAATTTTTTGAAACAAGTTAGAACTCTTTTGGAGTTCAAATGAAAAAGATATGACAAAAATAAATAAACAGAAAATGGAAAAAGAAAAAGAACAAAAATATATATAACTAAACCTACCCCCGCCGCAGCCCATGACCCAGCCCGCCTAGCCGCCTTCTTCCTGCCGCTCGCCTGCCCTTCTAGGCAGTGCGCTGCCGCAGCAACTGGGGTCGGCCCAGCTAGCAACCGCCAGCCCGCGTGCGTGTGCCGCCCCCTGACAGGAGGGACTCGCCTATCATCTCCATTGTGGCCGACATGGACACTGTAGCACGGCCGCATATCGTAAACGAATCGGGCTATCCGCCCTGCCCCTCTCCCCACCACCTCCCTCTTATAAGTCGTTCCCCCGCCACATTTTTCCTCTCGCCACGCTCGCGAAAACCCTAGCACAAGCCCGGATTTCGAGCTCGTCTTCCGCCACCGCCGCAGTACTCAGGGAAGCCGACGCCACCGATGGTTCTGAGCCCCCCTTGACCTTTTTTTGCACAATCATGCTCACTGTGATCTGCCGCTTCACCCCATATCTTTCCCCCTCTCGTTTGCAGCGGAGCGCCACCATTTCCTTGTCAAAGCTCGCCAGAGCCATAGACAATTACCGTCGTACGGGGAAGACAAGATCACCACCGAAAGGATGAAAGTGACCACGAGGAGGAGACGATCTCGATCATCAAGCTCTCCTCCGCTAAGGACCACCGAAACATCGTTGACAGCCGCCACCTGTGCCGCCACCACCGTCCATCATCGCCCGCCAGGTGACCTCGCAAAGTTTTGATCCCGGCCGTCCGATCTAAAATCTACGCTCCAGATTGGACCCCCCGGCCGAACGGGTACATTCCAATGGAGTGATGCTACATGGCACGCCCAGTCAGCGCCGCATTCACCACAGCCCAGTCAGCGCTGACACAATAAAAATTAATAAATTTAACTTTAAATTTGCAGAATATAGATCTATCTTCTAAAATTCATAGGAAATTCATACTAAGTCCAAAAATTATGAATAATATATCAAATTGAATCTATTTTAATGTAGATTAATAATATCGGATTTGACATAGCTTTCGATAAATAGTTAACTAGTAATAATTTAATAAGTTTTAATGGCCTTTTAGAGTATTAAATTCATAGTAAATTGTTTACAAACCCGAAAAATATGAATAACATGTCCCTGGAATCACAATCTCGTGTAGATTTCAGATCTGGTTTTAGTTTATTTTTTTGACAATGTGAACTATTTAAATGAATTAAACTCTATTAAATTCTAATTAAATCCTAGAAAAAGAACTACAACTCTGATTAGCAGGAATCCAATTTCTAGTAGTCCGTATTAATGCCCTCTGTCTGTTACACTCCAGATCCCAATTTAATTCGACAAATAGAAGAAAAGTTACAATAGATCTATTAAAACCCCAATAATGGAAATCAATTAATAATAACAAACACTCTATTGTACTAAATGATCTCCAACATGCTTCATGTGATCTAATATTGTTTAGAGAACTAATAATCAAATGCAAGTTGTCTTTGGAAATCTGGAATCTTTGGCAGAAGCTCCACTCATCCCTCTGCCAGCCCAACAATTTGAAGTCCTCGGGAAAGTGTGGTCTAATTAAAGGTAGCTAGCCCACCAATTATATCTTCTAAATCATCCACACTAACAATTTGAAATGGAAATCATCATAAGCCGTCGGGGAAAGAAGGAAGTTTGTCCTCAGGGCCATTATGACATATTAAATTGTCATGCATGCATTTGCACATTTGTTTATGATTGTATGGTTGTTTATGTTATATGTAATTCTTTAATCGATAGATTGCGAGGAATGCAACGTTTGTGATTACAACGAGTGTTTGAACAACTCCAACGACTACCAAGGCAAGTAGATGCTATTTTGTTTATGAATTGTCCTACTACTTTTCTATGCATGTGTAGTATATTTTTGTACTTGCATGTGTAGGAATCACTATCGCTATGCTATGTCCTATGTATCTTGGCAAGAATCACTTGTAGTTGATCCTTCGTATGTTAGTTGTGCTTAGTCATGCTAATCTAGATGGGGAAGAGACTACACCATGCTATGGTAGTGTTTATGCTTTGCTCAAACTAAAACAATATAATGTTAATGAACCACCTGGGCGGAATGGTTAGAGTGTCATCGGAGTGAAGAACAATGGTGGGGAATGCCGTCCAGGATAATAAGAAAGGATTAGTTTCTTTATTATAGTATCTTACGTGTGCAACCATGTTCTAGTAAAAAATAGGTGGCTGGTTGGACTTAGTAGGTCGTGGTGACTCGAACCTAGCGTAGCCAGAGATGTAGTGAATGGTAGGTTGGACCAGTGTGCAGCAGATTTGGCGAACTACTTTCTGAATGATCTCTTCTTGGACTTCTCCCTGTAATCACACAGAATGAGTGTGGTGATACGTTGCAAACGTATCTATAATTTTTGATGTTCCATGATTGTTTTATATATACTTTCTTATGTTTTTTCCACACTTTGGAGTATTTTTATACACTTTCTGGGACTAACCTATTAACAAGATGCCATAGTGCCAGTTGCCTGTTTTCTGCTATTTTTGGTTACAGGAAAGTTAGAAAATGAATATTCTCAGAATTGGACCAAACAAAAGGCAAAGTTGATATTTTACCGGAAGACACATGGAGTCCGAAGGAGAGATGAAGGGGGGCCACATGGCGGACACACCACCCCTTGGCATGGGCATCCCTAGGGCGCGCCAGGGCATGGTGTGGGCCCCCTGGCCGGCCACCGACCTTGCCCCTTCGCCTATAAGAAGCCCCCGGGACGAAAACCCTAAATCGAGCCTCCAGCCACGAAAAGTTCCACAGCGCTGCCCCCACTGAAGAGGAGATTCAGGGGACGGAAAGTCTCTGTTCTGGCACCCTGCGGGGACAGGGAAGTGCCCCCGGAGCCATCTCCATCGATATCCAACACCATCTCCATCGCCGTTGCTGATTCCCATGATGATGAGGGAGTAGTTCTTCCTCGAGGCTAAGGGTTATACCAGTAGCTATGTGTTCATCTCTCTCTCTATGCATGATCATATTGTGATCATGCGCTTTGTAATCAAGTAGATCTACCTTGCTACTCAAGTGATCTAATAGATGTCTGCTCTCCCCATGTGTGTGAAATTGACAGCGTGCACATCATGGGGCACTTAGGCTAGAGATTACAAATACTTGTTATGAGTTATATTTGGAGTTGGATGTCTTTATGAAATTGTGGTGTTTGTTGGAACCATCTAGTGCTCAAGGTGACAGTGTGGGGTCATCTAGATGGGAAAGGCTTACTTTGAGGTGTGCTGTTATAGCCCTATCATGGATTAGAGTGTCCAACTGGAGAGTAGTTCAGAGTAGTATCATGAAGATAATATATTTATATGAGAGTGTTCACTAGCGAAAGTATGATCCCTAGGTCTTGTCTCTAAGCATTGAAACACCATTTGCAACTAGATCTGTTACATGTTTGCTTGCTTCCATCTTTATTTCAGTTTGTCTTTAGTCTCTTCCACGCCATCAAAGTATTTTGTAGCACCATTATCTTATATCCATACCACTTATATTTCACTATCTCTTCGCCGAACTAGTGCACATATACACCTGACAAGTGTATTGGGTGTTCTGGGGACACAAGAGACTTCTTGTATCTTGATTGCAGGGTTGCTTGAGAGGGGATACCTTTGACCACTTCTTCCCTGAGTTCGACAAACCTTGGGTGATCCACTTAAGGGAAAACTTGCTGCTGTTCTACAAACCTCTGCACTTGGAGGCCCATCAACTATTTACAAGAATAGAAGTGCATAGACACCATGTGGTGGTACAAGCGGATCAGCCAGGTCACATGGGTAAAGTGTAAAAACACCATGCAGGGTGTATAAACTAAGTACTTAGTTGTGTGCCCGGTTATGGACATCTGGAGTTGCTAGATATTGAGGCTATGACATATTTCTCACTCATCCTTATTTCTAAATTACTAAAAACTTGATGGGTGAACTTAATGGGTTGTTGTGATCAAACTTGGTTTGGAAGTAGGATAAACTGTTTCAGAAAACGCAAGCTAGCTAAAGCTCCACTTAGCCAAATAAGCATGTAGTACTAGGTATATTGTCTCCTTACTTAGCTCTACTTGCCATACATTCAAAGTATTGACCCTTCGAGGCTGCTATGTTTTATGTTGCAGGATATTCTGATTCTGAGTGATCAAATTAGGTCGTGATACTCCACTCAACATTTGCTCACCTGTGACGCAATTGAAGATGGAGCCTATTATATATTTATGCTTCTGTTTGCTATTGAACTATTTGAGCAAGCCCTCGGGCTAAGCATTATTGTAATAATTGAATACTCTGGATCATTTTGTTATTTATGATGCACATATATTTACTTTGTTATTCACCTATGTTCTATGTAAGCCAATGAACCGATCTAGGGTTTGGCATGTTGCATAGAAGATACAGTATTTTCATGCCATAGTGTTACAGATGGTATCAGAGCCGTGTGTTGACTATAGGATCATGACCAAGAATTGGATTAGAAATTATTTAACACTTTCTGTTATTTCTCATGTTTTTCTATCTAGTATTTCTTTATCAATGTTATTCACACTCTTTCCTTGTTCATATGATAGATGGGAGAATTCACTCATGTGTCCTATGCTAGAGAGAAATTAGAAAGGATCTTTGGGAAGCAATTGGGAAGGCTTGAACTCACCCTATGCTTACCCATGCCCATGTTCAAAGGGAGGAGGATGAACCCTCAATATGTGGAAGATGGGCGTTGGGAGATCCACACCACCATCGCTAGGGACCCGTCAGTTGTGAATTCCGAGGATTTGTGCTATGGAGGATACTACCACTCACGGGAAGGAGGAGTGGATATTTACATGCATGAGGCATTGTCTCATATGTGTAACATTCACCAAAATAAGTTAAGCGAGCACTCCGTATTCCTTGAGTTTGGAAAGCACAACGGGATGGGAGAACCCGTTGTTACCCTTGGAGATAGGAATGGGATGGCATCCTTCCCAAAGCAAATGGAGGATCTAGAGATACAAGCTGTCCAAATGGAGGAATCACTACAAGAGATGATGGAGAACTACTACCAAGGTAGTGCCGTCATTAGGGTGAAGGAAGACATCACACTAGTACAAACTCGTTACTTAGAGACTGTGTCTAGAGCTAGTTTACCCCTAAAATACAAACCACCGGATGTGTTCATCAACCTCAGGCGGTCGTAATTTTTTGACCGCCTCTAACTTTGATCTCAGATGGTTTTTAATATACACTGTCTCTAGTACGAGTGCCCCTTAGCTAGTCGTTAAAACAAACCGCCTCTAGACTGAAGCTGAGACGATAGAAATTATTGGCCGTCTCTCTAAATCACTCAACTGCAGTCGGTTAGAAATATTAAATGCCTCTAGGTGTCTACTGAGGTGGGCCATTATGCCACACGTGTCGAAAACTAGCGTCGTGCACCTTCTCGAGGTAGCATGTGCGTGTTTTTTTAGGGAAAGCATGCACATGTTGTTAATGAAGTTAGAAAGTGGAGATCATGGTAGCCCCCCCACCCACACGAGTCCACAACCACGTGTCCACTCGAGGACTACCAATGGTCCCATGTATATAAACCCGCTTGGCCTTCTTCTTCCATGAGCTCATGTCATTTTCCCCAATCTGTCAAATCACAAAACCCCAATCTGCACCTTCCACGTGCGCCGAAGCTTCTTCTCTTGCACCACCGCCCTCCCTACCTGCGCCATTAAGCGTACCCGTGGAGATGAGCCGAAGGTGAAGCCAGTTGGAGGCGTAGTAGTAGATTGATCGGTCGTTGTCAAGCAGGCGAAGGCGGCTTCTCCAGGCACGCACGGCGCTCGTCACTGGATCGTCAAGGCTTCGAGCTCATTCGTCCAACTAGTCGCCGTCGTCGTCGAGTAGCAGGTGGCCGACAATGTCGTGGTGCCAGCGGTAGATCTGGATGAGGGGCATGTAGCAGGCGGAGGCAACCTGGTGCTCTACATCAACGACCCCATCCTCCACCAAGAAATTGTTGACGCAATGGCGGATAATGATGAGTTTGAGGAGGAGGTCTCCGATGAGGAGTCCAAGGTACTACTTTAATAGCTTCTCTAGTTGTAGCCGCAAATTCACTGTTCATACGCATGATTTACTCAATTGTCTATAGATTCTTTTGCTCTTCAAGTAGGGTAGTATATATATGGTTTGAACAGTTGATTGATGCATCTGCCATCTAGTCACAAAACCCCAATCTATCTAGTCACAAAACCCCAATATTTCTAGTCACAAACTCGTTGTTGTTCATACGGTTCTTCTTGTGTTGTAAATTTATATTCCTATCAAGTCACAAATTTACAACATGCATAACATTACATTTATATTCCTTACTGGGGCCTATGATTCAAATTTGTCCCAAAAGAGTGCAAGGGGAGACACATATATGATGGTGTCAGATTTTTTTAGGGATAGTTAGTGAACCTGAGGAAATGTACACAATATAAGTTGTGCAATTGGTACTTTGCTTTGCTAACTCCATCTCTAAAAAACTTATGAGGCCCTAGATTTATTCTACACATATGAACTATGATCTTTCAACTCTAATCTTTGAATTGTTTCTCACTGAGGCCGATGATTGAAATTTGCCCCAAAAAAGTGCAAGGGAGACACATATGATGGTTTCATTTTTTTAGGGATGGGTTGGTGAACCTGAGGTAGTAATGTACACAAACAATATAGGTTGTATTGTTGGTACTTTGGTTATCCAACTCCATCTCTGAAAATTTTTATGACGCCTTTGATTATTCTCGTATGGAACTAGATCTTTGAATTGTTTCTGATCTTTGAATGATTCGTATGATGCATATGTATATGCATGGTTTTGATCATAAGTTGTTTCTACATGTACCTGAAGATTGTTTTTGTACCTGAATATGTATATACCTGAATATTGTTTCGTAGGATTACATTTCAATTTATTATTATGGCCAATGATTCAAGTTTTGCCCAAAAGAGAGGCAGACACATTGATGTCAGATTTTTTTAGGGATGAGTTAGCGAACCTAGGGCAATGTACAAGAACAATAGGTTGTACAATTGTTACTTGGTTCACTAACGCCATCCCTGAAGAACTTATGAGGCCCATAGATTTATTCTACATTCATAGAACTATGATCTTTGAATTGTTATTGCATGCATCCATAGTATATAAGAATTACATTTCATTTTCTCACTAAGGCCGATGATTGAAATTTACCCCAAAAGAGTGTAAGCGGAGACACAAATGATGGTGTTGTTTTTAGGGATGAGTTGGTGAACCTGAGGCAACAATGTACACAAACAATATAGGTTGTGTTATTGGTACTTTGGTTCGCCAACTCCATCTCTGAAAAAATTATGAGGCCCTTGATTATACTATTCTCATATGGAACTAGATCTTTGAATTGTTTCTGATCTTTGAATGATTCGTATGATGCATATGTATATACATGGTTTTGATCATAAGTTGTTTCTACATGTACCTGAAGATTGTTTTTGTACCTGAATATGTATATCCCTAATTGTTTTGTAGGATTACATTTCAATTTCTTATTGTGGCCAATGATTCGAATTTGCCCCAAAAGATAGGCAAACACATTGGTGTCAGATTTTTTCAGGGATGAGTTAGCGAACCCAGGGCAATGTACAAGAACAATAGGTTGTGCAATTATTACTTGGTTCGCTTACGCCATCCCTGAAGAAACTTATGAGGTCGCAACATTTGTTCAACATATACTTTGATCCAATTAATTGTCATTTTGCTGAGATGAAATAATATATGAAATGATCAAACTATTCCTGAGATACATTCTCTTTGGTATCAATTTAATATTGTATTACATATATATTGTCAATTCTTGAGTTGTAATACAATTCAATCATATGTATGAGTTCTAATTTATGTTCTTAAAAATCAACAGGAGGATGATGATGAAGTGGACGATAGCAAGTACCCTAGGGACAACAAGAGCCGCTACATGCTGAGGCGGCTGCGGTATGGGCAAATCCCTTTCTACCATAGGGGGAAACTGTTTTGTCCATTATGTGGCAAAGCCATCGACATGGACCTCGACATCATGATCCAGCATGCGGTGGACACTAGCAAAAGCCAGGCCAAATGCATCAGCCGAAGACCTTGGTGCGGCACACAGCCTTCGGCAAATTCTTCCGGGAATATGTTAGGACTGGCATGTATGCCCTCGAGTAGGCTCTCCCGGCCTCCTGCTGCTGCCCCTGCTAGGCGTCTCCGTGTCTCGGCCTCCTGCTACTGCCTCTGCTTTTATGTTATTTCAGTTAATTATTACATGTGGTTGCATGCATGTAAGACAATATGTCTGTGGTGGTCTCTGGTGAACCTTCTATATATATATATATATTAATCTACTCCTTTATATAAAGTTTCTTAAAATTTTAGTGTTCAATTATATTATTTGTCATGCTCATGCACACTATCAAATATTTCTAGTGCTTGATTATATTATAATTGTCAAGGAATACATCAACGAGATTTTAAATTGCTAGAAAATTTGTAATTAAGTAACTAAATGACCTCACATCGGTATTAAATATTTGAATTAGTCAATTTTGAAACAGTTGCTCTATAGCATGGTATGAACCTCATTTACACTTAGGACTCAATTTCACTCTAGCAAGCATGTATAAACACCTTTCTTTGCCTTTAAATTATGAATTATTCTCAAAATTTAGGATTAACAAAATCGGAGTTCCAAATATGTTCGGCTGTCCAAATATTCACTTGACGAGATTTCCTTCAAAGAATACATGAAAAAAGGTTATATTGGCAAAAAATTCATAATTAAGTAACCAAATGATCTCACTTCATGATTAAACATTCGAATTAGTCAAATTCAAAACACTTGCACCTTATTTCTCTGCAGCAAAGCGCAAGAACACTAGTCGCCATGCCTTTGAGGGTAAAGATCCAAGGTTTATACTACGCCATTTTTTTCTTCAATTTATGAACCTAATTTAGTCTTAGGGGACTCAAATTCACTCTAGCAAGCATGTATACACACCTTTCTTTGCTTTAAATTATGAATAATTCTCAAATTTTAGGAAAATCAAACATCGGAGTTCCGAATATTAGCTTTTTCAAATTACTAGTCGTCAAGTACTTGGCGGCAAAATATAAAATATTTGGAGAACGGACGTTCTTAGAGAATTTTTACAGACTTGCAGCCGCCTGAGGCTAGTACTTGGCGCCAAATATCTGAAAAATATTTAGACAAATATTTTAGATATGTGCACTTTTGTTCTTCCCCCGCCCGCCCAGACCACTGTCCACCACCGCCGCCCTCCACCACCGCCGCCTCCGGTCCCCTACCTCTCCACCACCGTCTCCGGTCCCCTGCTGTGCGGACGCTCTTCCTCATCTCCCGGGACCCCTTCGTCTTCCAGGAAGGTATGCGTGAAAACTAAACCCCCAGAACCATAAATCAGCAGCTTCGATTTAAGAAATTTGCCTTGGGATTTACCATTTTGCTTCTTGAATTTAAGGTTCAGGGTTACCGAGATATGAAGACCCGACGCCGCCATCGGGAGAGCCTCCCCCAGATGTCCTACATCTGTCCCAAATCTTTTACCCTTGTATAAATCTCAAAATCTGCATTTTTCACTTCCAACAATAGAGATTTAATGCCACTTCCAGCAATAGAGATTTAATTGTCACTTTATTGATCTATTTTGATTGTCACTTTGTTAGTCTGCTTGCATCTTGATTGTATTAAGATGCTCTTTGTCTCTATCTATTTAACAGATGGGAACCTGCAGTTACGATGTAGTCATGCTGTCTAGCAATGATAGTTTTCGCATTAACTTTGATGGTTTTAAATTCTAGTCAATAGATGAAGAGTCCACGGAGAGGATTGAGTTTAGAGGTATCAAAAGAACATAAAAATTGCAGCCATCTGTTTTGTATATGTTTAGACGGTAGACATTAATATTCCACCGCATTGAAATTTTTATATGTTATTGCATCAGGACATCAACACAAGGAAGACACTGATTTTGATAAGAAAAACGACATGTATATGAAATAAGTTCATGTAGATTTCTCTGAGGAGCGAATGGCGCTGGGTGCAGCTGACACCGACGACCGGCACTGATTCCTGCAACAATACACGTGATACTTGTCCCTGAACCCAGCCTGAAATTTCGACTGACCCCATTGAGCCCAGTTACACGAGGCACAAGCACCAGCCCATTAAATGTAACCAGTTTTAAGTTAAAAACACACCGGAAACTTTTGCTTTTGAGATCACAATACTAAAAGAGGCCCATGTAGTCATCTGACGATGGTTAGGTCCATTCTTGAGGGCCTGTAGTGCCAATCTCTAATTTGCTAATTTCCTGTAGATCACATCGCTGTGTCGGCCGTCGCCTCCATTTCCACATCGCGGCACCACCAAAATCTATCTCAATTCCCCACGGTGCTATCACCGGATCGGCGCATCGTAGCCTCGAACTGAGTGCGATGCTGATAGGAGGCCAGCGGCCGGTGCCGATGAGCGGGCGACAAGGACGACTGGACGACTAAAACTGCATCTGCAAGTTTAGGTAATGCACTAGCAATCTAGCACAATTATGTTCTGAGTAATCTATTAGCCATGGAATCATCATTCAATTTCGTAAGGATTCATCTAGGCTAAAGTTGTATTGTCTACCCCTTGATTTTTTCAGATTATAGATCACTTTGTGTTGAGAAGAAAAATAACAGACGGTGATGTAGGGACTAACTCGCAACCTACAAATTCTACTAATCCTCATGTTCATGTGCCTTCAGTCAGTTTAGAGCAAGACAAATGATGTGTTTTCACTATTACAAAGGATCTCGTGATTTGTTGCTTGAAGAAAGTGGAAAATCGAGAAGGGAAATTTTAAAATGTGAGCAAGTATAGTCACATGTTTCTATCACCAATACTACCTTCCCCTTTAATTATTTAAATGCAGTTTTGTGAGTATAACATAGTTTTCTTGTCTCCATACTCGAGGATGCTACATATGGTGCCTTGGAATAATTTTGTGAGTTGCGACTTTAATTTCTCATGGATATTCATAAAGAAGTGGATTTAGCATGTCATCTAAATGGTATGCCTTGCCTTTATTAAGATAACCATTTTCATTATCACACAGTTTTGTCGCTTATATTGTCTTTTAGCGCAATATTATGGCATTCGAGATGATATGGTACAATACTCTATTATATTAGTGTGATGTGCATAGCTCTATAGTAGCCGACCCCATCGCCATTTTTTTCTAGATTCGCCCCTCCTTCCTCTTAGACTGGTATGAACTTGAATTTCCACCAAATATCAAGTACTACGTCTACAAGCTTCCCTATTCATCTGTCATAAAAAGAAGTGCAAACTAGTAAGATGATACATTCTTGATCATGTTATCAACAAACTACCATGTGATATTTGAATACTTCCAATACACAAGCATGCTAATTCTTCAATTCTCTATGCTTGCCCAGACATTTGGAGCTGAGTTCACAAGAAAATACCTAATGAATCACCTTGATGAACCTATTGATGTCCATGTTTTGCAAATGAAGAGCAAAAAGGCAAAGATGGTTAGGATGAAGATGGGAGCTGGGTCAAATGCAATCTTGATGACTGGATGTGAGAAGGTTGTGAGAAGCTTCAACCTAAAGCAGAATACCATTGTCATTTTTTCTTTGATGAATAAGATAATGGAGAGGTACATATTCTGGTTCAGCAACTTTCACCGGACGGTTGATTATAAATGCAGTCCTGGTTTGTTAGAGATTACTCATTATGCTAGCTGATTGATTTATGGACTTCGGTTTCTATGTTCTGCCATAACGTGTAATTACTAAATTTGTATGGATTTCCCAAACTATCTGGCTATTGCTATAGTGATCGAGCTGCTATAATAAGTTTTTTATATAATGTGTCTATATGTCTGCTGAATCATGATTATGTCTCATGCCAGCTATGATCGAGTTTGAATTAGCATGCTATTACTTAAAATTGTTTACACACACTGGAGACGATCACTTTAAAAGCCGCTTTGAGGCACACTAGTTCTGGAGAGGGTCTTTGTTAGAATCCGACTCAGGTCTCCTGACTATTGGAGACGGTCCATGTATAGGTCGTCTGAGGTTGACGATTTCTTGCAAGTGGTTCGAAATACGGGTCGTCTCCATCTCGTATATGTTAGAGGCATTTTTCTTTTTGTGCCGTCTGAGGTCTCGTATCTTAGAGCCGCATAGAAAAACAGGCTCAGGTGATGTGCTCTTAGAAGCTATGCGCTTGTGCCGGAACGAGAAACTGACTGAGGTCCATAGGAAATTGACATCTCTAAGTAACGCGTTTGTACTAGTGTCATTAAGACCAAGAATGCCATCATCGCTCGTCTCCGAGCTCAACTCAACCAACTTTCCAACAATGATGATGATGATGATGATGATGAAGGAGGTGATGAAGCTGGAACCACCGCGGTAGAAGAAGAACCCATAGAGAGGGACTTTGAAGCCACAAGTGAGGAGGATTCGGAAGAGGAATACACTCTAACCTCTTGCAGGAAGAAAAAACACAAGTGCACCAGGGCTCCGAAGTTTCTCCGCCGCTTCAAGAAGAGAGATTTATTCACCAAGTAGCCTTCGTTAGGATTCCGTTAGAATTAGCAATCGATCATATAAAAGCTTGTGTAATAGTTGAGTGATTTCCTTTAGGCTCTATATTTTGATACCATAAAGTTCAAGGAGTTTTTGTGAGATATGATAAGGAATTAATAAATACAATACATATCAAATTCGTGCTATTTCTCATTGTAGTTTTCTGCCTGACACCTTTTACTGTACGATTTTTCATATTTAATTGGTAACTCGGATAAGCTCAAATTTTAGGATCTGGTTCGTAATTTGCCAATCTACTAGAAAAAATCAGCTAAAATTTCCGACATGTTTAAGGTATCCAGAAAAAATTCATAAATACAACAGTAGTTTCAGGACAGATTCTGTCACTTACCTCAAAGATTGTAGGATTACACCCCAAACGAATTATAGACAATGGTAAACTATTATGTAGATATTATGCAGCAAAATAAAGCTTTTGGAACATAAAAACAAAACTACTTTGGCTTGAGTGTTGTTTGTGATGATTGTTTGCTTGTGTGTCTATTGTTTGCTTCACATAGGTATGGGTAGCAATACTTCTCTAGCCTTTCTATCTATAACTCATCTATGCTATCCCAACAGATTCCTCCCCGTCGAGTTCCTGATGAGATTGCTCAGCTCGTGGCCGCCCAGACCCTATTGGCACAGGTGATGATCCAATTCATGGCTACTCAGAACAACAACAATAACAACAACGGCAATAACAACAACAATGGGAACAACCAGCCCCAAGGAGATGCTCTCACCAGGTTCCTGAGGCTAAGGCTAGCTAAGTTCTCCACTACACCTGAACCTAGGATTGCTCTTGACTGGCTACGTTCTATGAACAAGGACTTGGTGACTGTTGGTTGCACTCATGCTGAAAACGTGAGGTTTGCTGCTCACTTACTGGAAGGACCAGTGAAGACCCACAAGTATAGAGGGTGTATTGTAGTATTTTTGAGGGAAGTGAAACCCAATTTATTGATTCGATACAAGGGGATCCAAAGAATATTTATAATCCTTAACAACTGAGTTGTCAATTCAGCTGCACCTGGCTCACATCAGTTTATCAGTAGCAACAGTTTTGTAGTAGCAATAGCAAAAAAATAGCAATAGTAAAAGTAAAGACAGTATTAACAATCGCAGTAAATAGTAGGATTAAAGCGCGGTAGGCATAGGGATGGATGGACGGGCGTTGCATGGACAAGACAGTTCATATAGCAATCAAGACATAGGGCATTTGTAGATAAATAAGATAAAGCATCCAAGTACTAAATAATCATAGGCATGTGTTCCATATATAGTCATACGTGCTCGCAATAAGAACTTGCACAACATCTTTTGTCCTGCCGGCCCGTTTGTAGCGGGGCCTCAAGGGAACTACGGGCAATAAAGGTGCTCCGTTTAATAGAGCACCGGAGAAAAGCATTAACACTCCGTGAACACATGTGATCCTCACATCAAAGCCATCCCCTCTAGTTATCCCGATTATTGTCACTTTGGGGCTTTTGGTTCCGGACAACAATATGTGTATACAACTTGCAGGTAAGACCATAAACAATACTATCATAATGAATCAATAACATGTTCAGATCTGAAATCATGGCACTCAAGCCCTAGTGACAAGCATTAAGCATAACAAGTTGCAACAAAGTAAAAAAGCACTAATAAAAGATACTAGGCATCATGCCCTAACAATCTGATGCCATTACATGAACGATCTCATCCAATGCCTACCATTCCCATAGCCTATAGCGGGGGATTACTCACTCATGGATGGGGGAATCATGGATGGTTGAGGGAGAAGCGATGGTGATGATGATGGCCATGATCTCCTCCAATTCCTCGTCCCGGCAGGGTGCCAGAACAGAGTTTCTGGTTCCAAATCACGGAATCTGGTGGTGGCAGCGTAGCGGAACTCTATCTGGAAAACATCGACCCCCCCTTGGTTTTTAGGTCAAGAGACAACTTATAGGCGAAGAGGGAGGCCGAGGGGGTGACCAAGGCGGCCACACCACCCCTAGGCGCGACCTGGCCTGGCCCACGGCGCCAGGTGGTGTGGCCCCCTCGTGGCCGTCCTCCGTCTCGTCTTCTGGCTCCCTGAGTCTTCTGGTGAAATATGATTTTTGGCATATTTTCCAGGATTTTTCCTGATAGTTGATTTTCTGCACAAAAACTAGACACCAAGGTAATTCTGCTGAAAACAGCGTCAGTCCATGTTAGTTCTATCCAAATTACACAAGTTTAGAGGAGAAATAATAGCAAAAGTGTTCGAGAAAATAGATACGTTTTGGACGTATAACCTCCCCCAAGCTTAGCTTATTGCTTGTCCTTAAGCAATTCAGTTGAAAACTAAGTGCGATAAAAGAAACTTTCACGAACACATTTGCTTCATAAGATGTATATATTCTTAGCATATGATCAAATCTTGGTCAATTCATAATAAGGAGCATGCAAATAAGGTTACTCAATAGTTATTGCAAGCTATGAAGAGATTCATGAAGGGGATCCGCAGCAAAAAACAAAAAAATTCCTACGTGGGAACCCCAAAAAACTGCCTAAGATCTATCTATGTAGTAATGCAGTAACGACCAATGCGTAGAGAATACATACCCTTGTAGACCGTACGCGGTTAACGTTCCGCAGGGAATGTGGTTGAAGTCGTCATACTCGTAGCCGACCTCAAAGGTCGCAAAGCTCTTCGCAGGTCACCCCTTGCTCCTTCTTCATCGTGCAATAGCTCTGGCCCACGACATTTAAGCGCCCCAAGTGTTGTGCCTCGTGTCTTCGTACACATCCAGTGCACAATGAGACCTCCGGCTCCCTGATCCCACCGGGATTGCGAAAGTTGATATCCGGCTAGGAATCCCTGCAGCGCAACAACGTACTACAGTTGTGCCTTGTTCGCACAACCCAAACTTGGGGCCATGGTCACAATGGCTAGAGAGAGAGGGAAGGAGGAAGTTAACCAAAGGACTTCTCCAAATATTGGGTGTGTCTAATCCCACCCATGGGCACCCCTTTATATAGGGGGAGGGGGTGTGCCCTCCCCTTTGGGTTTCCCATGTGGGACTATTCAAGGGAGAGGGGAAGGCGCATGGGCCCTTAGGGCTAAATGGGCCAGCCGGCCAGGGGTCGGCCCCACCCCACGCATAGCCCTAGGCTAGCCGGGTGGGCCCCCTTGTGGCGGCTGGGCCTTGGCCCTTCCCTCTTTCGGTTTTCTCTCATGTGCCTTTATTCACTAGGAAGTTTGGCCCATTAGTAGAATAACCCTTCAAATTAGATTTTAATATTATATTTAATATTAATTACAATAATTAATATGTAAATATATATTACAAAACCTAATTCAACCCGAAACACCTTTCGGTTCCCCTTTCTATATCCTCCGAACTACTTCGGAATTCCCAGAATGATTCTGGTCCTTTATTCTTTCTCCGAACAACTTCAGATCTCTCCGTGGAACATTTCCGACTTTCTCTTTCTCTACCGTGATTCTGTCTTACGAATGATCGCTCTCATCGTACCCTTAAGTGTATCCTCTCACGGCTCGGGAATGCTCTAGACATGATCTGTATCAATGATCAACAGAGGGACCAGGGATATCCATGTGACCCCTATGCATTCCTGATGACAATGTTGTTTGAACCACTAAATGTAGCATCCAATTCTTTTTGTTTGTCGATCCGACTTGTCTGAGATCCGATCATTTGTATCACATACCTTTTTCAATATCGTTCACAACAAGTTATGTTTTCTTGTTACCGTGATATTACATCCCTGTGACCGAGTCACATGTTGCAACATTTATAGATGTAATCTCACCAAGCCGGTCGTATGTATCTTTACTCGTTATGTGGGTGAAAAAATCCCGGTCTTGTAGTCACATGTCATCTATTGTTCCTTCGGAATACCCAACGTACACCTTTATGGCCACCGTATTACGAGATGACGGTTGATGCAGTCTAAGCAGCCTCGGGAAACAGTGAGTAATATGAGCTCACGGTCTAAGGAAAAGGAGTCTAGGTATAGATGTTGCAACAATGAACTATATGACTTGATCGTGTTGCAATCCTTCGAGGAATGTCCAATCACATCATACTCCAATGATATGATCCCGTTGTCAATTGGCATAAATGCCCATGATCTTGAAACCTAGATCATCCTCATGACCAACGAACTAGTATGAATAGAGGCTACTAGGAACTTTGTTGTTTCATACCACACATGTACCAATATGTCTACTTGACACAATTATAGCACAATATGAAACTATTATAAACTAATTGAGATATGACAATAAAAACCTATTTATTATTTGCCTCTAGGGCATATCTCCTTCAGTCTCCCACTTGCACTAGAGTACAAATAATCTAGCTCGCATTTTACTCATATAAACCATATACCATATGCGTTTACAGATCATGCATGCTCATGGAAAACGTCATGTCCATGTCTTGTTTTACCAGATCATTATGTCTTTTGCAAATCATTAATGTCTTCCTAATTTTGACATTCACACCATTATCTTATAATGGGTCGAAGTATTTGTATGGCGACAAAGTGAGACTTTGTTTCTAGTGTTTATGATGACGTCGTTTTCACCGTTGTCATCTAAACTTCGAAACATACTTTGCTATCCTTTGTGTATATACTGTAGTCATGGCAGCAGAACGAGGCCGGATTCCAGGAGCTTATAGTGACTTTAGATCAACCTCGAGGGCTTTCTCGTGGGCATTGGGCCCTGGGACACATCATTCTACGTTAAAAGTAAACTAGCCCAACCATAACATTATATATCACATCAGATGGAGCCTTTATACTTCTATATCTATGTAGATCCTAGTGCATGAAATGCAACTATGCCACTTATTTTGCTTCTTGCCTTTTAAGTACAAACTTAATTCTGGTTCAGTGATCAACTTAGGACATGCTCTTATAGTTAAGACTTTGTCCTACCAACCAGAACCTCGGGTCACATTACGTCGAGTATACAACATGGTTATATGGGAGAACGTATGACTGAGGCATAGGAGATGCAACGCATCTCTTTCTTTCAACCATAGTTGCAATACTAACTCAATGCTTCATATAGTAAGAACTTCTTTCTTACCTTGTTCCATTTTAAGCTTCTTCAGAATGTTTCTTAGGACATTATGAACATCTTTCAGAATCAAGTCCAGGAAGCATTCGACATTCAATGTTTATTAAACTCACCAATCTATCTTGACAGATCTTATTGTTTAATAACTTCAACTTCATCCTTATTTATCTAACTTCAACACCAATCACATCATTCACATATGTCGTCCACATATCCTAGAATGATTTCACGCTCCCACTCAAATATGACATTCATGTTTGAGATCCAGGGATTTCATTTAGCTCCCACTCAAAACTAGGTCCTCTCGACAATCTTGGACATTCCAAAATTCTTTGATCACCATCAAATCGAGAATTCCACTAACGAGATTTCAATGACCATTCATTTCTCGTACTTAGGTTCATCACGCTTCTTTGTAATTCGTAGGTATGTCTTGTTCAAAACATGACAAGTGAATCAACTATAATTCCACAAACTTGTAGAATATATAGTTGAATCCTACTTTTTTTGGTAAAAGTATTTGCTTGAAACTTCATGATCATTATCATCAGTTTCTCCTCTATTTGTAGAGTTTGGTTTCATGAAACAAGTTCTGCTGTGCCACTCAAAAATTCGGAGGCAAGGTTAAATACCTTGTTTGATCTTTTACTTTATTCCACTTGTATCTTCATCAAGACACGTCAACTTAGGACAACAACAGGTTTGCCCATTGTGGACGATGCATTCATAGCTTCCTAAGAATGCTCTACAAAGACTTGTTTATTCGCCACGATTTCGACTCGTCGAAATCTCCAGAAACTCGAACTTGCCATAACACTTATGGTGTTGTTTCCACGAATCTTATAGATGTTCCTTTGTATTTCAAATGAGTGTTTGCTTATTTTGATCTTTAACTCTAAACGATAACTATAACCCCTATAAGAGATGATATTATACCATATGTATCTTAATACATAATGATTATGATGTTTATACATTTCAACACAGTTTGAATTTGTCCAATTATCATAATTTGTGAAACATCTTTCACAAGTTCCTTTTATGCTAAACTTAACTTGAATACTTTAGTCTTGTCGATCAAATTGAAGAGGCTTGTTAATTCAGTTAATTCAATATCCCATTTTGTTATGAACTCATTTGAACAATTCAAATCATTTCGAACTTCATGTTTGATTAAGTGAATACACTTATTCACTTAAGTCCACAATTACCTAATGATTTCCACTACTTGTTGAAAATACGATACATCGCTATGTATAAGATTCAACATTTCTTCGCATATTACCGTTTTACCAGAATGCAGAGTTTTAGTCATTTTGTCCAAGAGGCATGGTTTTGCAAAGTCTCTAGATTAAGCATCTAGGACCCCGATCTTCATTAAGAACATGCAACAACCAAAATGACTTAAACTATAGTGTCATTTCATTATTAAACTTTGGATATCTTTTAGAATTCTAATCCTTTTACAAATGTTTAAATTATTATCATTAACATAGTGATGAGAATAACTTATTTATAATCGTAAGGAGACCATAACAGTATTGTTCATAAGAATAGTACAAACTGGCTTGTAACTTGTTCATATGAATAATCGTCTCGCCAAAAGCAAGACACACATACAAGGATTACAAATTATATTCAAGTCCACTAATCCAAATGATAAACTTTGAGGAAAGAGGTGATGTCGGCCATCATTTGATTTGCTTGCCGTCATCAAGTCACGTTGCCTCAAAAACTAGCAATGCTCAAGCAGATCCTCCTATTTTCACAAAGCAGGACAAGTATCAAATACTTCGCAAACTGCAACGAGTTTTGCAAGAACCTCATTTATAATTTGTATATCTCCAAATATTCTATTTTCATCCATGATGGAGGAAAACTCATCCAATGGCTCATACTCTATGTGCCTTATTCTATAGAATACAAAATGTGGCCCAACTCTCCATCGAATGGAGAATGGCGTATTGGATGAGTATGGAGAAAACACAAACATTTCGGAGTCATCAAATTATCTCCTAATGGTTATTGTATCAAGAAGAGAAGATCACATTTTATGAGGATATCCCTCAGGCGTGGGTATAATCCTATGAAGTTGGACCCTTTTGTTAAGTTTGAAATTAAGCAATATATTCCCATGGTCGCAAAGGACCTCAATGGGATAGGCCAAGATCTACTAAGATATTTGCAAACAGACATCTAGACTAAATTTATAATAAGAGATCAATTTATAATTGGTCTCCACTAAAATTGTCATCCCCTGGATGATTTAAGTGATCGCATGATCCCTATCCTCTGCACCTCCCCCGATTAACACGGCCATCAGTGCATTATCAAAGGTAGACATTCAATAATACCAATCACATCATCCATGTGACTCATGCTCGATCTTTCGATCTCTTGTGTTCCGAGGCCACGCTTCTATGGCGTGCTAGGCTCGCCAAATCTAACTTGTGTGTATTTGATGTGCAAAATGGCTTGCACCCACTGTATGCGAACGTGGATATGTCTGACCCCTACTCACCGCAGGGTGCCTCATACCGAAGAAGTTTCTTGGTAGTGCACACACAAGGGGAACACGGAACATTAGAATTCAATAGGGATTATCTTATTTGCTATCGTTGGGTATCTAATACTAGCACATAATAAGATGTAAAACAAGTATCAACATCATATGTATAATGTGATATGATATGGTATTTCTTGCGCCTTGATCTCCATCGAGTGCTCTGGCATGATCTCCATCTTGCCCTTGGTTTGACGCCAAGTCCACGACGCCTCCACTAGGTCGTCCATTGGAACGGTGACTATTACTATACTACTTAGTAATAGAAAAGTAAACTACTTTACCTTCGTAACGACCAATGCCATATCATAATCATATGCCCCCTGCAAAATAAAGTTAGACGCCTCTACTTTATCTATTGCAAGTTACGTGGTTGTTAGGGCTTTCGCAATAGAACCGTTTCTAAACTACGAACTTTCCAACCACAACATGGATCCGACAATTGTCTCTATTACACCGCTTTCGGGGCCCTTCGTTGTAAATGCTATATCAACTATCGAATGAGAGACAGACACCTGCTAGCCACTTATACGGTACAAACCATATGTTGAGCGTGGAACCAGTCTCATGTACGAATACGCGTAAGGTTGGTCCGGGCCGCTTCATCAAACAATACCGCGATATAAACAAGTACACGTTAGAGGGTAACAACTAAGGGATCAATGCCCGCACAAAACTTGTGCGTACTGGCCGTATAGCACTCCTACGCATATATCGGCTCTGATAACACTGAAGAGGATCCGCAGCAGAAAACAAAAAATTTCCTACGTGGGAACCCCAAAAAACTGCCTAGGATATATCTATGTAGTAATGCAGTAACGACCAATGCGTAGAGAATATATACCCTTGTAGACTGTACGCAGTTAACGTTCCGCGGGGAACGTGGTTGAAATAGTCATACTCGTAGCCGACCTCAAGGTCGCGAAGCTCCTCATAGGTCACCCTTGCTCCTTCTTCATCATGCAGCAGCTCCGGCTCACGACATTTAAGCGCACAAAGTGTTGCGCCTCGTGTCTTCGTACACATCCGGTGCACGATGAGACCTCCGGCTCCCTGATCCCGCCGGGACTGCGGAAGTTGATATCCTGCTAGGAATCCCTGCAGCGCAATGGCGTACTACAGGTGTGCCTTGTTCGCACAACCCAAACTTGGGGCCATGGTCACAAGGGCTAGAGAGAGAGGGAAGGAGGAAGTCAACCAAAGGACTTCTCCAAATATTGGGTGTGTCTAATCCCACCCATGGGCACCCCTTTATATAGCGGGAGGGGGTGTGCCCTCCCCTTTGGGTTTCCCATGTTGGACTATTCAAGGGAGAGGGCGGAGGTGCATGGGCCCTTAGGGCTTCATGGGCCAGCTGGCCAGGGGTGGGCCCCACGTCGTGCACAGCCCTATGCTGGCCTGGTGGGCCCCCTTGTGGTGGCTGGGCCTTGGCCCTCTTGGCCCTTGGCCCTTCCCTCTTTCGGTTTTCCCTCATGGGCCTTTATTCACTAGGAAGTTTGGCCCATTAGTAGAATAACCCTTCAAATTAGATTTTAATATTATATTTAATATTAATTACAATAATTAATATGTAAATACATATTACAAAACCTGATTCAACCCTTAACACCTTTCGGTTCCCCTTTCTATATCCTCTGAACTACTTTGGAATTCCCGGAATGATTCCGGTCCTTTATTCTTTCTCCGAACAACTTCAGATCTCTCTGCGGAACATTTCTGGCTTTCTCTTTCTCTACTGTGATTCCGTCTTATGAATGATCGCTCTCATCATACCCTTAAGTGTATCCTCTCACAGCACGGGAATGCTCTAGACATGATCTGTATAAATGATCAACAGAGGGACCAGGGATATCCATGTGACCCCTATGCATTCCTGATGACAATGTCGTTTGAACCGCTAAATGTAGCATCCAATTCTTTTTGTTTCTCGATACGACTTGTCCAAGATCCGATCATTGGTATTACATACCTTGTTCAATCTCGTTCACAGCAAGTTATGTTTTCTTGTTACCGTGATATTACATCCCCGTGGCCGAGTCACATGTTGCAACATTTATAGATGTAATCTCACCAAGCCGGCCGTATGTATCTTTACCCGTCATGTGGGTGAACAAATCCCGGTCTTGCAGTCACATGTCATCTACTATTCCTTCGGAATACCCAACGTACACCTTTATGGCCACCGTATTACCAGATGACGGTTGATGCAGTCTAAGCAGCCTCGAGAAACAATGAGTAATATAAGCTCACAGTCTAAGGAAAATGAGTCTAGGCATAGTTGTTGCAATAATGAACTATATGAATTGATCGTGTTGCAATACTTCGAGGAATGTCCAATCACATCATTCTCTAATAATATGATCCTGTTGTCAATTGGCATAAATGCCCATGATCTTGAAACCCAGATCATCCTCATGACCAATGAACTAGTATGAATAGAGGCTACTAGGGACTTTGTTGTTTCATACCACACATATACCAAAGTTTCTACTTGACACAGTTTTAGCACAATATGAAACTATTATAAACTAATTGAGATATGACACTAAAAACCTATTTATTATTTGCCTCTAGGGCATATCTCCTTGAATTCCAACTCAAAAATAGTAAGTAGCATGAAACATAAACATAAGCAACATTGTAATGTTCATAAAAAGGTATGATAGAGGGGCATCTCGCTTGTCTTTGATTGTAGAGCAAACATAAATTATGAGGCACCTTTGAAGTTCAAGTAAAGACTAGAAGTAAAGATATCAAAGATACAAGCATCAAAGTCATGACACAATTAATCAAGTTTTGAGACAAGCACATCACACTAAGAATGACAACTTTGCTCTCAAGAAAAGTGCTCATAGAATAGGTGGTGACTCAACAAGGGAATAAAAAGGTTTTGAAAAGTTTGAAAGGCTTCCAAATGCTGAAAGTATGGTACTCATTAGCTTTGATCTCTCATTTCCCATATCATAAGCATCTTTAAATGGTTAAGGTGAAAGTGAGGTCCAATACGAGTTATATGCTTGACAGACCATAAACTGGAAATCTCATGTCCCTTGAGTACGAGGGCCGCTCCTCATGCTACTCAACTTTAGTTACCAGTAAGTTCTTGTCATAGTAAATACATGCGTATCATAGAGAACCGCCAACGGGGTACCCCTTGCCCGATGATACGGAAGAATCCCCATATCAAAATGACAAGGCAACTAGACAATGAGCATCTCAGCAATCTTCTTATTTACCATGGGAAAATGGTGCTTTTTTCTCTCTTTCCTCTTTTCTCAACATCTTTTTTTCTTTTTCTCAATAACTATTGATACATTGCAAATGTATCTATAATTTTTGATGTTCCATGCTTGGTTTTATCCACTTTCTTGTGTTTTGTCCACACTTTGGACTACTTTTCATATGATTTCTTGGACTAACCTATTAACAAGAGCCACGGTGCAGCTGCCTGTTTTCTGCTGTTTTTGGTTCCAGGAAAGTCAGCAAATGAATATTCTCGGAATTGGATGGAACAAAAGCCAAAGTGCCTATTTTTTGGAAGTCATCAGATGCCAGAATACGAGACGGAGAGGAGCCAGGGGGACACCACACCACCTGGCGGCACGGGCCAAGCCTGGCCATGCCAGGGGGTGGTGTGGCCAGCCCAGGCACCCCCTCGGCCTCTCCTTCCGCCTATAAGATGCCCTCGGGACCAAAACCCTAAGGGCCCGATCAAAAAATCCACGAAAGAGTCTGTAGCCACCGTCATCTCCATTCCTAGATCGGGAGGGATCTGAAGCTCTTCCTGGCACCCTGCCGGAGAGGGGAATTCACCCTGGAGGCCTTCTTCATCACCATGCAAGCCTCCGGTGTGATGCGTGAATAGTTCATCCTTGGACTACGGATCCATGTAGTAGCTAGATGGCTGGTTCTCCTCCTTTGTGCTTTCATGTCTAGATATTGTGAGCTCCGTTCATGATCAAGATCATCTATTTGTAATTCTGCATGTTGTGTTTGCGGGGATCCGATGGATATTGAGATGCTATTTCAGATTGATTATTGATTCTATCATGTCTTTGTTATTTGTGATCTTGCATGCTTTTCGTTGTTAGTAGCTATCTTGGCCAAGTAGATGCTAGCAACTCCAACAGTTAGTATTTATGCTCAATAGTGGGTTCATGCCTCTGGTAATCTGGGGAAGTGACAGAAATCTCTAAGGTACTAGATGTGCTGTTGCTACAAGGGAGAAAACAACAATCCTTTGTTCATAGAACAATCATATTGTTTACTTTACACGCAATTCGTAAAGCAATAATCTATTGCTTGCAACTTAATATTGGAGGGGGTTCGGATGATAACCTGAAGGTGGATTATTAGTCATAGATGCAGTTGGATGGCGGTCTATGTATATTGTTGTAATGCCCAATCGAATCTCAAAGGAGTCAAGATGATTAGTATATGCTTGTATGCTTTCTCGATGTTTGTCAATTGCCCTGCTATAATGTGTTCACCCAGCATGTTATCTATCTTCTATCTTAAGGAGAGCCACCTCTAGTGAACTATGGATCCCGGTCCTTTTCTTTACATACAATCTATAAACTGTTTACTGCTTTGTGTTTACTTTATGCAAAGTATTACTTCCTTCCATTCGATACGTTTAATCCTTTGTTCTTAGCAAAACACGGTGAGATTGACAACCTCATCGCAAGTTGGGGACAGAGTTCTGTGGTTGTGTTGTGCAGGTCTCCACATTGCTACTAGCACCAGTAGTGCGCCCTGCTAAGGCTCAGCTAGCAACACCTTTGGGGTGTTTCCTTGCTCCTACTGGTTCGATTAAACCTTGGTTTCATAACTGAGGGAAACTTGCTGCTGTGCTCATCATACCTTCCTCTTGGGGTTCCCAACGAGCTCTACATCAACACGAGCCATCAAGTATCTCTCTCTCTTTTTATAAGAAGAATGCTTCATAGATTGCTCATTATGGTTACGCTGCAGGTTTCCACAATGATTAGGCATGGATTAGACCAGCCACCTAGGCGTTTCCCTAACACACATACATAACTCCATGGACTTACAAGCTCCCCTTTTATTTCACATCGACGCCATCCGTAAACAAAAAAGCATGATATCAACTGGGTATATATTTATAGGTGTTGAAAGCGTTCCCCGTGATAGCACGGTTCTGCTAATCCCCAGCCTATAATTTGCAAGCATATAACTTTCATGGACAGTCACAATGGTTCAGGTTTATTAAGTGCAAGAAATAAATTGTGCCATCAAGTTCGTGAGAGCTTTACTAACTAACTTTCTCATGACAAGCAAACATTTTATTCAGAAGAAAACAAGGAATACTGAATATGCACGGAAAAGCAAATGATGCTAATAGGTAGGTATGGTGGACACTTTTGGAAATATTGGTTTTGGGGAGTTGGAAACACGAGTAGAGCTCATACTCAGTGCAAGTGAAGGCTAGCAGTAGTAAGGGAGCAACAAACGAGAGAGTAATAACTGTCATAATCATGCTTGCAACAAAACAGGACTAATCATGGCATGGAAGTGATTCAAGACCCCCGAGGCAAAATAATTCATCGAGACTTAACTCATTATTGTTTTAGTCATATGCATGCGTGAGCATGTGCCAAGTCAATTCAAGTGAAACATTCAGAGGAGGATACCACAGTGTCATACCAAGTTATGAATAGAACAATGCAAGCAAACATTCATATGACATGCTACAAACCATTAGCAAGCTGGAGCTAATCAAAGGAAAGCAAGAACTACTAAGCATCCATAAATAACATACACCTTACATGAACAGACTAAGCATGCCCACAATGATGAGTTTATGTACAAAAATGAAAACAAATAGAGTTCGTTACCAGCCTCTTACCACACCTCAAGTTGTCATTAATCCTCATTATTGCCCTTCACTTGTGTGGCTTGAATGATAACATGAAACCAAATTCCACTGAGGACTGCTAAACCCTGCAACAAAATTCACAAAACCAAAAGAAGAAGAACAAATATTTGTGGTGTTTTTGATTTTTAAAGGCCAGAGCAAAAAGGAGGAACACGCAAAGCAAAATCTTTTTGGTTTTTTCAAATAGTTCAATCAAAGCAAAAAAGGAAGAGGCAAACCAAGGCTAAAAAAAGACAAAGAAGCAAATAAAGAGAAACAACAAAAATATTTTTGGTCTTTTTGTGTTTTAGAAAGCAAAAGTAAAGAAAGAACGAAAACTAAAAAGAGAACGAAACATGGGTATACAAAGTACCGACTGAACATGATATGTAGATGAGTGTGGTGTCGGTGTACTTCCCCCAAGCTTAGGCTTTTGGCCTAAGTTGGTATCAACCCAACGCGGATAAGGGTTCGAAGCCGGCGGGTCATCCTAAGAATGATCGTAGTTAGGCCCTCGGGAAGAAGAAGCTCCCCAATCATAGGTAGGCTGCTGGTACAAAGACTCCCCCTCATTCGAGGGCTGGACCGAATCATCTGAGGCTTCCCTTCCAGTCCCCTGCTCCTGATGGGAGAGCTCCCCCAGATACATATCGAGCTCCTCCTCGGTGAGTGACCATCCTACCCTGGTTTCAAGGTTAAACAAAACAGGCGCAGGCAAAAGAACAACACGTTCAGACTTACTCCTTCTCCAACCAGCCTTGAGAAAGGTTATTTCATAAGACAAATCACTCAAATTAGCCCAAGAAGAAACAAATTTATGATGTATCATGGAATTAAGGTCAAGCCTCTCTATGTGAAACTCTAGGTCTATATGATGAGGCACTACAACATGCAAAGCTATTAAACGAGAGGCGATGAGGCCTCCACAAATTCCACCTTTCTCGCGGTTAGCAGCAAGACGGAAAGCTATCAAGGCACCCAAATTGTAAGTCCTATCTTGTTTTAAAGCAGTTGGGATGAATGCTAGATCATACGAAGATAACTTATTAGTAGTTTTCCTAGCGAGAACACACTTGGAAATAAAGTAAGCAAAGTAGTGAATAGACGGGAGATGAATATTACGAATTTTCCCACTCTCCTTCGAGAAGCTGCTCCCTTGGCAATTCTTCGCATACAAGTCCATGAGTGGTGCAGGTCGCTCTTTAATCCTTTCACACGATCCCCACTAGGGTACTTTAATAGCTGCACTAAAGTCATCAAAAGGAAGGTTGACAGCTATATTGTAAATTTTGTAGTGAACCATGGGGTTAGGCAAAGAGAAACTAAATCAAAAGTCCTGCACCACAGACATAGTTAGTTTCACAAATTGGTAAGGTTCATCTCCCACAAAATGCTCCAATCCTGCATAAACAATTAAAGTATGGAAGTCCTGAGAAATCCCTGTAGCCCTCATGAACTTGGGGCATGGATATATGGAAGGAAAAACTTCTCCTCTCGGTGAACCTTCATAACCTCAGGCACCCTTAGTTCATGTTGGTTGAGTTGGTGTTCATTAATCTTCTTTCTAAAATTTAGGACAACCATCATACAAGTGATTGCAAAGTGATTACATAATGAAGGGAACTACTCATAGGGACTTGTAAGAGGCCTAAACATGCATCAAAACAATTTCTCTAGGCATTGAACAAGCTTACAAGCTCACATAACCTGTCGCCTACAGTAGCAAAATACTCAAGATATAAACCACTAAACACAAATCTACTTGGACAAGCGAAGGAGTCACATACCAGAGAACAAATGCTCCAAATTTCAGCAGCAAAGATGGGCTGAGCAAGGAGATCAAAAAATCGCGAGCAAGAACAACAAGCACCCGAGTTTGAGCAATGAACTTAGTGTTTTCTCGGGAGAGAGAAGGCAGTGGCAAGTGAGAGAGTGAGTGGAGGGCCAGGGGTGGCCCACACCACGGCTAGGCGCGCCCTTGGGGTGGCCGCGCCACCAGGTGGTGTGCCTACCTGGTGGTCCCCCTGGGTCACTCTAAGTACTCCTCTACCCCTTTTTTCATGTAAAAATTTAATATGAATTTTCTGGAATATTTAGAGACACTTTATTTTTTTAGCAATTTTCAGGTATTGATGAATGATATTCTGACAGAAAGATGTTTTTTTAAATGATGCAAAAAGCAAAACAAAACTAAAACTTCAGAAGTTCTAAGACACTTTAATAATTAAGCAACTAGCAACAGAAATGTAAACTAAGTGAAAGCAAAAACAAACATGGATAAAATAAAAGTAAGCGAAGATAATCATGGTGAAAACATTGTTTTGTTCATTAAAATCCCTTTGTTAAAAAGGTTGATCAGGTCTTGTTACCAAAACAATTTTATATGAAACTAAACTTTGTATTCCACTAATTATGATGTTACCTCAACCTTGATAGCAATGGTCCCAATCATAATAGTTTCATATTTTTCTCGTGGTATGGGACAATATATTTCTTCAACTTGGATGCCCTCAACATGTTCAATTGAATTAAAACCATAAGTCCTATCAATCTTCTTGGGGAAATAGACAGTATGCTCCTTGTCATTAACAATAAAAGTTACCTTTCCTTGATTGCAATTGATAACAGCTCCTGTAGCATTAAGAAAAGGTCTCCCAAGAATAATATACATATTATCATCTTCAGGCATTTCAAGCACACCAAAGTCAGTTAATATCAAGCAATTATGAGCAACTTGAATAGGTACATCCTCACATATACCAACAGGAATAGTAGTAGATTTATCAGCCATTTGCAAAGATATATCAGTTGGTATTAGTTTTTCCAATTGAAGTCTCTTGTAGAGAGAAAAAGGCATCACACTAACTCCTGCTCCTAAATCACACATAGCAGTTCTAACATAACTATTTTTAATAGAACATGGAATAGTTGGAATCCCTGGGTCTCCAAGTTTCTTTAGAACCTTACCATTAAAGGAATAATTGGCAAGCAAAGTAGAAATTTCTTCATAGGGATCTTCCTTTTATTAGAGACAATATCCTTCATATACTTTGAATAAGGTGGTAATTTAATAGCATATGTCAAAGGAATTTGCAAAAATAAAGGTTTCATCCACTCACAAAACTTATTATAGTGTTCATCTTCCTTTGACTTGTGTTTCTTATCAGGGAAAGGCATAGGTTTTTGGCCCCAAAGCTCTCTTTCACTACCATGTTTCTTAGCAACAAAATCTTCTTTAGTATATTTAGTATTCTTAGTGTGCATTTCAGGTTCTTCTTCAACTTTTTCTTTATCAGGAGCATCATTTTCTTCATTACCACTTTCAGTTTCAGCATCAAAGACAGATATACTATTAGGATCTTTAGCAGGTTCAGAAGGTTCTATAATAGTTTTATGTTTATTTTTCCTTTTCTTAGGAATAGTACCACTATTTTTAGTTTGTTGAGAATCCTTCTCAATTCTTTTAGGATGCCCCTCAGGATATAGAGGATCCTAGGTAGCAGCACCACTTCTAGTTCTAATTTCATAAGCATGTTTTTCTTTAGCAGCATTAACTAGCAAATCTTTTTGTACCTTAATAAGATGATCAATTTGAGTTTGAACCATTTGAAAATGTTTAACAATAATTTTAACATCATTAGAGGTTCTTTCCACAATATCTTTTAACTCAATAATAGCTCTAGAGTTTTCCATTAAATGATTTTGCACCCGTTTATTAAAATTATCTTGCTTAACAATAAAAGCATCAAATTCTTCTAAGCATTGATCAGGAGGTTTAGAGTAAGGAATATCACCTTCATCAAAATGTTGGAGAGAGTGTACCTCAATAGTGGATGACTGGGACATTGGCTTACATAATTCTTCTATAGAAGGTAAATTCTTGACATCTGCAGCTTTAATTCCCTTCTCCTTAAGACATTTCTTAGCTTCCTTCATCACTTCATCATTTAGTTCAATAACTCCCCTCTTCTTTGGTTTTGGTGTTGGTGTTGGCTCAGGCACAGTTAACTCAGGTGTAGTTGTCTCAGGTGTAGTTGGCTCAGATGAAGTCCAGTCTTCATAATTCTTGCTTATTTTAGCCATTAATTCCTCAGCTTCCTTTGGAGTCCTATTCCTGAAAACACAATCAGCACAACTATCTAGGTATGTCCTAGATTCTTCAGTTAGTCCATTATAAAATATATCAAGAAGCATTCTTAGGTAATGGACTTCCAACCTGTGCATGAACCAAAGCACAAAACCTTGTCCATGATTCAGGCAATATCTCTTTTTCTCCCTGTTTAAAATCAAAAAGTTCCTGCAAAATAGCATGTCTAGCACTAGGAGGGAAATATTTCTAAAGGAAGGTACTAATCAAGCAATCAGGGCTATCAATAGATTCAGGAGGTAAATTATTAAACCAAGTTTTAGCTTCTCCTTTCAGTGAAAAAGGGAAAAATTTAGCAACAAAGTAGGTGCGCATCTTAGTATCATCAGGAAATAAACCACTCATGGTAGAAAGCTTAGTCATATGTGCTACAACACTTTCATTCTTAGTCCCACAAAAAGGTTCTTTCTCAACAATAGTTATGTAAGATAAATCATGAGAGAAATCATAATCCTTATCTTTGATGTTTATGGGAGATGTAGCAAACTTAGCATTATGAGATAATTTAGGCCTAACAGTATGTTTCTCAAGAAGATTCTTAATAGCACTTTTATCATGAGTGTTTTGACATTTTTAATAAATTCACCAGTCATCTCTATATAACAGTCTTCAATATCATAGCTCTCTCAAGACTCAGGTGAACTGACAGGTGTAGTAGTGTCTTTATTAGGAGTTTCAGTATTTCCAGCTATAGTTCTAGCAATCGTAGCATCTAGGGAGGGACCTAATGAACCACTTTTATCAAGCACAGTAGAAGCAGCATCATACGTATTATAAGTTTCAGATTCAGTAGTAGTACTAGTATGTGTAGCATGTGTATGTGGCGGTATAAGGAACTTACTCATAACAGATGGTGAATCAAGAGCAACAAAGTTGTTCAGAACTGTACCTCTCCTTGTAGTGGATGGTAAAATAGGAACCTTGCCATCACGAGACTTACCCATGATGGATGAATGGCAGCGAACAATAGTCATTCCAAGTGAACTTAATAAATAGAGCTATGCTCCCTGGCAACGGCGCTAGAAAATAGTCTTGATGACCCACAAGTATAGGGGGTGTATCGCAGTATTTTCGAGGGAAGTGAAACCCAATTTATTGATTCGACACAAGGGGAGCCAAAGAATATTTATAAGCCTTAACAACTGAGTTGTCAATTCAGCTGCACCTGGAAACAATCTTGCTCATAGCAGTTTATCAGTAGCAATAGTTTTGTAGTAGCAATAGCAAAGTAATAGAAGTAGTAAAAGTAAAGACAACAGTAACAATTGCAGTAAACAGTAGGATTAAAGCGCGGTAGGCATAGGGATGGATGGACGGGCGTTGCATGGACAAGACAATTCATATAGCAATCAAGACATAGGGCATTTGTAGATAAATAAGATAAAGCATCCAAGTACTACATAATCATATGCATGTGTTCCACATATAGTCATACGTGCTCGCAATGAGAACTTGCACAACATCTTTTGTCCTGCTAGCCCGTTTGCAGTGGTGCCTCAAGGGAACTACTGGCAATTAAGGTGCTCCTTTTAATAGAGCACCAGAGCAAAGCATTAACACTTCGTGAACACATGTGATCCTCACATCAAAGCCATCCCCTCTGGTTATCCTGATTATTGTCAGTTCAGGGCCTTTGGTTCCGGACAACAATATGTGTATACAAATTGCAGGTAAGACCATAAAAAATACTATCATAATGAATCAATAACATGTTCAGATCTGAAATCATGGCACTCGGGCCCTAGTGACAAGCATTAAGTATAACAAGTTGCAACAAAGTCAAAAAGCCCTAATAAAAGATACTAGGCACCATGCCCTAACAATCTAATACAATTACATGAATGATCTCATCCAATCCCTACCATCCCCATAGCCTACAGCGGGGGATTACTCACTCATGGATGGGGGAATCATGGATGGTTGATGGAGAAGCGATGGTGATGATGATGGCGATGATCTCCTCCAATTCCCCATCTCAGCAGGGTGCCAGAACGGAGTTTCTGGTTCTGAATTGCGGAATCTGGTGGCGACGGCGTAGCGGAACTCTATCTGGATAAACGTCGAACCCCCCTTGGTTTTTAGGTCAAGAGGCAACTTATAGGCGAAGAGGGAGGCCGAGGGGGTGACCGAGGTGGCCACACCACCCCTAGGCGCGACCTGGCCTAGCCCGCGTGGCCAGGTGGTGTGGGCCCCTCGTGGCCCTCCTCCGTCTCGTCTTTTGGCTCCGTGAGTCTTCTGGTGAAATAGGATTTCTGGCATATTTTCCGGGATTTTTCCTGATAGTTGATTTTCTGAACAAAAACTAGACACCCAGGTAATTCTGCTGAAAACAGCGTCAGTCTGTGTTAGTTCTATCCAAATTACACAACTTTAGAGGAGAAACAATAGCAAAAGTGTTCGAGAAAGTAGATACGTTTTGGATGTATCAACCAGCTGCTTCCTGGTGGGACACATTCCAGATCACCCACCCACTGGATACTATTACTTGGGCCATGTTCGAGGAAGGTTTCAAGACCAACCATGTCTCTTCAGGGGTCCTGATCCTGGAGGAAGGAGTTTCGCGACTTGCGGCAAACAAATCGCACAGTGGCAGATTACATAGAGGAGTTCAACAATCTGTCACTTTATGCACCTAAAGATGTTGACACTAATGCCAAGAGGAGAGAGAGGTTCCTAGATGGCCTTAGCGATGAGCTCTCGCTACAGCTGTATGTGGTCTATTGCCCTACCTTCTAGGACCTGATGGACAAAACTAGAATCCTTGAACGGAAGCACAAGCAAGTTGAAAGACATAAGAGAAAGTACAATGATCACAATTCAGGATCACACCATAAGCGTACCTTCCATGACGGTAATAGAAGCTCTGGACACCACAAGCATGGAGGTAGTGGACACAACCACACTGGAAGAAATGGCCACAACCATGGAGGCAATGGCCATCACCGCAATGGAAATCGAGATCTCAGCAACGTGGAATGCTTCAAGTACAAGAAGATGGGACATTATGCTAATAACTGTCCAGAGGCAAATGATGGAACCAAGCCAAACCCAACCGAGAAGGCGACTATGAACCATGTGAACATCAAATAAGTATTCAACAATCTAGGATTTTTGACTAGTAAGTTCCTGGTTAATTCATGCATCGCACTCATAATTTTTAAAATATTGGTGTATCACATTCATCCATATCAAGGTATTCATGGATAAGCATGATTACATATGGAGGTACTTAGAGGAAATATTAAAGTAAACCCACTTGAGAATAATTGATAGCTAGCGCATTGATACGTCGTAAACGTATCTATAATTTTTGATGTTCCATGCTTGTTTTATATCTACTTTCTTATGTTTTGCTCATACTTTGAGATACTTTTATGCATTTTCTGGGACTAACCTATTAACAAGATGCCACAGTGCCAGTTGCTTGTTTTTTCTGTTTTTGGTTCCAGAAAAGCCAGAAAATGAATATTCTCGGAATTGGACGGGACAAAAGCCAAAGTCAATATTTCACCGAGGGGAACACGGAGCCAGAAGACGAGACGGAGAGAGGCCAGGGGCTGGCCACACCATCTGGTGGTGCGAGTCCCCCAGTCCACGCCACCAGGTGGTGTGGGCCTAGGGTCCACCCTCTGACATCGCCCTTTCACCTATAAGAAGCCTCCGACGTAGAAACCCTAAATAATCCAGCCTCCAGCCATGAAAAGTTCCACAGCGCCGCCGCCACCGAAGAGGAGATTCAGGGGACAAAAAGTCTCTTTTCCGGCACCCTGCCGAGACAGGGAAGTGCACCCGGAGCCATCTCCATCGATCTCCACCACCATCTCCATCGTCGTTGCTGATTCCCATGATGAGGAGGTATTAGTTCTTCCTCGAGGCTAAGGGCTCTACCGGTAGCTATGTGTTCATCTCTCTCTCTATGCGTGATCATATTGTGATCATGAGCTTTGTAATCAAGTAGATCTACCTTGCTACTAAAGTGCTTTAATAGATCTCTGCTCTCCCCACGTGTGTGAAGTTGACAGTGTGCACACCGTGGTGGCACTTAGGCTAGAGATTACAAATACTTGTTATGATTTATATTTGGAGTTGGATGTCTCTATGAAATTGTGGTGTTTGTTGGAACCATCTAGCTCTCAAGGTGACCGTGTGGGGTTATCTAGATGGGAAGGCGAACTTTGAGGTGTGTTGTTATAGCCCTACCATGGATTAGAGTGTCCAACCGGAGAGTAGTTCAGAGTAGTATCATGAAGACAAGATATTTATATGAGAGTGTTCACTAGTGAAAGTATAATCCATAGGCCTTGTTTCTAAGCATTGAAACACCGTTTGCAACTAGATCTGTTACATGTTTGCTTGCTGCCATCTTTATTTCAGTTTGCCTTTAGTATGTTCCATGCCATCAAAGTATTTTCTGGCAACGTTGTCTTATATCCATACCACTTGTATTTTACTATCTCTTCGCCAAACTAGTGCACCTATACACCTGACAAGTGTATTGGGTGTGTTGGGGACACAAGAATTCTTGTATCTTGATTGCAGGGTTGCTTGAGAGGGGATACCTTTGACCACTTCCTCCCCAAGTTCGATAAACCTTGGTGATCCACTTAAGGGAAACTTGTTGTTGTTCTACAAACCTCTACACTTGGAGGCCCAACAACTGGCTACAAGAATAGAAGTGCGTAGACATCAAGCAATTTTCTGGCGCCGTTGCCGGGGAGGTAAGGTAAAAGGTACTCACATCCTCCGGTGTGAGTGCTCCAAATTATTTCTTTAGATTCTGCAATTTTGTCTTTTTTGTTTCTTGTTTTCACTAGTTAGGCTTAATGGAAAACAACAAAAAATTAGAGAGCTTTATAGTATTTATCTTGAGTTAGGACATGAAGTGTTTGAAGAGAAAATTTAAAAACCTATGGAACTTTATTTGCATGCTAATAGCAATGTTGTTAGTATGAATTCTTTGGACACCATTATTGCTAATGCTATAGAAAAGTCTAAGCTTTGGGGAGCTAGTTTTTATGAAAATGATCTTTTTAGTCCCCCCCCCCCATCTTTAGAGGAGAAAAATTGCTTTGATGATACTATACCTCCAATATATGATGATTACAATGATGAATATGATATTTTTAGTCCACCTACTATTGAGGAGGAAATTAATTATGACTACAATATGCCTCCTATATTTGATGATTATGGCGATGAGAATAATAATGATAGCTATTTTTTTGAATTTGCTCCCACTATAATTAATAAGAATGACTATGCTTATGTGCAGAATAATAATTATTATATGCATGGGGCTCATGATAAAAATGTCTTATGTGATAGTTATATTGTTAATTTTATTCATGATGCTACTAAAAGTTATTATGAGAGAGGGAAACATGGTCTTATGTGTCTCAACAATATTAAGTTTCCCCTCTTTATGTTGAAAGTCTTGAAGTTGCACTTGTTTTGCTTTCCTATGCTTGTTGCTTTGTTCTTTCATGACTTGTTTCTTTACAAGACTCCTATGCATAGGAAGTGGGTTAGACTTAAATATGTTTTCAATTTTCTTCTTGATGCTCTCTTTTACTTCAATTCATATTTCTTATGTGACCATCTTCTCAAACTATCATGCCTAACTTTAAGGCGTTAAAGAAAAGTACTTATTGGGAGATAACCCAAAAGTTTTAGTTGATTCTTGGAAATTATTACCTCTGTAATAACCTCTCCTTATCCTTTTTGTTTGGTTTTTGTGCCAATAATAACCTCTAATGAGAGAGAAGTAAGATTTGGGGAAATGCTGTCCCGAAACAAATTTTTGTGCTTCGCTGTAAACATTCGTGAAAAATCTCTGTATGTCGGATTGAGATGTAATTTTCTGAAAAAATCCCCCAGGTTGTTAGCTAACTTTCGTTAGTTCAACACTTTTTGATTTGAGTAACAGAAGATCTTCAAAAAAATCTATTTTCACCTACTGGTCTGTTTTGACAGATTTCTGCCATTATTTGCATTTGTGTAGCATCCCAATTGTCTAACAATTGTAATGCTACTTGTCCTAGTAAGATATTGGCTACTTCATATATATTACTGTTGCATCATAATTATATCATGCTCATGTCATCATGCCACCTTGCATTTGAGCATCATATAAAACTCCTGTTCTTTTGGTTCTTCTATCACATGCACTATTAATTGTATTAGCCTCTTGATATTGTATTTGGTTATTGATATATTGTTTAAATGCCCAAGTTGAGTTGGGGGCATATCTTTTATTTCCAATCCACCACCTTTCTCTTCCACCACTTTATAATTCCACCATCCCATTAACCATGAGCTTGTTTGCCTATATTTTGGATTTCTCTAGCTCATGTGCAATAGGGTGGATCTAGTCCATTAAATTCTTTGCTTGGCTTATTCTCCACTTCTTGGAAATGCATAAGATTAATGCCATCATATTATTATTGTTGTCACAAAATAAATAATGGTATTATTAATTTTGCATGGGCCATGCAAGCTTCTCCACCACCTTTGACTTCCATTGGTTTTTCTTTGGTTTGAGTGGATCTTATCTTGGGAAAACCATCTACCTCCCTTACACCATCCTCATAGTATCACCCATTTCTTTTCCTCTTATTTTATTCTCCATTCATGGACCATATGAGGCCTATTCCATAATTCTTTTATTTTTCTTTTCTTTGAATTCTTTTCACCTCCACCTCAGGTTAATTCAAGCATTACCATGTTCCACTTGATTTGGTCTTCCCCACATTCTCTTCTTTTATTTTCTTTATTTTCTTTATCCACATGTATGATCATATGATAGTTTTTCCACCTACTCACTTCCTTTTTCTTTCTTTCTTGATTCTCTTCCACTATGTCTCAAGCAAGATCAAGCCTCATTTTTCCTCTTGTTATGATCTCTTAAATCAAATTAAATTCTAAATATCTAAAGTCACCTAATCTAGCTATTTTCTCTCTCTCTCTCTCATTTCTCCTAAAACCCTCAATTCACATCTCTCTCTCACACCTCTCTCTCTCTAACATGGGCACCACCTGACCACCTGGCCCACCCCAGCTACCTCTCTCTACCCCATCTAACCCTAACCCTAGCCATTGCCCTAACTAACCCGAGCTCAACCGAGCCCCTTCCCTCTCTCTCTCTCTCTGCCGAGCGGGCCTAGCTGCACCACCCTCGCCGACCCTACCCTGCAGCCACCCTACCTCGCCTGGACCAGCCCCAGCCCCGCTCGCCCATGTGCTCGGAGAGGAGGAGGACAAAAAGGTGGCACGAGGCCACCTTTACCTTGCCGTGCCCCAGCTGCCTCCTTCCCCTCTCCCTCCTTTTCCCCCTCTCCCACGCCTCTTCTGGCCTCTCCAGATCTGGCCGAGATGCCCTCCTCCTTCCCCTTCTTCCTCTCCGTCCACCAGCAGCCGTCGCCGGTCGCCGCCAGCAACCACCTCGCCCCGACGATCCTGCCGGCGCGCTTGACCTGGAGGTGGCCTGGGCGACCGAGAACACCCTACTGCGTCACCCCGCCCGCGCCTAAGAGAAGGAGAAGCTCCCCAGCACCCCGCGCCTCGATGCCCTGTAGGAAACCCTAGCCGACGGGACGCCAGCGACCTCGCCGTTCCGCCGCTCCTCGCGCCGATCCAACACCGCCAGGCGAACCGCGGTGAGCCCCTCCCTCTCCCGGACAACCTCCTCTTCTTCATCGTGGTCTAGCCTCGCCGTGCGTTTCGTCGAGCAGCCACCGCGCGCCAGAGCTCGCCAGCACCTGCAGCTCTCCCGCGCCACGCAGCCCCTCATCTAGCCCCCCGCCACCTCCCTGTCAACTCCCCGAGCCAGCCGCACTGGCTAGCCACCCCAGCGCGCACCCCCGCGTCCCAGGTTCGAAACCCCGCTCCGCGCTACGCGCACACCGCCGTCAGACCGCGAAGAAGATAAACAGTACACCGGGCCGTGGTAAAATTGCAAAAAGCCCCCCACCTTTTTGATTCCTGCGACCCGCGCTCCTACCGACCCCAGCAGTCAGCCACGCCAGCGCGTTTGCAGAAAACCCCCTGGCTTTTCCTATTCGCAACCCGCGCTCCAGCCGCAGCCCCACCTGTCAGCCCCTGTCTCCCGCATCGCTGGCACGTGGGCCTTCCGCCGCTGGTCCCGCCTGTCAGCCCCTGTGGCTAGGCGAGCCCGCGGTGACAAAAGGATTTTCTGCGCGCGTTGCCTAGTCAGCACCAGGCCCACCCGTCAGTGTCTGGGTCTGAGTTTGCCTGGGTATAAAAAGTATTTCCCTGAGTCTGTTTTAAATCAAATCTTTTTCAAATTTATTTAAATTCAAACTCTTTTCAGATTCAAAATAATTTTTAAAATACAAATCCAAATAATACATGTAATATATGTTTTGGAATCAGAAAAATGTGAGGAATTCAAATATGCCCTTCAAAATATATTTTTGCACGCTTTAAATTTTCGAGTTGATTAAAATTACAAGAAAATGCCCTTTTGCTTAATTAATTAATAACTTTTGTTTTATAATTCCAAATTTAACAAATAATATGTCTAAATCGATCAGCGCGACGAGCCCGTTCTATTTATGCAATCCTTGTTCTGATTTGAAGCATGCATCATGTTGACATTTAAATCTGAACTGTTTATGACAATAAAACTTGGGCAAATAAATATTAAAGTGCTTTATTTCTTGTATCCACACCTCACCTTTGCCATGCTACTTTAATGCCATGTAAATTGTGCACCATTCATCATGGCATGCTTGGTTGCTTGTTGCATTTCAATTCATATGCTTGCGCACTTTATTTATGTTGGCCCTTGTTTGTTTGGTTCTTCTTCGAATAGACGCCCCGCAGGAGAATTACCAGGAATCGCAGGAGTATTATCCAGATCCATCTCTCGCTTCAACTGAGCTGCCAGGCAAGCACTACCACATGCTTGCATACATACAGTACCTATTGCCTCTATCTTATTCTTGCATCATTGAGTCGCGATTGCATTAAATTGAATCCCAAGTACTGCATAGCCTTTACTTTTAAACCACATTAAGCCTGTTCCGGTCCCATGAGCCATTACTACAGGAGTTGTTTGAGCCATGCGAGTCGTAGAAAAGCATGAGTAGGGTATGTGAGTGTCTGATGGATAATGAGGTACCTAAACAACATGACCTGAGTAGTAATGGGATAACTAATGAAAGAGGCACCGGTGAGCAACATCTGCTATTTGGTTTTTCCTGCTCACTTGTGTCCCGTAGGACCCCGAGTACTTGATTCCTGTTCCTTGACTATTCGCACTATCCACATCCGGGAGGCCTATGGACCCCCCTGAGCTAGAGCTTGATTCACTCTTATTTCTTGGGGCCACAAGTAGTTTGGGGCTTTATTACTATCCTGTACTTATGCCATGCTACTGCTTTATTTAAGATTGTGCGAGGAGCACCTGTACTGTTTTGGATCGCGCCACGTTTTCGCGGTATCGACAAGCCCAGTCACACTTTCGGGTTCCAGTCGTTTACAGCCGTCGTCGCAAACCTTGGGTCTGTCTCGGAGCCGGCCAGCTTCGTTGCGGGTAGCTTAATGGGGTGGCCCCCTGAAATATTTCTGAATCCTGTGATTGCTTTGTCGTGAATGCCTCGTTGGGTTTTGATTTGGTTTTTCCGAGGTTGATCGAGTGTGTGTTGCTATTCGTGCACCCCTGCAGGGTAAATCTTTCTGAAAGCCGTGTCTGCGGTTATGGACGACTTGGAGCACAGTTTCTCGATCATAGACAAGTATAACTAAAGTACCGCTTTCAAATTGACTAAGTACTTGACTAGTAAATAGTGCAATACTCATGGAATGGTTAATTAAAACTACCAACGGATGATGGGGGTTGTTCGTCCGCTTCCTCGTTGGTAAGCGAGGAGGAGGATGGATCTGTTAATTATACTGTTATAACTGTTGCTCTTAATTCACGGACTTCCGTCTATCATTGGTTAGGCGGAAGGTTAGCCAGTCTCTATAGAATTGTTAGGTATTATCTTTTGCTGCAATTGCGTCACCCCAGGTTGTGTCCCCTTTAGTGGCATTAAGACTTGCTGAGTACCCCTAGGGTCTCACACGATAAATTGTTTGATTCAGATGAACAGGTGTACCCGCAAGATGGATACTGGGTGGAAGAGACAGATGATGTTGGCAACGATCATTCGGTGTAGAGATTCCGGGAACGGGGATCCATGTGATCTGTGGGCGGGATGTGTTTATTTATGGGGCATCTTATGCCAATTTGCTTCTTATCCGTACTCGGATCTTGTTTTCCGCTTCCGCCTGATACTCTGATGTGTGGTGTATGAGGAGCTATCCTAAATTATTATATCTATCTAGGATGTTTGGATCTTGCCGTATGGCGTGCACTATTTCTATTTCTTTTAGATGGAATTGCTCTGATGTACTGTTGTATGTGGCTTGCATACATACTCACTTGTGTATGTAGTTGATCCCTTCGCCTGCCGATTACGCCGCTCTTTCTTGTCCCGTTGACTGAAAGTGGTTAGGACGGCCGAAAGGTCTACCGTGAGTGGCCCTGGGCCCCACCGTACTATTTTAACCACTTTCGTTCATCCAGGCATTAACTAAGAGCGTAATTCACCGAGGTAGTTACAATTTGCCTCTTTATCGATTTCCTTTTGGGTTGTTTTTTGTGAATTGAGCTTTTTGAGAAAATTGCTACAGTAGCTTGTGTTTTTAATGAAAGTTTTTCTGTTTTGAAACTGAACGCAAAGGTTTATTATCTTTTGAATGCACTAATGTTGCTAATGAAGATTGTGTGAAGTTTTGTATGAAGGAAATTTTCAGGTGTAGGGAAAGAATGATGTAATGAGATGAAGAATGGACAAAAGCTCAAGCTTGGGGATTCCACCCCGTGTCACCCCACCTAATATTCAAGAGGTACAAGCGTAAAAGCTTGGGGATTCCCAAGGCATCCCCTTCTTCATCAATAAAAATCTCAGGTCTTTCTAGACCCTTCGTTTTTATTGTTTCATGCACTATTGTGTTGTTCTTGGAGCATCTTAGTTTTTGTTTTTAGTTTCATTTTGCTTGGTTTTCTGTAATAAGTTGGTTGGATCCCAGCACTTCTTTTGGAGAGAGACACACTCTGCTTTCATTGTTTAGAACACTCTAGTTTTCATTCTTATTGTTCTGTGAGTGTTCTCTTTTGCTAGCACTGTGTTTAGCCTTAGTTTTCTTGTGCCTTCAGCTTAGAACTTTTTAGATTTGTGGATTTGTAAGACAAGCTCACTGATCTTTATAGATTATTATCTTTCTGAGTTGTTTCGATTGGTGTTGGAAAAGAGTAGGAAAGTTCATGCTTAAGTGGTATAAAAGGAGCTTGTTTTTGAATGTGACTTAGGCTTTATCATATCATGCTTGATATTGTTTTGTCTTTATGCTTAGTGATTTTTGCTTTAGCATGACATGTTATAAACAATTGAGATTGCTTAATGTGCCTTGAAAGAATCATGCGTTGTTTTACAATATAAAAGCATAATATTATGGTATTCTCCTTTAAATGCTTTATTTGGGTTGACTTGGCGCATGCTCACACCATGTTAAGACTATACCAAGTCACCATTGCCTCTATGATCATTTAATTTTCGACTTGTAATATCACTTTATGCTTTAATTAATAATGTTTTGTCGCTTTTCATGATTATGGCCATTATTGCTCTCTTTGTTGGTCGCTCCCAGTCTTTTGCTAGCCTCCATACCAAGTATGAGTTCTACTCATGCATCCAACTCCAAATAAAACCAAGTTATTCCAAAGAGTCCACCATACCTACCTATTAGCATTTGCTATTCCAAGTATATTCATGTTTTTATCTACCTTCTGAATTAAACTTGTTATGAGAAAACTAGCGACTAAAGCTCTCACGAACTTGATGGCACACTTTACTTTTCTTGCCCCTAATAAATGATACATTGCAAATGTATCTATAATTTTTGATGTTCCATGCTTGGTTTTATCCACTTTCTTGTGTTTTGTTCCAACTTTGGAGTACTTTTCATATGATTTCTTGGACTAACCTATTAACAAGAGCCACAGTGCCAGCTGCCTGTTTTCTGCTGTTTTTGGTTCTAGGAAAGTCAGAAAATGAATATTCTCGGAATTGGACGGGACAAAAGCCAAAGTGCCTATTTTTCCGGATGTCATCAAGTGCCAGAATACGAGACGGAGAGGGGCCAGAGGGCGGCCACACCACCTGGCCGCGCGGCCAGGCCTGGCTCGCGCCAGGGGGTGGTGTGGCCAGCCCAGGCACCCCCTCGGCCTCCCCTTCCGACTATAAGATGCCCTCGGGACGAAAACCCTAGGTACCTGATCAAAAATCCACGAAAGAGTCTGTAGCCGCCGTCATCTCCATCCCTAGATCGGGAGGGATCTGAAGCTCTTCCCGGCACCCTGTCGGAGAAGGAAATTCACCCTGGAGGCTTTCTTCATCACCATGCAAGCCTCCAGTGTGATGCGTGAGTAGTTCATCCTTGGACTACGGATCCATGTAGTAGCTAGATGGCTGGTTTCTCCTCCTTTGTGCTTTCATGTTTAGCTCTTGTGAGCTCCGTTCATGATCAAGATCATCTATTTGTAATTCATACATGTTGTGTTTGCGGGGATCCGATGGATATTGAGATGCTATTTCAGATTGATTATTGATTCTATCATGTCTTTGTTATTTGAGATCTTGCATGCTTTCCGTTGTTAGTAGCTATCTTGTCCAAGTATATGCTAGCAACTCCAAGAGTTAGTATTTATGCTCGATAGTGGGTTCATGCCTCTGGTAATCTGGGGAAGTGACAGAAATCTCTAAGGTACTAGATGTGCTATTGCTACTAGGGAGAAAACAACAATCCTTTGTTCATAGAACAATCGTATTTTTTACTTTACACACAGTTCATAAAACAATAATCTGTTGCTTGCAACTTAATACTAGAGGGGGTTCGGATGATAACCTAAAGGTGGATTATTAGTCATAGATGTAGTTGGATGCCGGTCTATGTATTATGTTTTAATGCCCAATCAAGTCTCAGAGGATTCAAGATGATTAGTATATGCATGTATTGCTTTCTCGGTGTTTGTCAATTGCCCCGCTGTAATTTTTTCACCCAGCATGTTATCTATCTTAAGGAGAGCCACCTCTAGTGAACTATGGATCCCGGTCCTTTTCTTTACATTCAATCTACAATCTTTTACTGCTTTGTGTTTACTTTCTACAAACTTTTACTTCTTTCCATTCGATACGTTTAATCCTTTGTTTTCCGCAAAACACGGTGAGATTGACAACCTCATCGCAAGTTGGGGACAAAGTTCTATGGTTGTGTTGTGCAGGTCTCCACGTTGCTACTAGCACCGGTAGTGCGCCCTGCCAAAGCTCAGCTAGTAACACCTTTGAGGTGTTTCCTTGCTCCTACTGGTTCGATTAAACCTTGGTTTCATAACCGAGGGAAACTTGCTGCTATGCTCATCATACCTTCCTCTTGGGGTCCCCAACGAGCTCTACATCAACACCGCCATCAAGCAATTTTCTGGGCGCCGTGCATTGAGCCATCAAGCATTTTTCTGGCGCCGTTGCCGGGGAGTCAAGGACATCTTCACAAGGGGAGTCCCTCATAACCAATCCCTTTACTTTGTTGTTTTTGTTTTGCTTAGTTTCTTTTTGCTTTGTTTGCTTGTTTTGTTCTTCAAAAACACAAAAAAATTAGTTTTACTTGTTTGCTTTCTTATTTCAAAAACACAAAAAAATTAAGTCTCCTTTAGTTGTCACCTCTTCCTTAGCTCACCATGTTGATCCCTACATTCACCCTGAAAGACCTTCCAATTGGTAGTGGTTCTATAATTGGGAAAGATAATATTGAAGAATTCTTTAATCATGTTAGTAAACATGAGGATACTGAGGATAGATCCCTTGTAGAACTTGCTCCAAACAATGAGATTGCTGCAGCTTCTTTAATTCACATGTTAGAAGCTAGGTTTGTTAACCTCAACCCCTTAAAGCAAATAATGTTTCTTAAGCTTAAAAAATTGAGGACCCTGAATAGAGGGATTTTATTCTAGAAACTTTGTTTAAGGAGTTTTATGTTGTTGCCAAGGAAGCTAGAAAAGTTTTTGAACGTTTAAATATGCTAGGCTCATGTGTAGATGTTGTTGGTACACGAGAAAAGATGAACAAAACCGAACCCAATGGGGAGGAACCTAAGATACCAATACCCTTTAAACTGGTAGCAATACATGATGTCATAGAAAAGAATCTTGATTGGATTATTCCTGCAAACCCTTTTGATGAGAATAGTGAACCTAAGAGCATTCAGAGAGGATCCTCTCGAATTTATTTGGATGATATACCTTGCCTTGTTGAAAATATTTCTAGTATTGATCTTAATGCTTCTTCATTTGAGAACACTTGATTCTTTCTTTGCTTTTTATGCCTAACTTAAAGACGTTAAAGAAAAGTACTTGTTGGGAGATAACCCAAGAGATTTAGATGAGTCTTGGAAGTTATTACCTCTGTAATAACCTCTCCTTATCCTTTTTATTTGCTTTTTGTGCCAATAGTAACCTCTAATGGAAGAGAAGTAATGATTGGGAAAGTGGCTGTCCCGAAACAAATTTATGTGCTTCACCGTAAAAATTCGTGTAAAATATCTGAACGTATTTTAGAGGCGTGAATTTTTATGCTTCGGCCCCAGTTTGTTATCTAACTTTCGTTAGTTTATCACTTTTTGATTTGACCAACAGAAGGTCTTCGAAAAAATTCATCTTTACATGCTGGTCTGTTTTGACAGATTTCTGCCATTTTCTGCATTTGCTTCTTGTTAGTTTCTTCTTGAGTTCTTTTGGGGAATTGAGCTTTTTGAGGGAAGTTCTACAGTATCTAGTGTTCTAATGGAAGTTCATTTGGTGTTAGAACTGAACCTTGAGACTTATTTATCTTAAGTGCACTAATGTTGCTAATAAAGATTGTGTGAAGTTTTGTATGAAGGAAAAATTTCAGGTGTATGGAAGGAATGAGTAATGAGATGAAGGATGGACTAAAGCTCAAGCTTGGGGATGCCACGTGTGTCACCCCAAGAAATATCCAAGAAGTACAGGCGTCAAAGCTTGGGGATGCCCAAGGCTTCCCCTTCTTCATCAATAAAAATTCCAGGTTTCTTCCAAACGCTTCATTTTTATTGTTTCATGCACAGTTGTGTTTTTCTTGGAGCGTCTTCTTTTTCCTTTTTGTTTTGGTTTTTTGTTTGCTTGGTTTGCTTAGTTTTCTGAATAAATTGGTTGGACCCCCTCTTTCATACTTTGGTTTGCAAATAGTTTGGTTTGGTTTGGAAAAGAGTAGGAAAGTTCATACTTATGTGGTAAAAAGAGCTTGTTTTTGACTGTGGCCTATGCTTTGTCATGCCATGCTTGGTATTGTTTTGGCTTTATGTTTTGTATTATTTGATGTAGTATAGTGGTATTCTCCTTTGATGCTTTATTTGGGTTGACTTGGCGCATGCTCACACCATGTTATGACTATCCAAAGTCACCATAGCCTTTATGCTCCTTTAGTTTTCAACTTGTAGTATCACTTTATGCTTTGATCAATGATGTTTTGTCGCTCTGCATGATTATGGCCATTATTGCTCTCTTAGCTGATCGCTCCCAGTCTTTTGCTAGCCTCCACAACAAAGTATGAGTTCCACTCATGCATCCAACTCCCTAAACCAAGTTATTCCAAAGAGTCCACCATACCTACCTACTAGCTTATGCTATTCCAAGTATATTCATGCTTTTATTTACCTTCCACTTGTTATGAGAAAACTAGTGATTAAAGCTCTCACGAACTTGATGGCACACTTTACTTTACTTTCCCTTAATAAACGTGAACCATTGTGTCTTCTATGTTGTATATGCTTGCACTTATTTGTCGGGAATTAGCAGAACCTGCTTTCATGGGGAACGCTTTCAACATTGCATTTGGTACTTGTACCTAGTTGATATCATGCTCTTTTGTATATGGATGTCGTTGGTGTGAAATGAAAGGGGAGCTTGTAAGTCCAATGAGTTATGTATATGTGTTAGAGAAACGCCTGGACCGCTGGTCTAATCCATGCTGACATGGTGGAAACCTGCAGCGTAACCATAATGAGCTGTCTATGAAGCATTCTTCTTATAAAAAAGAGTCCTATATTGAGAAAAAATAGAAAAAGAAAAAAAAAGATACTATGAAAAGAGGAAAGAGAGAAAAAAGCACCATATTCCCATGGTAAATAAGAAGAATACTGAGATTCTCGTTATCTGCTTGCCTTGTCATTTTGATATGGGGATTCTTCCGTATCATCGGGCAAGGGGTACCCCGTTGGCGGTTCTCAATGATGCACATGTACTTACGATGACAAGAACTTACCGGTGACTAAACTTGAGTAGCATGAGGAGCGGCCCTCGTATACAAGGGACATGAGATTTCTGACTTATACTTCGTCAAGCATGTACACCATAGTTTGTTCACTTTAACCTTAATCACTTCAAGATGCTTATGATAGGGGCAATGAGAGCTGAAAGCTATAAGTACCATAATTTTTGAAAGCTCTTGATGAGACTTGAATCCCTACTTCCTTTTACAAAAGGCTTTTCTTCCACCATTATATTGAGTCTCCACCTTCTATCTTTATGCACTTACTTTGAGAGCATGGTGGCCATTCTTAGTTCTATGTGCATTGTCCCAAGACTAGTTGATTGATACAGAACTTGTTATTGCTTGTTTCAAACTATTGTATCTAGTCACTCTTATGAACTTTGAAGGTGTCATATGCATTTATATTTGCTACTCTATTGAGGGACAAGCTGAATACTATTATGCTATGTTTTCTTTATGTGAAACAAACAAACGTCTTGAAAAGCATTGTTATTCATGAATCTTTTGTTTGTGCCTTTTCATGTTGCATCATAGTTTCTTTGCTTATTGCTAGAACTTTGTCTTTCATGTTATGATTGAAGTACTATGATCCCAGCTTTGAACGTTTTGCAAATACTTTGGTCAAGTCTTTGATGGTGCATGTCACCTCAAAAATTATTTTTTCTTTTTATCACTTACCTACTCGAGGACGAGCAGGAGTTAAGCTTGGGGATGTTGATACATTGCAAATGTATCTATAATTTTTGATGTTCCATGCTTGGTTTTATCCACTTTCTTGTGTTTTGTTCCAACTTTGGAGTACTTTTCATATGATTTCTTGGACTAACCTATTAACAAGAGCCATAGTGCCAGCTGCCTGTTTTCTGCTGTTTTTAGTTCCAGGAAAGTCAGAAAATGAATATTCTCGGAATTGGACGGGACAAAAGCCAAAGTGCCTATTTTTTCGGATGTCATCAAGTGCCAGAATACGAGACGGAGAGGGGCCAGAAGGCGTCCACACCACCTGGCCGCGCGGCCAGGCCTGGCCCGCGCCAGGGGGTGGTGTGGCCAGACCAGGCACCCCCTCGGCCTCCCCTTCCGACTATAAGATGCCCTCGGGACGAAAACCCTAGGTACCCGATCAAAAATCCATGAAAGAGTCTTTAGCCGCCGTCATCTCCATCCCTAGATCGGGATGGATCTGAAGCTCTTCCCGGCACCCTGCCGGAGAGGGGAATTCACCCTGGAGGCTTTCTTCATCACCATGCAAGCCTCCGGTGTGATGCGTGAGTAGTTCATCCTTGGACTACGGATCCATGTAGTAGCTAGATGGCTGGTTTCTCCTCCTTTGTGCTTTCATGTTTAGATCTTGTGAGCTCCGTTCATGATCAAGATCATCTATTTGTAATTCATACATGTTGTGTTTGCGGGGATCCGATGGATATTGAGATGCTATTTCAGATTGATTATTGATTCTATCATGCCTTTGTTATTTGAGATCTTGCATGCTTTCCGTTGTTAGTAGCTATCTTGGCCAAGTAGATGCTAGCAACTCCAAGAGTTAGTATTTATGCTCGATAGTGGGTTCATGCCTCTGGTAATCTGGGGAAGTGACAAAAATCTCAAAGGTATTAGATGTGTTGTTGCTACTAGGGAGAAAACAACAATCCTTTGTTCATAGAACAATCGTATTGTTTACTTTACACGTAGTTCGTAAAGCAATAATCTGTTGCTTGCAACTTAATACTGGAGGGGGTTCGGATGATAACCTGAAGGTGGATTATTAGTCATAGATGCAGTTGGATGGCGGTCTATGTATTATGTTGTAATGCCCAATCAAGTCTCAGAGGAGTCAAGATGATTAGTATATGCATGTATTGCTTTCTCGGTGTTTGTCAATTGCCCCGCTGTAATTTGTTCACCCAGCATGTTATCTATATTAAGGAGAGCCACCTCTAGTGAACTATGGATCCCGGTCCTTTTCTTTACATTCAATCTACAATCTTTTACTGCTTTGTGTTTACTTTTTGCAAACTTTTACTTGTTTCCATTCGATACGTTTAATCCTTTGTTTTCCGCAAAACACGGTGAGATTGACAACCTCATCGCAAGTTGGGGACAAAGTTCTTTGGTTGTGTGGTGCAGGTCTCCACGTTGCTAGTAGCACCGGTAGTGCGCCCTGCCAAAGCTCATCTAGTAACACCTTTGAGGTGTTTCCTTGCTCCTACTGGTTCGATTAAACCTTGGTTTCATAACTGAGGGAAACTTGTTGCTGTGCTCATCATACCTTCCTCTTGGGGTTCCCAACAAGCTCTACATCAACACCGCCATCAAGCAATTTTCTGGGCGCCGTGCATTGAGCCATCAATAAACTTGAACCATTGTGTCATCTATGTTGTATATGCTTGCAGTTATACGTTGGGAATTAGCAGAACCATGCTGTCATGGGGAACGATTGTACCCAGTTGATATCATGCTCTTTTGTCTATGGATGTCGTCGGTGTGAAATGAAAGGGGAGCTTGTAAGTCCATGGAGTTATGTATGTGTGTTAGAGAAACGCTTGGGCGGCTGGTCTAATCCATGCCTAATCATGGTGGAAACCTGCAGCATAACCATAATAAGCAATCTATGAAGCATTTTTCTTATAAAAAAGATATGGAGATTGAGAAAAAAAGAAAAAAAAGATGAGAAAAGAGGAAAGAGAGAAAAAAAGCACCATTTTCCCATGGTAAATAAGAAGATGCTGAGATGCTTATTGTCTGCTTGCCTTATCATTTTGAATGGGGATTCTTCCGTATCATCGGTCAAGGGGTACCCCGTTGGCGGTTCTCTATGATACACATGTACTTACTATGACAAGAACTTACCGGTAACTAAACTTGAGTAGCATTAGGAGCGGCCCTCGTATTCAAGGGACATGAGATTGCCAACTTATACTTTGTCAAGCATATACTCCATAGTTTGTTCACTTTAACCTTAATCACTTCAAGATGCTTATGATAGGGGCAATGAGAGCTGAAAGCTAACAAGTACCATAATTTTTGGAAGCTCTTTATGAGACTTGAATCCCTGCTTCCTCCTATGAAGGGCCTTTCTTCCACTTTTATATTGAGTCTCCACCTTCTATCTTTATGCACCAATTAAGAGAGCATAGTTGTCATTCTTAGTTCTATGTGCATTATCCCAAAACTTATTGATTGATTCATAATGTTGATATTGCTTGTTCTTAAACTATTTGTATCTAGTCACCCTTATGAACATTGAAGGTGTCCTATGCATTTATGTTTTGCTACTCCATGAGGGACAAGCTGAATGCCAGCATGCTATGTTTTCTATATGTGAAACAAACAAACGTCTTTCAATGCATTGTTATTCATGATATTTGTTTGTATCCTTTCATGTTGCATGCATAGTTACTATGTCTTAATGTTAGAACTTCATCTTTCATGCGAATGTTTAGAGTACTTTGATCCCAGCTTTCAATGCTTGCAAATGGTTTGATCTTGATTGTGATGGTGCATGTCACCTAAAAAATTATTCTTTTTATCACTTACCTACACGAGGAAGAGCAGGAGTTAAGCTTGGGGATGTTGATAAGTCGTAAACGTATCTATAATTTTTGATGTTCCATGCTTGTTTCATAACTACTTTCTTATGTTTTGCTCATACTTTGAGAGCAATTTCTGGGACTAACCTATTAACAAAATGCCACAGTGCCAGTTGCTTGTTTTCTTCTGTTTTTGGTTCCAAAAAAGCCAGAAAATGAATATTCTCGGAATTGGACGGGACAAAAGCCAAAGTCAATATTTCATCGAGGGGAACACAAAGCCAGAAGACGAGACGGAGAGGGGCCAGGGGCTGGCCACACCATGTGGTGGCGCGGGTCCCCCTGGTCGTGCCACCAGGTGGTGTGGGCCCCTGGTCCACCCTCTGACATCGCCATTTTGCCTATAAGAAGCCTCCGAGGCAGAAACCCTAAATAATCCAGCCTCCAGCCACGAAAAGTTTCGTAGCACCGCCGCCATCGAAGGGGAGATTTGGGGGACAGAAAGTCTCTGTTCCGGCACCCTGCTAGGATGGGGAAGTGCCCTCGGAGCCATCTCCATCGATCTCCACCACCATCTCCATCGCCGTTGCTGATTCCCATGATGAGGAGGGAGTAGTTCTTCCTCGAGGCTAAGGGCTCTACTGGTAGCTATGTGTCCATCCTCTCTATGTGTGATCATATTGTGATCATGAGCTTTGTAATCAAGTAGATATACCTTGCTACTCAATTGCTTTAATAGATCTCTGCTCTCCCCACGTGTGTGAAGTTGACAGTGTGCACACCGTGGTGGCACTTAGGCTAGAGATTACAAATACTTGTTATGAGTTATATTTGGAGTTGGATGTCTCTATGAAATTGTGGTATTTGTTGGAACCATCTAGCGCTCAAGGTGACAGTGTGGGGTTATCTAGATGGGGAAGCGAACTTTGAGGTGTGCTGTTATAGCCCTACCATGCATTAGAGTGTCCAATTGGAGAGTAGTTCATAGTAGTATCATGAAGATAAGATATTTATATGAGTGTTCACTAGTGAAAGTATGATCCCTAGGCCTTGTTTCTAAGCATTGAAACACCGTTTGCAACTAGATCTGTTACATGTTTGCTTGCTGCCATCTTTATTTCAGTTTGCCATTAGTCTCTTCCACGCCATCAAAGTATTTTATGGCACCGTTGTCTTATATCCATACCACTTGTATTTTACTATCTCTTCGCCGAACTAGTGCACCTATACACCTGACAAGTGTATTTGGTGTGTTGGGGACAAGAGACTTCTTGTATCTTGATTGCAGGGTTGCTTGAGAGGGGATACTTTTGACCACTTCCTCCCTGAGTTCGTTAAACCTTGGGTGATCCAATTAAGGGAAACTTGCTGCTTTTCTATAAAGCTCTGCACTTGGAGGCCCAACAACTGTCTACAAGAATAGAAGTGCGTAGACATCACACATCATGCCACCATTAAATCCTAGAGATTGGAGCACACAGTTTTCCCACTAACTTAATTATACTGGATGCGCATGGCTTAGATATAATTCTAGTATGGGATGTATGAATAATAATCAAGGTCTCATAGATGGATGTTATACCCATACCTAGAAGGAAGAAGAATTAGATATAGCTCAATGGTTCCATTGGAGATACCAAGTTCAATTCTCTTAAGGGGGTTAGCCTCGAGAACACCACCTAAACCTTGCTAGCCATTCTGAATCTCGGGACGAGATTCATCTTAAGGGGGTTAGTCGGTCACATCTCAAGATGTTAGTTGGGACTAGATTTTTTTGCATTTGCATGTCATTCATGATCATTGCATTGCTTATTGGCATCATGAAAAATTCTCAAATGAAAATAAAGACCTAAAACCCTAAATTCGATGTGCCACTTTATTCCTAAAAGGAATTAAATAGGCTTTATTAAAACCATTATTGCTAGGACAGCAAGCCCTGCTAAATACTATCCTAAAATGATCTACTCAAATTTAGAAAATTTTAGAAGCAAGTTTGAACTCTTTTGGAGTTCAAATCAAAAAGATATGAAAAAAAGAAATAAACAAAAAATGGAAAAACAAAAAGAACAAAAACAAAAATATTTAACTAAACCTACCCCGCCTTAGCCCGCCTAGCCATCCCGCTACCCGCCGCTCATCTGCCCTTCTGCACAGTGCGCAGCCGCAACAACCTGGGCTCGCCGAGCTAGCAGCTGCAAGCCCGCGCGCGTGCGTCGCCCGCTGATAGGAGGGGCCCGCATGTCATCTCCGCCGTGGCCGACACGGATACTGCAGCGCCGCCGCGTATCATAACTGAATCGGGTGCTATCCGTCCTGCCCCTCACCCCTCCACCGCCTTCTTATAAGTCGCGCCCTCGCTGCCTTTTTCCTCACGCCACGCTCGTGAAAACCTTTGCTCGATCTCGGATTTCGAGCTCGTCTTCCGCCACAGCCGCAGTACTCCAGGAAGTCGACGCCACCGACGGTTCTAAGCCCCCTTGCCCTTTCTTTGGTCAATCGTGCTCGCCGTGATCTTCCGCTTCACCCCACCTTGTTTTCCCCCTCTCGTTCGCAGCGGAGTGCCGTTGATACCTTGCCGAAGCCGCACACGATCAGTCGACGATAGCCGCTGCACGGGGAAGAGAAGATCACCGTCGAAAGGGCGAACTTGACCGCGAGGACGAGCCAATCTCTGTCATCAAGCTCTCCGCCGCTGAGGACCACCGAAACGCTGTCGAACACCGCCACCTACGTTGCCACCATCGTCCGCCGTCGCTCGCCAGGTGAGCTCGCAAGGTTTTAGTCCCGACAGTCCGATCTAAAATCTACGCTCCAGATTAGACCCCCTCTAAAAACTGGTACGCTCATGACGCCGTGTGGCACGCCCAGTTAGCACCACGTTGACCCGCAGCCCAGTCAGCACTGACGCAATAAAATTAATGAATTTAATATTTAAATTTGCAAAATTCATAGGAAATTCTAAAAATTTATAGGAAGTTCTAAAATTAATAAGAAATTCATACTAAGGCCAAAAATTATGAATAATATATGAAATTGAAGCTATTTTAATGCAGACTAATAATATCTGATTAGATCTAGATTTTGAATAATAGTTAACCAGTAATAATTTAATAAGTTTTAATGGCCTTTTAGAACATTAAATTCATAGTAAATTTTTTACAGATCCGAAAAATATGAATAATATGTCCCTGGAATCATAATCTCGTGTAGATTTCATATATAGTTTTAGTTTAATATTTCGACAATGCGAACTATTTAAATGAATAAACCCTTTTAAATACTAATTAAATCCTTGAAAAAGATCTACAACTTCGATTAGGATGAATCTAGTTTCCACTGGTCTGTATTAATGCCCTCTGTCCATTACACTCTAGATCCCAATTTAATTCGTCAAATAGAACAAAAGTTACAATAGATCTGCTAATGGAAATCAATTATTAATTACAAACACGCTATTGCATTAAATGATCTCCAACGTGCATCATGTGATCTAATATTGGTTAGAGAACTAAATATAACCATTGTGACATATTAAATTGTCATACATGCATTTGTGCATTTGTTTATGATTGTATAGTTGTTTATGTTGTATGCAATTGTTTAATCGATAGATTGCGAGGAGTGCAACGTCTGTGATTGCAGCGAGTGTTTGAACAACTCCAACGACTACCAAGACAAGTAGATGTCATTTTATTCATGAATTGTCCTACTACTTTTCTATGCATGTGTAGTGTATTTTTGTAGTTGCATGTGTAGGAATTCCTATTGCTATGCTATGTCCTATGTATCTTGGTAAGAATCACTTGTAGTTGAGCCTTCGTATATTTGTTTTGCTTAGTCATGCTAAACTAGATGGGGAAGGGACTACACCATGCTATGGTAGTGTTTATGCTTTTCTCAAACTAAAACAAGATAATATTAATGAACCACCTGGGCGGAATGGTTAGAGTGTCATCGGAGTGAAGAACATGGTGGGGAATGCCGCCCCGGGTACTGGGAAAGGATTGGTTTCTTTATTATAGTAGCTTACGTGTGCAACCATGTGCTAGTAAAAAATTGTTAGCTGATTAGACTTAGTAGGTCGTGGTGACTCGGACCCAACGTAGCCAGAGATATAGTGAATGGTAGGTTGGACCAGTGTGCAGCGGGTTTGGGAAACTACTTTCGAACAGTCTCTTCTGAGACTTCTCCCTATCGTCACACAAAATGAGTGTGGCGGTACGAGCGGGTCGGCCAGGTCACATGGCTAAAGTGTACAAACCCCTGCAGGGTTTCTAAACTAAGTACTTAGTCGTGTCCCCGGTTATGGACATCTTGAGTTGCTAGATATTGAGGCTATAACATATTTCTCACTCATCCTTATTTCCCAATTACTAAAACTTGATGGGTCAACTTCATGGGTTGCTGTGATCAAACATGGTTTGAAAGTAGGGTAAAACTGTTTAATAAAATGCAAGCTTGCCAAAACTCCACTTAGCCAAATAAGCATGTAGTGCTAGGTATATTGTCTCCTTACTTAGCTATACTGCCATACATTCAAAGTATTGATCCTTCGGGACTGTTATGTTTTATGTTGCAGGATATTCCGATTCTTAGTGATCGAATTATGTCGCGGTACTCCACTCGACATTTGTTCGCCTGTGGCACAATTGAAGATGGAGCCTATTATATATTTATGCTTTCGTTTTCTAATGAATTATTTGAGATAGCTAAGATAGCCTTCGAGCTAAGCATTATTGTAATAATTGAATACTCTGGACCATTTCGTTATTTATGATGCAAAAATATTTACTTAGTTATTCATATATGTTCTATGTAAGCCAATGAACCAATTCAGAGATTGTCATGTTGCATAGAAGCTACTGTCTTTTCAGGCCGTAGTGTTACACAGTGTGACATCGTGCTAGTGGTGGTGTCATGTCCCACACATGTAGTTCTTCTTGGAACCGCAAGCACGTGAGCCAACAAGAGGGAATCCATAAGAAAAATGCCTTAGGAATTATTTATTATTAATTGTGTGTCCCTCCCTCCATGTGTCTCCTCTTTATATAAGGGGAGTAGAGGGACCCAATGCCAAGCTGGCAATGTGGGACTAAAGGAGGAGGAGACGTCAAAAAGAGGTGGCACCGACGGGTGGGGCCTACCCCGGGCGCGGTCAAGGTTGGTCGGCCGACTTCCATGCCCTTGGGGCGGCAGCACCCCTCATGGGCCCTTCCCTCCGGGAAGTGGCCCAATAAGGATGTTTGGACCAATTTTAATTTAAATTAGATTTTTAATCATTAAAATTCCAGCAATTAATATTAAAATCATATTTAACAATTCCTCATGATTAAAAACTCCTTGTCGATCACTCCGAACTACCTTCGGGATCTCCCAAAACACTTCCGATTTTCTTTCTTTCGGTGATCCTGATGATTCCAAAACAATCTCCTAGTGTTTTTTAACCCTTAAGTGCGTTACCCTGATGACCCACAAGTATAGGGGGTGTATCGCAGTATTTTCGAGGAAAGTGAAACCCAATTTATTGATTCGACACAAGGGGAGCCAAAGAATATTTATAAGCCTTAACAACTGAGTTGTCAATTCAGCTGCACCTAGAAACAATCTTGCTCACAGCAGTTTATCAGTAGCAACAGTTTTGTAGTTGGAATAGTAAAGTAGCAGCAGTAGTAAAGTAAAGATAGCAGTAACAATAGCAGTAAACAGTATGATTCGAGTGCGGTAGGCATAGGGATGGATGGACGGGCGTTGCATGGACAAGACAATTCACATAGCAATCAGAACATAGGGCAATTGCAGATAAATAAGATAAAGCATCCAAGTACTAGATAATCATAGGCATGTGTTCCATATATAGTCATACGTGCTCCTAATGAGAACTTGCATAACATCTTTTGTCCTGCCAGCCCGTTTGCAGCGGGGCCTTAAGGGAACTACTGCCAATTAACGTGTTACTTTTTATAGAACACTGGAGCAAAGCATTAACACTACGTGAACACATGTGATCCTCACATCAAAGCCATTCCCTCCGGTTATCCCGATTTCTGTCACTTCGGGGCCTTTGGTTCCGGACAACAACGGGTGTATACAACTTGCAGGTAAGACCATAAACAATACTATCATAATGAATCAATAACATGTTCAGATCTAAAATCATGGCACTCGGGCCCTAGTGACAAGCATTAAGCATAACAAGTCGCAACAAAGTCATAAAGCACTAATAGAAGATACTAGGCACCATGGCCTAACAATCTGATGCCATTACATGAACGATCTCATCCAATCCCTACCATCCCCATAGCCTACAGCGGGGGATTACTCACTCATATATGGGGAAACATGGATGGTCGATGGAGAAGCGATGGTGATGATGATGGTGATGATCTCCTCCAATTCCCCGTCTCGGCAGGGTGCCAGCACGGAGTTTCTGGTGCTGTTTCGTGGAATCTGGTGGTGGCGGCGGAGCGGAACTCTCTCTGGAAAAACGTCGAACACTCTGAGTTTTTAGGTCAGAAGGCATCTTATAGGCAAAGAGGGAGACCGAGGGGGTGTCTCGGGCGGCCAGACCACCCTCTAGCGCGGCCTAGGCTAGCCCGCGCGGCCAGGTGGTGTGGCCTGGGCCCAGCCCCCTCCGTCTCGTATTCTGGCTCCGGGAGTCTTCTGGTGAAATAGGATTTTTGGCATATTTTCCGGTGAAATAAGGAGTATGTAACTAAGTTTACTTAATAGGCAATGCAAGCTATGAAGAGATTCCAACTAAAAAATAATAAGTAGCATGAAGTATAAATATAAGCAACATTACAATGCTCATAACAAGGTATGATAGGGTGGTATCTCGCTTGCCTTTGATTATGAATGCCAAGGCACCTCTGAAGTTCAAGTGAAGACTATAAGTAAAGATGTCAAAGATACAAGCATCAAAGTCATAACACAAATAATCAAGTAATGAGACAAGCACAAAGAATGACAACTATGCTCTCAAGAAAGTGCTCATAGAATAGGTGGAGACTCAATAAAGAAATGAGAAAGGTTTGGCTTCCAAATGCTGAAAGTATGGTACTTGTTAGCTTTGAGCTCTCATTGCCCCTATCATAAGCATCTTTAAGTGGTTAAGGTTAAAGTGACACAACTAAGAGGATATGCTTGACAAGTTATAAATCAAAGTCTCATGCCCCTTACTTATGAAGACCGATCCTCATGCTACTCAACTTCAGTCACGAGTAAGCTCTTGTCATTGTAAGTATATACATATCATAGAGAACCGCCAACGGGGTACCCCTTGCACATGATACATGAGCTATCCCATAATCAAAATGACAAGGCAAGCAGACAATGAGCATCTCAGCGATCCTTTTATTTACTATGTGCATAGATTTTTGTTGAGGATGCTTCATAGAATGCTCATTATGGTTATGCTGCAAGTTTCCACCATGATTAGGCATGGCTTAGGCTAACGGCCCAGGCGTTTCTCTAACATACATACAAATTCCATGATCTTACAAGTTCCACTTTTATTTCACACCGCCGGGATCCATAGGCAAAAGAACACGATATCAATGAGTTACTAAGTACCGGCGCAATGTTGAAAGCGTTCCCCATGATACATGGTTCTGCTAACTTCAACTTATAAAGCGCAAGCATATACGCAACAAAGAAGGACGCAATGGTTCAGGTTTATTAAGTGCAAGAAAGTAAAGTGTGCCATCAAGTTCGTGAGAGCTTTACTAACTAACTTTCTCATAACAAGCAAACATTTTATTCGGAAGAAAACAAGGATTATTGAATATGCACGGAAATGGAAAATGACGCTAATAGGTAGGTATGGTGGACACTTTGGCAATATTTTGTTTTGGGGAGTTGGATGCACGAGTAATGGTTATACTCAGCACAAGTGAATGCTAGCAATAGAGAGGGAGCGACAAACGAGAGACCAATAACTGTCATAATCATGCTTGCAACAAAACATGACTAATCATAGCATGAAAGTGATGCAAGACCTTCAAGGCAAAATAACTCATCGAGGCTTAACTGATTATTTCAGTCATATGCATGCATGAACATGTGCCAAGTCAATTCAAATGAAACACTCAGAGGAGGATACCACGGTGCCATACCAAGTTATGAATAGAGAAATGTAAGCAAACATTCATATGACAAGCTACAAACTATTAGTGAGATGGAGCTAATCATAAGAAAGCAAGAACTACTAAGCATCCATAAGTAACATACACCCTACATGAACAGACTAAGCATGCCCACAATGATGAGTATATGTCCAAAAATGAAAACAAATAGAGTTCGTTACCAGCCTCTTACCACACCTCGAGTTGTCATTAATCCTCATTATTTCCCTTCACTTGTGTAGCTTGAATAATAACATGAAAACCAAACTCCACTAAGGACTGCTAAACCCTGCAACAAACTCACAAAGCCAAAGAAGAACAACAAATATTTTTGGTGTTTTCGGTTTTTTAGAACAAGAACAAAAAAGGAAAAACAAGCGAAGCAAAGTCTTTTTGGGTTTTTTCGAATAGTTCAAACAAAGCAAGCAAACCAAAGCAAAAAGGAAGAAGCAAACCAAAGAGAAACAACAGAAATATTTTTGGTCTTTTTGTGATTTAGAAAGCAAAAACAAAGAAAGAGCAAAAACTAAAAAAAGAACTGATGGCCCAAAATATATCGAGCTCGTTGGGGAACCCCAAGAGGAAGGTATGATGAGCACAGCATTCCCTCAGTACGAAACCAAGGTTATCAATCAAGTAGGAGCAAGAAACACCCCAAAGGTGTAGCTAGCTGAACGTTGGCAGGGCGCACTACCGGTGCCAGCAGTAATGTGGAGACCTGCACAACACAACCACAGAACTCTGTCCCCAACTTGCGATGAGGTTGTCAATCTCACCGGTTTTGCTGAAAACAAAGGATTAAATGTATCGAATGGAAGGAAGTAATAGTTTGTAGAAAGTAAACACAAAGCAGTAAACAGTTGATAGATTGTATGTAAAAGAAAGGACCAGGATCCATAGTTCACTAGAGGTGGCTCTCCTTAAGATAGATAACATGCTGGGTGAACAAATTACAGCGGGGCAATTGACAAACATCGAGAAAGCAATACATGCATATACTAATCATATTGACTCCTTTGGAACTTGATTGGGCATTACAACATTATACATAGACCGCCATCCAACTGCATCTATGACTAATAATCCACCTTCAGGTTATCATCCGAACCCCCTCCAGTATTAAGTTGCAAACAATAGATTATTGCTTTACGAATTGCGTGTAATGTAAACAATACGATTGTTCTATGAACAAAGGATTGTTGTTTTCTCCCTAGTAGCAACATCACATCTAGTACCTTAGAGATTTCTGTCACTTCCCAAGATTACCAGAGGCATGAACCCACTATCGAGCATAAATACTAACTCTTGGAGTTACTAGCATCTACTTGGCCAAGATAGCTACTAACAACGGAAAGCATGCAAGATCACATATAAAAAAGACATGATAGAATCAATAATAAATCTGAAATAGCATCTCAATATCCATCGGATCCTCGCAAACACAACATGCAGAATTACAAATAGATGATCTTGATCATGAATGGAGCTCACAAGATCTATACATGAAAGCACAAAGGAGGAGAACCAGCCATCTAGCTACTACATGGATCCTTAGTCCAAAGATGAACTACTCACGCATCACACCGGAGGCTTGCATGGTGATGAAGAAGGCATCCAGGGTGAATTCCCCTCTCCGCAGGGTGCCGGGAAGAGCTTCAGATCCCTCCCGATCTAGGGATGGAGATGACGGCGGTTACAGACTCTTTCGTGGATTTTTAATCGGGTACTTAGGGTTTTCGTCCCGAGGGCATCTTATAGGTGGAAGGATAGGACGAGGGGTTGTTGGGGTCGGCCAGACCACCCCCTGGCGTGGGCCAGGCCTGGCCGCATGGCCAGAGGGTGTGGCCGGCCCCCAGCCCTTCTCCGTCTCGTATTCTGGCATCTGATGACTTCCGGAAAAATAGGCACTTTGGCTTTTGTCCCATCCAATTCCGAGAATATTCATTTTCTGACTTTCCTGGAACCAAAAACAGCAGAAAACAGGCAGCTGGCACTGTGGCTCTTGTTAATAGGTTAGTCTAAGAAATCATATGAAAAGTACTCCAAAGTGTGGACAAAACACAAGAAAGTGGATAAAACTAAGCATGGAACATCAAAAATTATAGATACATTTGCAATGTATCAACATCCCCAAGCTTAACTCCTGCTCGTCCTCGAGTAGGTAAGTGATAAAAAAAGAATAATTTTTGAGGTGACATGCACCATCAAAGACTTGTTCAAAGTATTTGTAAAACATTCAAAGCTGGGATCATAGTACTTCAATCATAACATGAAAGAAAAAGTTCTAGCAATAAGACAAAGAAACTATGATGCAACATGAAAAGACACAAACAAAAGATTCATGAATAACAATGCTTCGCAAGACGTTTGTTTGTTTCACATACAGAAAACATAGCATAATAGTATTCAGCTTGTCCCTCATAGAGTAGCAAATATAAATGCATAGGACACCTTCAAAGTTCATAAGAGTGACTAGATACAAATAGTTTAAAACAAGCAATATCAAGTTATGCATCAATCAACTAGTCTTGGGACAATGCACATAGAACTAAGAATGGCCACTATGCTCTCAAAGTAGGTGCATAAAGGTAGAAGGTGGAGACTCAATATAATAGTGGAAGAAAGGCCTTCATAGAAGGAAGTAGGGATTCAAGTCTCATAAAGAGCTTCCAAAAATTATGGTACTTATAGCTTTCAGCTCTCATTGCCCCCATCATAACCATCTTGAAGGTGATTAAGGTTAAAGTGACACAACTAAGAGGATATGCTTGACAAGTTATAAACCGAAATCGCATGCCCCTTACTTACAAAGACCGAACCTCATGCTACTCAACTTTAGTCACGAGTAAGCTCTTGTCATTGTAAGTACATGTGTATCATAAAGAACCGCCAACGGGGTACCCCTTGCACATGATACAGGAGCTATCCCATAATCAAAATGACAAGGCAAGCAGACAATGAGCATCTCAGTGATCTTTTTATTTGCTATTTACATAGGTTTTTATTGAGGATGCTTCATAGAGTGCTCATTATGGTGATGCTGCAAGTTTCCACCATGATTAGGCATGGCTTAGGCTAGCGGCCCAGGCGTTTCTCTAACACACATACAAACTCCATGATCTTACAAGTTATACTTTTATTTCACACTGCTGGGATCCATAAGCAAAAGAACATGATATCAACGGGGTACAAAGTACAAGTGAAATGTTGAAAGCGTTCCCATGATACATGGTTCTGCTAATTTCAACTTATAAAGCGCAATCATATACGCAACAAAGAAGGACCAAATGGTTCAAGTTTATTAGATGCAAAAAAATTAAAGTGTGCCATCAAGTTCGTGAGAGCTTTAATCACTAGTTTTCTCATAACAAGTTTAATTCGGAAGGTAAACAAAAGCATGAATATACTTGGAATAGCATAAGCTAGTAGGTAGGTATGGTGGAATCTTTGGAATAACTTGGTTTAAGGAGTTGGATGAATGAGTAGAACTCATACTTTGTTGTGGAGGCTAGCAAAAGACTGGGAGCGACAAACTAAGAGAGCAATAATGGCCATAATCATGCAGAGCGACAAAACATCATTGATCAAAGCATAAAGTGATACTACAAGTTGAAAACTAAAGGATCATAAAGGCTATGGTGACTTGAGATAGTCATAACATGGTGTGAGCATGCGCCAAGTCAACCCAAATAAAACATCAAAGGAGAATACCACTATACTATGCTTTAATATGCTAAAACAACGTATGATTCATCCAAGGCACATTAAGCAATCTCAATTTTTTATAACAAGTCATGCTACAGAAAATAATACTAAGCATAAAGCTAAAACAATATCAAGCATGGCATGACAAAGTATAGGCCACAGTCAAAAACAAGCTCTTTTTACCACATAGGCATGAACTTTCCTACTCTTTCCAAACCAAACCAAACTATTTGCAAACCAATGTATGAAAGAGGGGGTCCAACCAATTTATTCAGCAAACTAAGTAAACCAAAGCAAACGAAAAACAAAAACGAAAACAAAAAAGAAGACGCTCCAAGAACAACACAACTATGCATGAAACAATATAAATGAAGCGTTTGGAAGAAACCTAGGATTTTTATTGATGAAGAAGGGGATGCCTTGGGCATCCCCAAGCTTTGACGCTTGTACTTCTTGGATATTTCTTGGGGTAACACGTGTGGCATCCCCAAGCTTGAGCTTTAGTCCATCTTTCATCTCATTACTCATTCCTTCCATACACCTGAAATTTTTCCTTCATACAAAACTTCACACAATCTTTATTAGCAACATTAGTGCACTCGAGATAATAGGTCTTAAGGTTCAGTTCCAACACCAATAAACTTACATTAGAACACTAGATACTGTAGCACTTCCCTCAAAAAGCTCAATTCCCCAAAAGAACTCAAAAAGGAACCAACAAGAAGCAAATGCAGAAAATGGCAGAAATCTGTCAAAACAGACCAGCAGGTAAAGACAAATTTTTTTTGAAGACCTTATGTTGCTCAAATCAAAAAGTGTTGAACTAACAAAAGTTAGAGAACAACCTGAAGAAGAAGCACAAAAATTGAAGCCTCAAAAAGACGTTCAGAGATTTTACACGAATTTTTACGGTGAAGCACAGAAATCTGTTTCAGGACAGCAACTTTCCCAATCATTACTTCTCTCTCATTAGAGGTTACTCTTGGCACAAAAAGCAAATAAAAGGATAAGGAGTGGTTATTACTGAAGTAATAACTTCCAAGACTCATCTAAGACTTTTGGGTTATCTCCCAATAAGTACTTTTCTTCAACGCCTTTAAGTTAGGCATAAGAAGCAAGAAAGAATCAAGTGTTCTCAAATGAAGAAGCACTAGGACCAAATTTATTGCCCTTACCTCTCTTACTTTTATTCTTAACCTTGGGGAAAATATGATTGTTTGGTGGAGAAGAAAGGTGCATGGTCCCCTTTCCCACATCTATTATTGCTCCAAGGAGTTCTAATAAGGACCTTCCAAGCGTAATTTGTCCTTTTCCTGCACATTCAATGACAAGATAATCAGTAGAAATCATTTTCCCAAGGATCTTTGTAAACACTCCTTCGGCTATTCCAGTAGGTAATATGGTAGAATTATTAGCAAGAGATATTTCTTTTCCTCCTTTAGTAAGCCCCCAAAGATTCAAAGATTCATAAATATCTTTGGGCATAAGACAAAATTCAGACATGATATCACAACGGGCTTGAAAAGTTTTAGTGTTTATCTCAATCTTTACTATAGGGAGCCACTTTGATGGTTCAGAATTTATTGGAACCTAATTATGATACTCCCTAAGCGTATTATATCAATCTTTTAAGCTAGCAGTGCTAGTCTCAAGAGTGTTCAATCTAGCAAATATTTTTGCGAAAGAAATATCAGTTTGGCTAGGCAAGTTGTAAGTAAGGATCAGTTTCTTTATAGAATTAATAGCATCATCCTCATTACATTGGAGGAAATCTCCTCCCACAACAGCATCAAAAGCATATCTATAGCAAAGAGCAATTCCAAGGTAAAAACTGCTAAGGAACAAGCTTTGAGTCATTTTAGGCTCAGTTTTTTCATGTAGATCAGAGATTCTAGACCAAGCTTCCTTGAAGCTTTCCTCAATTCCTTGTTTAAAAGTGAAAATCATTTCCTCGGGTGACATAGTGACTGGAGCAAGGCTAGACATAATGGCAACTTAAGATAGGAACTAATTTTTTTTGTGTTTTCAAAGCAAGCAAACTTGTAAAACTATTTTTTTGTGTGTTTTTGATAAAGAACAAGCAAACAAAGCAAAAAGAAACTAAGCAAAACAAAAACAACAAAGTAAAGAGATTGGTTATGAGGGACTCCCCTTGTGAAGATGTCCTTGACTCACCGGCAACGGCGCCAGAAAATATGCTTGATGGCCCAAAATATATCAAGCTCGTTGGGGAACCCCAAGAGAAAGGTATGATGAGCACATCAGCAAGTTTTCCCTCAGTACGAAACCAAGGTTATCAATCCAGTAGGAGCAAGGAAACACCCCAAAGGTGTAGCTAGCTAAACGTTGGTAGGGCGCATTACCGGTGCCAGCAGCAACGTGGAGACCTGCACAACACAACCACATAACTTTGTCCCCAACTTGCGATGAGGTTGTCAATCTCACCGATTTTGCTGAAAACAAAGGATTAAATGTATCGAATGGAAGGAAGTAATAGTTTGCAGAAAGTAAACACAAAGCAGTAAACAGATGATAGATTGTATGTAAAAGAAAGGACCGGGATCCATAGTTCACTAGAGGTGGCTCTCCTTAAGATAGATAACATGTTGGGTGAACAAATTACAGTGCGGCAATTGACAAACATCGAGAAAGCAATACATGCATATACTAATCATCTTGACTCCTTTGGAACTTGATTGGGCATTACAAGATTATACATAGACCGCCATCCAACTACATCTATGAATAATAATCTACCTTCAGGTTATCATCTGAACCCCCTCCGGTATTAAGTTGCAAGAAACAGATTATTGCTTTACGAATTACGTGTAATGTAAACAATACGATTGTTCTATGAACAAAGGATTGTTGTTTTCTCCCTAGTAGCAACAACACATCTAGTACCTTAGAGATTTCTGTCACTTCCCCAGATTACCAGAGGCATGAACCCACTATCGAGCATAAATACTAACTCTTGGAGTTGTTAGCATCTACTTGGCCAAGATAGCTACTAACAACGGAAAGCATGCAAGATCACAAATAACAAAGACATGATAGAATCAATAATCAATCTAAAATAGCATCTCAATATCCATCGGATCCCCGCAAACACAACATGCAGAATTACAAATAGATGATATTGATCATGAACGGAGCTCACAAGATCTAGACATGAAAGCACAAAGGAGGAGAACCAGCCATCTAGCTACTACATGGATCCTTAGTCCAAAGATGAACTACTCACGCATCACACCGGAGGCTTGCATGGTGACGAAGAAGGCCTCCAGGGTGAATTCCCCTCTCCGACAGGGTGCCGAGAAGAGCTTCAGATCCCTCCCGATCTAGGGATGGGGATAACAACGGCTATAGACTCTTTCATGAATTTTTGATCGGGTACTTAGGGTTTTCTTCCCGAGGGCATCTTATAGGCGGAAGGAGAGGCCGAGGGGTTGTTGGGGTCGGCCAGACCACCCCCTAGCACGGGCCAGGCCTGGCCGCGTGGCCAGGTGGTGTGGCCGGCCCCCAGCCCTTCTCCGTCTCATATTCTTGCATCTGATGACTTCCAGAAAAATAGGCACTTTGGCTTTTGTCCGTCCAATTCCGAGAATATTCATTTTCTGACTTTCCTGGAACCAAAAACAGCAGAAAACAGGTAGCTGGCACTGTGGCTCTTGTTAATAGGTTAGTCCAAGAAATCATATGAAAAGTACTCCAAAGTGTGGACAAAACATAAGAAAGTGGATAAAACTAAGCATGGAACATCAAAAATTATAGATACATTTGCAATGTATCAAGAACGAAACAAGAATATACAAAGTACTGATGCAAAATGATATGGAGATGAGTGCGATGTCGGTGTACCTCCCCCCAAGCTTAGGCTTTTGGCCCAAGTGGGTATCAATCCCAAGCTGGCGAGGATGAAGTGTCTCCGTGGTATGACGAGGAGGTACCCTCGTCCTGGTGCAAGCTCGAGTACGTCCCTCCATAGTGCACAAAGTAATCGTAGGAGGGCACATCCTCCTGGTGCTGCCCGTGGAACCCCAGCAAGCGAAGCTGCTCGTCCACCTCCTCCTTGGAGCGTGACCACGGTCTCCTATGAACACTAAACAAAGTAGATTGCGGCAAAGGGATCTCCCTCTCATCCCCGTCAGTAAACAACATCCTATATACTAGACTGTCCAAATCAGAATCAACAGTGACAAAGTGATGTGTTTTCATAGCAGCAAGGTCAAGCCTTTGTGGCGCCAATATAGTATCATTGGGGTCTACTGAAAGCTGTAATGCATTGACCATACGTGAAGCAATGATGCCCCTATAGATAGGCCCCCTAGCAGCTAGGCGGCGAGCAATAAGCGAGCCAAGGTTATACCGAGTATCATTGTTAAGCACAGTAGCAAGGAAGGCTAAATGATAGTTGGAGATATTACTCATATTCTCCCTACCAAGAACGCTAGTAGCAACATAATATGCAAAGTATCTAAGAGCAAGGAGTTGGATGTTTCTTATCTTTATGCGCTGAGCTACTCGGTCATCATTATTGGTCACCCCTCGGTAGAGCTCCAGCAAATCAGCGGGTCGACCTTGAATCTTCTTCACGGTCCCTGTCATGCCCACACCTATAATACTGCAAAATCTTTCCAAAGGCATGGTAAAGGGCAGATTATAAATTCTAAAAGAAATAGTTGACTAATAGGGCGTGTTAGTAAAAACAAATCTCTCAACAAAAGTTTTGGTGAGCATAGCGTATTACTCACTCTCATCTTGCATATATGAGGTCAAACCAACCCTCATAATCAGTAGCAAGAAATCATCAAGAATCCCTGCAGCTTGTAATAAAGTAAAACAAGGAAAAGTAGATGGGTGAGCATCCCCATCATCTCCTTCATTACCAATGCAAGGTGTAATGAGATCTTCGTTGTATGATGGCCTAAACTGAGAGGCTGATCTTGAGGGCCTTGACCTCCTAGGTGCACCCCTCTCGAATATTTCTCCAAAGGTATGGTTGTTCATGTTTGATATTCTGAAATTTAAACATCTATTAAACAAGTGATTGCAAAGTGAATATAATGAATGGCACTACTCATAGGGACTTGTAAGAGGCCTAAACATGCATTAAAACTATATCTCTAAGCATCAAACAAGTTTACAAGCTCTCAAAATCTGTCACCTACAGCAGCAAAATACTCAAGATATAAACCACTAAACACAAATCTACTTGGACAAGCGGAGGAGTCACATTCCGGAGAACAAATGCTCCAAATTTCAGCAGCAAAGATGGGCTGAGCAAGGAGATCGAAAAATCGAGGGCAAGCACAGCAAGAACGCGATTTTGAGCAATGAACTGACCTTACTCGGGAGAGAGAAGAAAGTGGCAAGTGAGAGAGCGAGTGGAGGGCCAGGGGTAGCCCACACCATGACATGGCGCCACCCTGGTACCTTCCAGGCACTCCTCTACCCCTTTTTTCACGTAAAAATTTAAATATGAATTTTCTGGAATTTTTCGAGACACTTTATTTTTGGGCAATTTTCAGGCATAGAAGAATGATTTTCTGACAGAAAAAAATTTCTGGAATGATGCAATGACAAAAAAAGGCTAGAACAATAGAAGTTCTAAGACACTCTAACATGCAAGCAACTAACAACAAAAAAAAGTAAACTAAACGAAAGCAAAAACTAAAATGGATAGAATAGAAGTAAGCGGAGATAATCATGGTGAAAACATTATTTTGCTCAATGAAATCCTTTTTTTAACAAGGTTGATCAGGTCTTGTTACCAAAACAATTTTATATGAGACAAAACTTTGTATTCCACTAATGATTATGTTACCTCAACTTTGATAGCAATGGTCCCAATCATAATAGTTTCCAATTTTTCTCTTGGTATGGGACAATATATCTCTCCAACTTGAATGCCCTCAACATGTTCAATTGAATTCAAACCATAAGTCCTATCAATCTTCTTGGGGAAATAGACAGTATGTTCCTTGTCATTAACATTAAAAGTCACCTTTCCTTGATTACAATTAATAACAGCTCCTGCAGTATTAAGAAAAGGTCTCCCAAGAATAATAGACATATTATCATCTTCAGGCATTTCTAGCACAACAAAATCGGTTAATATTGAGCCACTTGAAAAGGTACATCCTCACATATACCAATAGGAATAGTGGTAGATTTATCATCCATTTGCAAAGATATATCAGTTGGTATTAATTTTTCTAGTTGAAGTCTCTTATAGAGAGAGAAAGGCATAACACTAACTCCAGCTCCCAAATCACACAAAGAAGTTCTAACATAACTATTCTTAATAGAGCAAGGGATAGTTGGAATCCCTGGGTCTCCAAGTTTCTTTGGAACCTTACCATTAAAGGAATAATTAGCAAGCAAAGTAGAGATTTCTTCATTAGGGATCTTCCTTTTATTCGAGACAATATCCTTCATATACTTTGAGTAAGGAGGCAATTTAATAGCACCAGTCAAAGGAATTTGCAGGAATAAAGGTTTCATCCACACACAAAACTTATTATAGTAATCATCTTCCTTTGACTTGTGTTTCTTATCAGGGAAATGCATAGGTTTTTGGACCCAAGGCTCTCTTTCACTACCATGTTTCTTAACAACAAAATATTCTTTAGTGTATTTAGTATTCTTAGTATGCTTTTCAGGTCCTTCTTCAACTTTTTCTTCATTAGGAACATCATTTTCCTCATTTCCACTTTCAGTTTCAGCATCAGAGATAGATATACTATTAGGATCTTTAACAGGTTCAGAGGGTTCTATAATAGTTTTATGTTTCTTTTTCCTTTTCTTATGAGTAGAGCTACTATTTTCAGCTTGTTGAGAATCCTGCTCGATTCTTTTGGGATGCCCCTCAGGATATAGAGGATCCTGGGTAGCAGCACCACTTCTAGTTCTAATTTCATAAGCATGTTTTTTCTTTAGCAGCGTTAACTAGCAAGTCTTTTTGCACTTTAATGAGTTGATCTATTTGAGTTTGAACCATTTGAATGTGTTTAACAATCATTTTAACATCATTAGAGGTTCTTTCCACAATATCCTTTTAACTCAACAATAGCTCTAGTGTTTTCCATTAGATGATTTTGCACCCTTTTATTAAAATTATCTTGCTTAACAATAAAAATATTGAATTCTTCTAAGCATTGATCAGGAGGTTTAGAGTAAGGGATATCACCTTCATCAAAGTGTTTGAGAGAGTGTACCTCAATAGTGGATGAGTAGGGGATAGGCTTACATAATTCTTCTATAGGAGGTAAATTCTTGACATCTGTAGCTTTAATTCCCTTCTCCTTAAGACATTTCTTAGCTTCCTTCATCACTTCATCATTTAATTTAATAACTCCCCTCTTCTTTGATGTTGGAATAGGCACATGAATAGTTGGTTCAGGTATAATTATTTTAGGTATAGTTGGTTCGGGAGGAGTCCAGTCTTCATAATTCTTGCTTATTTTAGCCATTAATTCCTCAGCTTCCTTTGGAGTCCTATTCCTGAAAACACAATCAGCACAACTATCTAGGTATGTCCTAGATTCTTCAGTTAGTCCATTATAAAATATATCAAGAAGCTCATTCTTAGGTAATGGACTTCCAACCTATGCATGAATCAAAGCACAAAACCTTGCCCATGATTCAGGCAATATCTCTTTTTCTCCCTGTTTAAAATCAAAAAGTTCCTGCAAAATAGCATGTCTAGCACTAGGAGGAAAATATTTCTGCAGGAAAGTACTAATCAAGCAATCAGGGATATCAATAGATCTAGAAGGTAAATTACTAAACCAAGTTTTAGCTTCTCCTTTCAGTGGAAAGGGGAAAATCTTAGCAACAAAGTAAGTACACATCTTAATATCATCATAAAACAAGCCACTCATGGTAGAAAGCTCATTCATATGTGCTACCGCACTTTCATTCTTAGTCCCACAAAAAGGTTATTTCTCAACAATAGCTATGTAAGATAGATCAAGAGAGAAATCATAATCTTTATCTTTTGTGTTTATGGGAGAAGCAGCAAACTTAGCAATAGGAGACAATTTGGGTCTAATAGTACGCCTCTCAAGGAGACTCTTAGCAGCGCTCCTATCATGGGTGTTTTTACATTCTTTAATAAACTCATCGGTCATCTCAACATAACCGTCTTCAATATCATAGCTCTAACTAGACTCAGGTGAACTAATAGGTGTAGTAGTGTGTTCATTAGGAGTTTCAGTATTTCCAGCTATAGTTCTAGCAATCGTAGCATCTAGGAAAGGACCTAAAGAACCACTCTTATCAAACACAGTAGAAGCAGCATCATAACTATTAGAAGTTTCAGATTCGGTAGTAGTAGCAATGTGTGTAGCATGTGTGTGTGGTGGTGTAACGAGCTTACTCATAACATATGGTGAATCAAGAGCAACAGAGGTGTTCAGAACCGTACCTCTTCTAGTAGTGGATGGTAAAATAGGAACCTTGCCATCACGAGACTTACCCATGATGGATGGATAGCAGCGAACAATAGAGAATCCAAGTGAACTTAATAAATAAAGTTATGCTCCCTAGCAACGACGCCAGAAAATAGTCTTGATGACCCACAAGTATAGGGGGTGTATCGCAGTATTTTCGAGGGAAGTGAAACCCAATTTATTGATTTGACACAAGGGGAGCCAAAGAATATTTATAAGCCTTAACAACTGAGTTGTCAATTCAGCTGCACCTAGAAACAATCTTGCTCACAGCAGTTTATCAGTAGCAACAGTTTTGTAGTTGGAATAGTAAAGTAGCAGCAGTAGTAAAGTAAAGACATCAGTAACAGTAGCAGTAAACAGTAGGATTCGAGTGCGGTAGGCATAGGGATGGATGGACGGGCGTTGCATGGACAAGACAATTCACATAGCAATCAGAACATAGGGCAATTGCAGATAAATAAGATAAAGCATCCAAGTACTAGATAATCATAGGCATGTGTTTCATATATAGTCATACGTGCTCGTAATGAGAACTTGCACAACATCTTTTGTCCTGCCAGCCCGTTTGCAGCGGGGCCTCAAGGGAACTACTGGCAATTAAGGTGCTCCTTTTAATAGAGCACCGGAGCAAAGCATTAACACTCCCTGAACACATGTGATCCTCACATCAAAGCCATTCCCTCCGGTTATCCTGATTTCTGTCACTTCGAGGCCTTTGGTTCCGGACAACAACGTGTGTATACAACTTGCAGGTAAGACCATAAACAATACTATCATAATGAATCAATAACATGTTCAGATCTAAAATCATGGCACTCGGGCCCTAGTGACAAGCATTAAGCATAACAAGTCGCAACAAAGTCATAAAGCACTAATAGAAGATACTAGGCACCATGGCCTAACAATCTGATGCCATTACATGAACGATCTCATCCAATCCCTACCATCCCCATAGCCTACAACGGGGAATTACTCACTCATAGATGGGGAAAACATGGATGGTCGATGGAGAAGCGATGGTGATGATGATGGCGATGATCTCCTCCAATTCCCCGTCCCAGCAGGGTTCCAGAACGGAGTTTCTGATGCTGTTTCGTGGAATCTGGTGGTGGCGGCGGAGCAGAACTCTCTCTGGAAAAACGTCCCCCTGAGTTTTTAGGTCAGCAGACATCTTATAGGCGAAGAGGGAGACCGAGGGGGTGTCTGGGGCGGCCAGACCGCCCCCTGGCGCGGCCTGCGCTAGCCCGCGCAGCCAGGTGGTGTGGCCTAGGCCCAGCCCCCCTCCGTCTCGTATTCTGGCTCCGGGAGTCTTCTGGTGAAATAGGATTTTTGGCATATTTTCCGGGATTTTTCTTGATAGTTGATTTTCCGCACAAAAACTAGACACCAAGGCAATTCTGCTGAAAACTGCGTTAGTTCGTGTTAGTTGCATCCAAATCACACAAGTTTAGAGGAGAAACAATAGTAAAAGTGTTCGGGAAAGTAGATACGTTTTGGACGTATCATACCCTACGGTTTAGGAACATCACAGACATGATTGAGACACTTCTCCAATCAATAATCATCAGCGTGATTTGGATATCCATAATGACCCTTGTGCATTCCAAGATGTTAATGTCATTTGAACCATAAACGTTGAGTCTAATTGCCTTTGTTACCTCGATACATAACTTGTCCGTGATCTAATCATCGATATCAACATACCTTGTTCAATCTCGTTACCGACAAGTCTACTTAACTCGTGTCTGTTATATTGTCATCCTCATGATCTAGTCATATGTTGTAGCTTTTTGGATGCAATCTCACCGAGCGGGCCCAGTGTATCTTCCCATCACGCCGATGAACAAATCCCGATCTTGATGCATACGCCTCAATCTATTCCTTTGGAATACCTGATAGACACCTTTATGATCACCTTGTTATGGTGTGACGGTTGATACAGTCAAGGCATCCTTGGGTGATAGTGATTAGATATAATCTCATGGTCTAAGGAGAATGTCACTATGTTTCCTAATTATCGCAACAATAGACTATATGACTTGATCGTGTTGCAATACTTATGTTGGGTAAACATGTTTATCACATCATTCACTAATGATATGATCTCATTATCAATTGATGTAAATGCACATGATCAGGAAAACTTAATCATTAGCTGACCAATGAACTAGTTGAATAGAGGCTATCAGGGACTTGGTTTGTTTACATACCACACATTTACCAATGTTTTTGATTGATACAATTATAACATGGTATACACCTATTATGAACTAATTGAGATATGATAATAAACACCATTTATTATTTGCCTCTAGTGCATATCTCCTTCACAGAAGTCAGGTACTGGTTATGATTTTGAGTGAAATCTATTCGTACCAAACTCGCAGTTCAAGGTTTATCAATTGTTCAAGTTGCTGATAGACGTAGCTCAAGACTCTAGGCAGATGTTCAACTTAATAGTCTTTGCTGAAACACTGATATATAAACAAGTATCGATGACTGATAAATCTTGAAATGGCTATTTGAGATCTAGTGGGGAATTGTTAGAAATAATGAGCTAAATTATTTGGCCCATGTGTGGTTTCAGATTTTCTCTAAATCTTAAAGCCCATGTGCGTGGAATCCCCCATGCGCGAAGCATCCCAAATTGGTGGTAGATCACATGCGTATGACAAGAGAAGTGAGAGCTAAAGTTTAGTCCCACATGTGAAGTTAGAACTTAGAAGAGAGTTGCACCACCTTATAAGGTGAAGTGTCACACCCTTTGATAAGTGAGTGAGAAGAGAAGTGGTACACCCACACTTCTCCTTCTCCGACGCCGCTCGCTGGACTGCTCGCCCGTCCGCCCGCTCGTCTCGTCACAACGTGCAGACATCTCGGTTTGTCTTCTCTTTGCTTGCACCACAATCTTAATCTACCCCATCCTGAGTGCCGACGTGCACCGATAAACGAGAGAGCAGGTATCTGAATCCATTCGTCCTTGCGATCCTGTAAGAGAGAGGAAAAATAAGATTTTTAAGAAACGCTCAATGCGACTGCTCGCTTCTTCATCACATGTCATCTACCATCCAAGTCGGACGGTGCTGCGTACCGTCTTCGTTGCCGTCTCCTTGGGCCAGTCTTCACGAACGTTATCATCAACAACGTCACCACTACAACAACGGTCATTTCATATTGCATATGCTTTATTACTATTTATATTGATTAATATATCTAGTATATTAGAATTTTACGTCATATAGCTGATGTAGTCATATTTTATATTCTGAAATTAATTCTATAACTATTGACTAATAATCCAACACGTATAGGGAGCGCCGGCATGGTCAACCCTTCCCAATACGAGCCCATCGGGCACCCCAATAGTGCTTTGCCGACCTGCTGCTAGCTACGATTTGGGTGACACCATCTTAGTTTGTCAGGTATCTTCAAAAACTTCAATTGGTCGAAGAACGACTGAGATCCGATATGTGCCTCTTTTCTAAAAAGGAAAATAGTGATCATGTAGCTAGGCTGATAGCAATGGTAGTATTGGAGTATGTTACGGCTAGACATATTTGGTAGTTTAAGATTGTAATCTAAGTCTACCTCTATTAGTCTTCTTGTCTTCCAAGTCTTCTAGTACTATATAAATAGCCTAAGAGCTCTCAATGTAATCACCTCTTACAATATCAATACAATCTATATTACGCAATCTTTCATGGTATCAGAGCGTGTCACTCCTCGGCCTAGGTTTTAGCCACCGCTTCCGCCGTGTCCCCCCGACAAGGTCGATCTTCATGATCTCCGCCGGGGGCATCGCATCTCATAGCTAGTTTTTCTTCCAATTTCCTATATCGGTTTAGTAGTTCTAGCAAATTTATTTTTTCTATTAGATCTATTTTCTTTTAGCCACCAAAAGCATCGTCTACAACCGCATGTCGTCATCGCACGCCTCTACTTCAACCTCGGCATCGACTCAACTCCGATAAATCATCGTCAACGATCGTGACAAGGAGGCTCCACGCGGCGCCCTAAGGGACGCCTTCACGCGCTGCGTCGGCTGCTCCGTCCTCACATCATCTCCACACCGGCCCGTCTTCACCAACATCTACCGGGACGCACGTCCCTAAGTACGCGTCTCGCCATTAACAAAGGGTTGCATCTTCATCCCCGTAGTCATCATCATCGGCAACCATCTACACCAACAACATAGCCACATCATCGCCGCTACCACCGATCGTGGTCATCGTCAATGCCAACAAGTTCTTCTCCACGAGCGACGTCGCGCTCATACAAACGGAAAATACGGGTCTAATCCCCAAAATCGACTACCGCTACAATTCAATCGCCATCGACAACTACCACCGTCGTCTTCGTCCACCACGACCTTGCCGCTAGAGTCGCAGTCTAATTTTTATTTGCACAAGTCAGTGTTCAAATTTTCTTCTTGCAGCCGCTTCGTCTACTCCAACACGGCGGTCAACTTCTACACCGACCGTTTACAGAATTTTTTCTTTGCTCTTCAATCCGGCTCTGGCACGAATGACTCATGATAGTCCCTGTCTTCGCACATCCGGTATTGGCAACACCGATGCGTCGTCCCCTAGACGCTCCCGAGTCTGGCAAGCTCGACATTGCGGATCGAGCTACTTCGATCCAAACTACGTCTACCTCAACTACTACGGCGAATTCTCCAGGCTCAACAACGACATCGACCACAACACAACAAGATCATCGACTTCATCAACAGCGACAACTTTCCCAACGGCACAATCGACTACAACTACAACGCCCTCACTCCCGGCTACATTGACATCGGCAACAAAGGCTACCACCTTACCTTCAGCTTATTCTCCAGTCAGACCGTCCGCGTCACTACCGATCCGACTGCGGGGGTATTAGAGTATATTACGGCTAGACATATTTGGTAGTTTAAGATTGTAATCTAAGTCTATCTCTATTAGTCTTTTTGGCTCCCAAGTCTTCTAGTACTATAAACAGCCTAAGGGCTCTCAATATAACCACCTCTTACAATATTAATATAATCCATACTTTCGCAATATTCCAGGTACTAGAGATATACAAAAGTAATCTACCTTATTCCACCGAGGGAGTTTCAGAACTACCGCTGCCACTTGCGTTGCACCAGAGGGAGTATCCAACGGTATGTGTGAACATTATCTACTCCACTCTACGTGGAGTATCAGATTGTTCTTGAGAGAAAACATACTACTGAGATGCTTCAGATTCTGATTCCCGAGTTGAATATGTGGCTCGAGGAAGAGGCAAACCGCCATCGTGTCAATCTAATAATCTAATAATGGTGGTGATAAGTACAGTTAAATATTATGGAGTAGTACTGTACTCTGTTTTGTAAACACTGTCCATTTCTTGTGGTTCCAGTTTCAGACATTCTAGACTAGATGTTGACATTCGCCAAAAAAAAGAAGACTAGATGTTGACATCTGGAATCTGGAGCCTCTTCTCCAAAATCATAAACAAATCGGGAGCCATTTATTCATTCAGTAACATCACAATCATCGGAGTTTGCAGAAGTTGCAGAATAATAAGTAAACTAATCGATTGCACGGTCGGTGTTTGCTCGTGCTCCTGTTCGGTTGAAATCTCAGTTCTGGTGAGATCCATACAACTACTCCGTTGTAGTAGTACCAAATGGGAATTATTTATTATTTGCAAAAAAAGCGAGCACATGAGAAATCAACGGAAACGTAGTGGAGCAGTGGGAGTGACGCTTACGTAACGGCGACCGACGGCCAGGTCCGCAAAAGTAAATCTGTAACAGAATCGCGGCCGTCCAAAGATCGACCAACCACTCCACCAACCGTCCGATTCTACCACCAAAACGTTCCTCTGGACGGTTCCACTTTCCCCTATCGCGGCGTCTTCGTCCTCGCGTCGAGCCCCACACAAACCCAAACCCCGACGGCGCCGAGCACACTCCGGCGGCCGCCGCCCGTCGGCCATGATGGCCGGCCGTACTATCCACAGCCACAGCCAGAGGCTCCGCCGCCTTATCCCATGCGTCCTCGTCATCGTGTTCGTCGTCCACGCCGTCTCCTTTTCGCTCTACCTCCTCCTCCAGTCCCACCACCCTTCCCCAAATCCCGCCGAGCCCGAACCCCAAACCCACGAGAGAGTCCGAGCGACTTCTCAGAAGCCGTGGCCGCGTCTCCCATCCTTACTCCCCTGGACCGCCGACCCATCGCTGCCGCCGCGCTCATGCGAGGCCTACTTCGGGAACGGCTTCACCCGCCGCGTGGACGTCCTCCCCGAGGGGCGCGGAGGCGGCGGCTGGTTCCGCTGCCACCAAAGCGAGACTCTGGGTAGCTCGATCTGCGAGGGCGGGCGGGTGCGGCTCGACCCGGCGCTCATCGCAATGTCGCGCGGGGGCGAGCCGATCGGACAGGTGATGGGCCGCGCGGAGGAGGAGGAGCTTCCCAGGTACGAATCCGGAGCGCTGGAGGTGGAGGGAGTGGCGGCGGGGAGGACGGGGCCCTTGGTGGAACCTGGATTCCTCGACGCCTACGTGCCCGCCAACGGGATCGGGATGCACACCATGAGAGCTCTACTGGACTCCGCGCGTGTGGTGCCGCCCGGTGAGCTCCACTGCTCCCAGGTATTCCTTGTCGTGATAACTGATGACTAACTTTTGTTTAGTGATTGATCCGAATTCGGAAATGAGCAAGCAGAATCTGTTGTCCTAGAACGTAATCTGATAAAACTAAACAACGCAGATGGCTGTGTGCTTGGCATGTAGTAGTAGTAATGAATTAATTAAAGTCAACTGGATCCAGTTCTCATGCAGCAACCTTCTACGGAGTATTAATTTCTTTTATCTGTATCCTAGACAGATAAATTGTATCTTTCGAATTGAAGAACGGCTTTGCAACCTTCCTCAAGCTCACACTATCTGCACTTAAGATCTATGCCGTAGTTATTCCACCTTAATTGCCAGCAACTTTTCCAAGACAACTGCTGACAAAGTGGTGCATATTATGTCCCCTATGTGGTGCATAGTAAGGAATTAATTGAAGTGTCATGTATTGTATTCGAATCAAAGATCTTAACTATAGTAGGAATTCAGAATCAAATGTCACAAGTGGTGCATATTCTGTCCCCTATTTGATATTTGCATACAAATTTGTCTTCAGAAAGTTTGGTTGCACACATGTGCATGGGTGCTAAAGTTTTCTTCCTCAACAATGTAAGAAGCAACTGTGTCTCTCTGTGCACACCATATATTAGATAGGAATGAATGACAATATCAAAGTAGTATGGTAGACTATATATCAGGGTAAACAGAGCCCTAGCCGCAAATCCCTAGTTTTTCGGGTATTCAAAGGGATTGATAAGATTAGAAGGGCTTTTCTTTGGAAAGGAACAAATTCAGTTCATAGAGGGTATTGGTTGGTCAGTTGGAAATCAGTGTGCAGACCTGAATCGCACGGGGGCTTGGGGATCATGGACTTAGAAATTATGAACGTTGCTTTGTGCACTTGTTGGGCATGGAGCCTGAGAGCTTCTGAGGACAAACCATGGAGTATCTTGGCCGTGCCCATTGACGAGAAAACTCACTAAATCATCAATGCGGCCACCAAAGTTACAGTAAAAAACGGTGAGAGGTGTTCTTTCTGGACTGATAGATGGATCAATGGGAAAACAGTTGAGAATTTTGCTCCTGGTGTAACTCGGCCAGCGAGGATGCTCAACACCTTTTCATCAGTTGTGCAGTCTTCAACTATCGTCTGGAGCACAATTCTTAGTTGGGCCGGTCTGGCTCAGGTTGTTCCCTCTACTGCACTCTTGTTTTGCTCTTGGTGGTCTCAGGTAAGTGACAGTCTTCAGGGTGACAACAGGAAGAGACTAAACTCGCTAGTGATGCTTACTATTTGGACTATCTGGAGGGAGAGGAATGGAAGAGTGTTTGACAATGTGTACAGACCAATCCTACAAGTCATCGAACAGATAAAAACTGATCTGTTACAGTGGGTGTCAGTAGTGGTGGACTCAGAAACATTTGGAAGCCTGGGCAAACTACAAATTCATAGTCTTAAGATGCTATCTTTTGTTAAAAAATGCTATGAAAATATACAGATGTAAGGCAACTCCATCCAGCAAGCCTGGGCAAGTGCCCATGCTAGAGGGATGCTGAATTTGCCCATGGGCGTCAGCGAGTGGGTGTTGTCTTTTACTGCATACTTAGGCTATTTCTTCCCTAGAGCTTGGTTGTCTACTTTTTAGTGATCTTAGAGCTCGTTTGCCACCCCTCATTTCATTTCATTTCATTTCATTTCGCATAAATGAACGGACACTATCCAATTTGAAATTCCAAGCTGAAAAATCATGTTTAGCTGCCACAAGGATCTGGAAATAATTTCCGGAAGAATGACGGGGTTAGGTACAGGAATTGACTTAACATACAATACCAATTCAATGGGATTTCCAATTGAAATGACCGTTACAATTCCATGATAGCCAAACATGTTGGGTATGGAATCTCGATTGAATTCCATGATTCTGGCATGAAATGATGGCTGGCAAACACGCTCGGTTTTATGTTTGGTCTTTAAGGTAGTGGTGTTGCTGTTGTATGGTCGTTGACGAATTTTCTCCATTCATATACTTTAGCCATTGCTTTGGCTTTCTCTCCTTTCTAATATTTCACATGCAGTCCTCCTGCATGGTTCGAAAAAGACAACCCTACATTTTCCTCTGCCTATCACCTATCGCTAGGGTGTCAAGTGGGATCCCTTCAAAGTCCCACTTCTAGTTCATTTGCCAAATTCTAGTTCCATTTTTGCTCAAAAATTGAACTAGAATTTGGCTAATGAACTTGCTCAAAAATTGAACTAGAATTTGGCAAACGAACTAGAAGTGGGACTTTGACGGGATCCCACTTGACACCTTACCTATCGCTTCTGGCTAGGCATATCAGCTCCTTTTTTTATCATTGTTATATGTAGACTTGCATTCATGCACATTTGAATAAAATAATGATGTATTGGTTCGTGGTAAATAAACATTGCAGTCAGTTGTCCAGTTATTGTGTTTTGTCTTTGAAATGCCTTTTTTTTTTTGTGAACATATGGAGTTGTAAGCCTACGTGGCGAAAAGTAAATTGGCGAAAAGTAACCAAATGAACGATTTGATATGTTGCTTTTCTGATTATTGTGGGGAATCTTACCTTTTCTTTCTTTTCTAAGGGTGAAATGGGTACTTCATACAATGATCACCGGCTTACTAATAGTATATATCACTGATGCATGTCAGTACACATTAATATCAAGGAGTGGTAATAAAATTAATGGTGCCGTATTTCCATTGTATTAAATTGTACCACATCATATGCTCTCAATGCAATATACCCCCCTCCGTTCACTAATATACCACTAAATTAGTTTGCCAAAACGTTTTATATTAGTGAACAGAGTACGTTTTCACAAAGAAGCACAAGAACTTGTTGTCAAGCAGATCTTTACATTATTTCAGGATTGTGACTATTACATGGAAGTTCCTTTTTATTACAACATTTTCAATACATTCTCCCTAATTTCTGTAATTTCTTAGTGACTGTGTTATACTTCTTGGTGCAGTGGGTTGAAGAACCGACACTTCTGGTCACACGATTTGAGTATGCGAACCTGTTCCACACAATTACAGACTGGTACAGTGCATATGTTAGTTCCAGAGTCACAAATTTACCTGACCGTCCTAATGTTGTTTTCGTGGATGGGCATTGCAAGGTATGTCCTGTACTTAGAAACATTCTATGATTATGACTCTTGGTACATTGTAATTGTTATACATGCTTGCATGAGATATGTTGCATGAGTTATGATCAATTAGCCTACTGTTTAACAATAATTTTGGGTGGTCAAATATCAACTTCATATTTATGTGCCTGATCTGTATTTTTCTAGTGCGTTCGATTTTGCACATAAATATCTTTGTTCATTTCGTATCTAGGACCATGTCTGTTGATCCTGTTCGGATATCATTCCAATCGGAAACTCTTCCAAATTCTTTCCTTTTCTCTTATTAGTGTTATTTATCTACAACAGATAAAAATTCCTGAGAATTCTGTCCTGACACCTATCCAAAGCTCTGCCATTCGTACACCTCTATGCTTCTGCATTTTCCTAAACTTTCATTTTTGATTGCTCTGTCACATTATTCACTATGTTCAGAATCATTGTATGCAGCTTAAAGTTTTGTTTATAATAAGTACTATGCTTAAGTAACTCATACAGTAAATTGAAGAATGGGGGAGCAGAGTTTTATGTTTTGACTCTTCTGAGTTAGCTTGCCAAAATCAGTCAACTAGAGGGAACCGTTCTGTAGCATGTTTCATCAATCATCTCACCATCTGTCCAAGGAATAGTTAGAACAGTGGCATACATTTGAAAGTTGATGTGCGTGCGTGCTGCTCGCAACTCATTAAAACATTTGAAGATATTATAGGATGGTGGCTGTCCAGCAGTGTTTTCATTATATTTACAGTATGATCCTTCCTCCCAAGGCTTAAGTTTCTCATTTGACAGAAGAACACGAGTTCAGTTTTTCCATTATTACTGAGTTCAGCTGCTTGCATACTTTCTGATTAAACTTGGTCTTCCAGTGCATTTTACCTGCTAATTAACAAGTGAACTCATTCTTGTCCACAACGATTCATTTGTTTCCCCCCTGTATATATGCTTGTCTGTAACAGATATGACCTGACATCCACAGGCACCACTGGAGCAAACATGGGAAGCACTTTTTTCGAATGTGGCTTATGTGAAGAACTTCTCTGGTCCCGTTTGTTTCCGGCATGCAGTTCTTTCACCATTGGGCTATGAGACAGCTCTATTTAGGGGGCTTAGTGAAAGCTTCAGCTGTGAAGGTGCCTCTGCTCAGTCCCTTAGAGAAAAACCTGACCCCCAGAAAACTGCACGGTTGTCTGAATTTGGGGAGATGATTATAGCATCTTTTGATCTTCTGGATGATCGCATCTATTCGTCTAAAACATTGAACGGACTCAATGTGCTCTTTGTTCGGCGAGAAGACTACTTGGCCCACCCACGTCACAGTGGGAAGGTTGAATCTAGACTAAGCAATGAGCAGGAGGTATTCAGTGCGGTTGAGAACTGGGCAAAAGGTCAGAAGTGCAACATAACTGTTGTCAATGGTCTTTTCGCGCACATGAGTATGAAGGAGCAACTCCGGGCTATCCTGGAAGCTTCAGTAGTAATAGGGGCTCATGGTGCTGGTCTAACACACTTGGTCTCAGCTACACGAGACACAAAAGTTCTCGAGATCATCAGCAGCTTGTACCGACGCCCGCATTTTGCATTGATCTCGCACTGGAAGGCGTTAGAATACCACGCCATAAATCTCCCTGGATCATATGCGGCGAGCGCAGATGTTATCAGAGAGCTGAGGAATATACTGAAAGGCCTCGGATGCTGAAACAGAGATATTCTTAGTGTTGAGGCATCATCACGAGAGTCGCCTGGCCTGAGTGGGTATTCTGTTTAGTTCGTACATACTGCCATGCCCATGCTTGCGGTTACAACTTAGGAACTTTGGGCTGTTTATTCAGTCACGGCCTCTATCTGGGAACTAGGCATTCCCAGGTTTGTGCAAAAGGAATTTTCAGCTGCCAAATGTAGAGCCAGATTCTGCTGACGACTTACTGATGACATGAAATGGAACCCACGCTGTCCATTCCATTCTTGATGTACCACACGGATCGAACTGTAACTGTAGTCTATTCTATCGGTTTGAACATTCTTGTATTGCCAATGTGAGTGAGTATTCGGTGCTTCCCGCTTCCCCCAGTAGCTGGAATGGACATTCTTGTGCACGGTGTATTGTACTGTATGATCTGCCAATTATTTTCTCTACGGCGCCGTGCCCACTGGAGCCGTATCATTTTGGAAGGTGAGATGAGATGGACGGGGCGTCGGTCATGACGCGCGCGCCCGTGTACTTGCGTACCTTGTTCCTTCTGTCTGCTGCTTGTATTACTGTAGCCCATACTGTTGATGGCTATTGCCCTCCTGGACGGTATCATTGCTCTTTGCCGGAGCCCAGTCCAGTGTAGGCGCTGCTTCGACGTGTTAAATCGAAGCATCTGTGCTCCAGCATTTATCGCTCCCACCAACTGTTGGAGCTAAGCTGCATCTTGAATTTTCTGGATGGAAAGAGAGGGTCGGTGTTGCTGCCGCTGTGCGTTTGGGTTGTGGGCACCGTGGGCATGTGTCTCGGAGGAAGATAGGAGGTGCACATGCATTGCCGTGTTGCCGGCGCCCTCTTGTTATGTATGGGCGTGGCCGAGATTGGCTCGATCTCCGGCCGGAATCATGGATGTTCCCATGTTTATTGGGCTTTGGGTTTGGAGGGGTTCGCCTTGGAGTTTTTCTTGTTTTCCTGCTGGACACCTGCCGCCTAAGGAAGATGTAGATTCCAGTATGAGACACCTACAAGTTTTCAAACGTTATGAAAACAATCATGTAGACATTGTCATGTCCAAACTAAACAAACTCTCTGTTTCAAAAAACAAAACAAAAAAAATATTCCGTGCAATTTGTGTTTGCAGGATTTTTAGGAAACCTCCGTGGTGCCGTTTCATGAGATAAAATTGAAGTATAGTAGTCTCTTAGAGAGAAATGGTCTCTTCCAAAACAATAGGTTTGGCAGATGTTCTACTTCATCTGCCTGTTAGGAACAGGTTATTTATCTATGTTCTTATTCAAATTCAGTATATGTGAAGTAAAACTTTTGTAACATTGATAGGTAATACAGATAAATGAATTTAGACCGACGATAAAAATGACACTTAGATTAATCATGAAAGTCCCTTCTTGACTTTAAACTAAAACCCTTTTTAACATTTTTTTCCTTCCAAAATTGATGGAGAAAGTTCCTTCAAAACCATGTTAATTTATAAATTGATCATTATAGTTTGAAAATAATAATAATGTAGGGTCTTTATAGGCTCAGGCTTAACTTATTTTTTTTGATAAAAGTCGCTTTATTACTTAAAAGAGTTTTAAGAATTACATCCGGTCTCTGTATAAGTAGGATGCACATAGTAGAGACATTTCCAAAAGTCTCAAAATGGAAAAATAGGCGAATTACATATCAACATGAGAAATTGTAAAACACGTAACATGGTGGAGGGCCGATCTGAAGATTACGCTGCCATCCGTGTTGGGTAAAAAAGGCCGTAGTCGTGTTCTCCAGCCATGTACACACCTCCATAGGTAGATCGTGAAACTCCACACAATGTAGATACGACCTAAACGGAGTGTACTGATACACCGGTAGATAACCTACAAGAGAGAAGAATTATTTTCATTAAACACTTCATCAATTCTACATAGCCATAGCGGCCAAATAATGACAATCGCTCCTGCCCTAAGGAGAATTTTGTATTTGTAATCTGTACCATGTAGCCAATTTTCAAAATATTGGCAACACTACGAGGAGGATACAAGTTCGAAACTACTTGGATGACTGATCATATAGAACGGGTAAAATTGCATTGGAAGAACATATGTTTGATTGTGTCATCATGATGACAAAACATGCATTTTGTACTCCCTGCCAATTCCACAGCAAATATTTTGATTTTTAATGGTTCTTCATCTTCCTGATTTTCCTTTTATTATCAACTGGCAACACGTGCTGAAGTAAAGCGTTGTACATAGAATTAACAAGAAGTTTATGTGCCATTCTCATGTGGATTTAAATATACCAGGTCCAAACATAAAATGCATTGAAGCCAAAGCTCTGAAGCAATGCATTCCAAGAAGCAAGCCTGAGCACAAGTAAATATGCACAAGTAAATATCGTCTGAACGTCATATTCGAAGGAAAAGACTATTATACAATGCATGACATTGTTCCTATAACGTAGCATGGCGTAGCCATTTGTCCTCCCTATTCCTGATCCATCCTTATATGGGCTCAACTTATGGTTGCCGAACCAAGTTGTGGTGAACTTGATTAGCCAAATAGAAAAATAGATGAGAACTAGTTGGAAATAGACTATAATAAATTATCACAAGTCGCCTGAATACCTGGCTAATCCTTACGAACTCATATCATATAGTATATGCTTCTATGGATGAGTAGACACTACAGAAACGGCACGCTACGCCGAGGGCAAAAAGCCGTCGGCGTAGGCCAAAATGCCCTCGGCGTATGCTACGCCGACGGCTGTCCTCGGCGTAGCCTCCTCGGCAAGCTCTCCCTCGGCGGAGGCACTTTTGCCCGTCGGCGTAGCTCTAGCCGTCGGCGTATGCTACGCCGACGGCTTTGCTCTTGGCATAGCCCCGTCGGCATAATAACGACAGGTTATAAAAAACCAAAAAAAATCAAATTTTTTTGATTTCTTTTTTGATTTTTTTCTTAACTTTTTTAAATCTTTGAATTGTTTGAATCGTTAATCTCTCATCTGGAACATTTACTTTTTTAATGGTTCTTCATCTTCCTGATTTTCCTTTTATTATCAACTGGCAACACGGGCTGAAGTAAAGCGTTATACATAGAATTAACCAGAAGTTTATGTGCCATTCTCGTGTGGATTTAAATATACCAGGTCCAAACATAAAATGCATTGAAGCCAAAGCTCTGAAGCAATGCATTCCAAGAAGCAAGCCTGAGCACAAGTAAATCTCGTCTGAACGTCATATTCGAAGGACAAGACTATTATACAATGCATGATATTGTTCCTATAACTAGCATGGCGTAGCCATTTGTCCTCCCTATTCCTGATCCATCCTTATATAGGCTCAACTTATGGTTGCCGAACCAAGTTGTGGTGAACTTGATTAGCCAAATAGAAAAATAGATGAGAACTAGTTGGAAATAGACTATAATAAATTATCACAAGTCGCCTGAATACCCGGCGTATCCTTACGAACTCATATCATATAGTATATGCTTCTATGGATGAGTAGACACTACAGGAACGGCACGCTACGCCGAGGGCAAAAAGCCGTCGGCGTAGGCCAAAATGCCCTCGGCGTATGCTACGCCGACGGCTGTCCTCGACAAGCTCTCCCTCGGCGGAGGCACTTTTGCCCGTCGGCGTATGCTACGCCGACAGCTTTGCTCTTGGCATAGCCCCGTCGGCATAATAACGGCAGGTTATAAAAAAACCAAAAAAAATCAAATTTTTTTGATTTCTTTTTTGATTTTTTTCTCAACTTTTTTAAATCTTTGAATTGTTTGAATCGTTAATCTCTCATCTAGAACATTTTTAACACTAATTATAGTTAATTTTTGATCAAATTGCAGTCTTGAACAAACTTCCCACGCGATCACCCATCCTAGCACTACTCCAGCTCCAGCACGCTTAACTTTTCAGTTCCTTTCGAATCAGCTTCCGCGAAGTAATTTGTACCTAGTTGTCAATACTATGATATCAATCTTATTAACTCTTATATCATTACGTCACATGTTTTTATTTTTTAAAACTACAAACACTTATTTAAGTAAACAACAACGAATAAGTAAAAATATTACTGATTCAAATAAAAATACTATTGAATTCAAATAAAAATATAATAATTTTACTTTTTTGTATTTTCTATTTAATATGGAATAATTAATATCTTTAAATCCGTAAATCGGAATTTGATAAATAATATGTCTAAATTGATCAGAAAAATAAAAAGAAACTAAATATGATATCCATATCAACTTATCACAAACCCCCCGTTTTTGAATTAGCTATTTGGTGGTTGCTTCACAAAATCTCCCTTTTTTGCGCTCGAAAAATGGAAAATGGCTTTTTGGTGCGACGAAAAGGAAAACTTCCTCCTACAATATTGTTCGCCATCCCATGATGTATATGTATGCACAATATGGATATATTATCTCAAACTATGTCTTAATTCTAGCCATAACATTGGTCATTTGACCTGAAAGCCAAGAAACCTCAATGAGATAGGTCATTTTGTGAAGCTTTTTCAGACATAATCAATATAGCAGGTTTGATATTTTTCCTTGTAACTAAGTCACATAATATGACATCACGCGAAGGTTTTGTATTGTTTCGATCGTTTTTGAATTTTTTATGTCCGTTTTAAACTATCGTCAAACTTTCTCGAACGACGGGCATGAAGATTCTTAGCTCGGGGCCGAGCCTCACTAAAATTGCTTTGGATCTTTGATAAAATAGCATATTATGAACCTAAAAATGATTTTTGTAAAAAAACATGAGCATCGGATCGTGTACCTGTAGTTCATATCTGACCCATTTCCTACCGATTCGGCAAAAATTTGTCTTTTTCACCAGGGGTGGATGGAAAGGTTTCAGATCCCCCTGTTGGGACATTGTCCATATAAGGTGGTCTAGTATTTTTGTAAAATATGGTCGTAGCATTTTGAATTAGCCATTTGGTGGTTGCTTCACAAAACTCCCCCATTTTTGTGCTCGGAAAATGGAAAATGCATTTTTGGTGCGACGAAAATAAAAACTTCCTCCTGTAACATTGTTCGACATCCCATGATGCACATGTATGCACAATATGGGCACATTATCACAAACTATGCCTTGATTCTAGCCATAACATTGGTCATTTGATCCGAAAGCCAAGAAACCTCGAATGAGATAGGTCATTTTGTGAAGGATGTTTTCAGACATAATCAATATAGCAGGTTTGATATTTTTCCTTGTAACTAAGTCACATAATATGACATCACGCGAAGGTTTCGTATTGTTTTGATCGTTTTTGAATTTTTTATGTCCGTTTTAAACTATCGTCAAACTTTCTCGAACGACGGGCATGAAGATTCTTAGCTCGGGGCCGAGCCTCACTAAAATTGCTTTGGATCTTTGATAAAATAGCATATTATGAACCTAAAAATGATTTTTGTAGAAAAACATGAGCATCGGATCGTGTACCTGTAGTTCATATCTGACCCATTTCCTACCGATTCGGCAAAAATTTGTCTTTTTCACCAGGGGTGGATGGAAAGGTTTCAGATCCCCCTGTTGGGACATTGTCCATATAAGGTGGTCTAGTATTTTTGTAAAATGTGGTCGTAGCATTTTGAATTAGCCATTTGGTGGTTGCTTCACAAAACTCCCCCATTTTTGTGCTCGGAAAATGGAAAATGCATTTTTGGTGCGACGAAAATAAAAACTTCCTCCTGCAACATTGTTCGACATCCCATGATGCACATGTATGCACAATATGGGCACATTATCACAAACTATGCCTTGATTCTAGCCATAACATTGGTCATTTGATCCGAAAGCCAAGAAACCTCGAATGAGATAGGTCATTTTGTGAAGGATGTTTTCAGACATAATCAATATAGCAGGTTTGATATTTTTCCTTGTAACTATGTCACATAATATGACACCACGCGGAGGTTTCGCATTGTTTGGATGGTTTTTGAAAATTTTATGCCCGTTTTAAACTATCGTCAAACTTTCTCGAACGACGGACATGAAGATTCTTAGCTCGGGGCCGAGCCTCACTAAACTTGCTTTGGATCTTTGATAAAATAGCATATTGTGAACCTAAAAATGATTTTTATAAAAAAACATGAGCATCGGATCATGTACCTGTAGTTCATATCTGACCCACTTCCTACCAATTCGGCAGGAATTTGTCTTTTTCACCAGGGATGGACGGAAAGGTTTTAGATCCCCCTGTTGGGACATTGTCCATATAAGGTGGTCTAGTATTTTTGTAAAATGTGGTGGTAGCATTTTGAATTAGCCATTTGGTGGTTGCTTCACAAAATTCCCCCATTTTTGTGCTCGGAAAATGGAAGACGAAAATGAAAACTTCCTCATGCAACATTGTTCGACATCCCATGATGCACATGTATGCACAATATTGGCACATTATCACAAACTATGCATTAGTTCTAGCCATAACATTGGTCATTTGACCCAAAAGCCAAGAAACCTCGAATGAGATAGGTCATTTTGTGAAGGATTTTTTCAGATATAATCAATATAGCAGGATATTTTTCCTTATAACTATGTCACATAATATGCCACCACGCGAAGGTTTCACATTGGTTGGATCGTTTTTGAATTTCTTATGTCCGTTTTAAACTATATATAATATTTTATGTTTCACTTATTTTTTTACAAATATGTAATATTTGAGTGTAGATAGATAGATCTTATTTTTCTGCAAATTTTGATATATTATTTGTATTTTTCCAAATTAGAATGATTTAGTTATGATTTTTCAAAGTTTAATGAGATAAAAGGAAAAATAGCTACGCCGAAGGCAGCCGTCGGCGTAGCATAGGATACGCCGAGGGCATTTCTACGCCGACGGCTGCTTGGAGGGACTGGCCTGGTCACGGTCTACGCCGACAGCCCCGATGTTTGGCCGTCGGCATATTCATCCATTCCTGTAGTGAGATAATGGGTCCTTCACATTATTTAGAGCATTGCTACTACTCCCTCTGTTCGGAAATATAAGACGTTTTAGCTTGTGAAGCGAGACGTCTTTTAGTGTATAGGTAGGGGCCGTCGGCGTAGCGACCGGCCGTCGGCGTATTCATCCATTCCTGTAGTGAGATAATGGGTCCTTCACACTATTTAGAGCATTGCTACTACTCCCTTCGTTCGGAAATATAAACGTTTTAGCTTGTGAATCGAATGTATCTAGACGTCTTTTAGTATATAGGTAACGTCTTATATTTCCGAACGGAGGGAGTACTACGTAACCAAGTAAATTCAAAATAAAGAACATGCTGTTAAACTTTGTTCACAAAAGATCACCTCTCGAGAAACATGCACATGTGCAGTGGTGACCGAGTAATGATTACTACATGCTTCCAACACGGTCCACGTACGCGAGTTTGCTCGCTGCTTGCCCACGTGAGACCCTGCGTGTACTCGCGCGATAGATCATCGTGGACTGTGGACGCCAAGACATATAGTAGTATATATTTACCTCGAGCGAGGACATGTACTACTGTTTACCCAGTAGCTGATATCTATATCGTCGACATGGCCATCAAGTGACGACCATAAATTTCTGCACTGGATGAAAACGGCAGAAAGCTCACCTCACAAACAGGCTTATGTGGTACATCCGCCCCGACCGTAAGATCAATTAATCGGTGGGACAATAACACAATAGCACGGCCCTACCAAGCATGAAATACACGATGCGTGCTTTCAAGTGGAAACAATCACTCGATCGAGGGACTGATCCAAATCAATCAGAGATAGAATTAGTTAGTAAGATATGATTGCAACAATTGATGCCTGTGTGTGTCTGCGTTGTGCTCGTATTGATGCATGGAGCTCTTTTAGATGAGGGGAGAATGTTTTGGATGAATGTCCCTTCACTACTAATTGTTTGTAGCAGCAGTATAGTAGTGTGGACTACTACTCCTACTTGTCCCCCTGCTCATGGCCGGAATTGAATGCCGTCGATAGTATGATCCAGTCTGCATGCCCCCCCTTGTCCTTCCGTGCAACCACAACACTATATATGCATCACACCAGCAGCCCCTTGTTCTCTGCCTACTATTCCAATTCAATGGCCTCACTGTTGGCGGTTTATGATTTATACCTTGAACCCGCTCTGTCTGCCCGCCGGCCTCCCTCCGCCTCTGGATCCTCTGTTGATCGCACGGGACGTGCATAGCTTATGTCCGGCCATGCCCACTCCCCCAACAGTGTCAATGCCGCAACGGTGGTGCATCCGATTTAGCTCATACTCTGTCCGTCAATGGTGGTGCATCGGGATTTGGTTACCGAGCGAGACCGAAGTTATGGTTGCTCCTCTGTCCTAAACTTAGGATTCCCTCTTCCAAAATCGAAGTTGAAATGTTTTTGGCCTAGCCTAATCACGATGGAAGTCCGATATATTTTTGCAAGGATACATGCATGGCACCTCAGAAAAGCTAGCTAGATTTGGGCGTGACACACCGATATATGACCTGCAAAGTCACAAAGCTAGGACACTGACACGTGCGTACGCAGTCGGCGGCGGCGTATTAGTAGGATCTGTGCTCGCTTGTGCGGGCTGGCTGATAACAATTACTCCAATTTGTACAGCAACAGTAGCACCGCGCCCGCGCCCGGCCCGACTGGATAATGAATTGGAACAGTATCCGGTTGGTCAAGCGCACAGCTCGCCTTGCCTCGCCTAGCTGCTTAATTAGTCTGAACGCCGGGCGGCACCCGCGACGCCTTCGTCTGTGCCGAGATGGACACTCCATGTACGCGCACAGTGCCCGTCTTCAATGCTATATATCGATTGCTAGGTAGCTACTGATCGAAAGCTGTTTCGTGAACAATCCCTAGCTTCCTTGGGTTTCTCTCTTCAGGTCGTCAGGTATATGTGTGTCCATGGTGAGTGAATGCACGACGACACTGAAAGCCAAGTTATGGCCGTGTCGAGGGAGCGAGAGAGACGACCGATCGATCGGAGCGAGGCGAGGGACATGTAAAACCAAAAGCTACACTGGAGAGCATTTGTATCCTGAGTGGCTGCATATGCGAGGCATGCATCCATATGTATATCTATTTGGTTTGGGTCTAATCTCAACATATGGAGGAGTACATGCGAGCACTGCATGCGATGCAAGCGGCCACACCTTCGGAGAGCAAGTGCATATAGAGCCAGTACGTACCGGTAATAATAATGCATGTCATCATGCATGCATTCGATCGGGCGGCATATTGCATGCATGCAGTAGTTTTCCTAAACATGCAGCAGTGCATAGGCTCAGGTAATCACAGCCACGCGCACACAGGAGGTGTACGTACGTGTGCTGCTATAGTTCATTGCGCTATGTTGCCGTGCCTAATAATACTCCATGCAAACTTGGAATCGCCGAAAAGAACGAAGCACGAGTACTGTGTGATCGATTGTGTTTGTGCCCTCTAGATTACAAAAAGCCCGCCCGGCCGACCTCGATCGGTTGCCTGGAAGCAGCCACGGGTAGTACTTCCTCTACTCCAGTTAATTAATTGTCACATTAAGGACCTACACGTTGAAACGCGTCCAAATATGAAATATATACACATATCTAGACCAAATTTGACCAAGGCTGCGACAATGAATTTGGAACAGAGGAAGTATTGCATTGGGTGATACCGCTGTCCTCTCTGTTGAGCAAGAAATAATAGGCTAAATCCTTTGGTCCATGTAATATTTCAGATTTTTTTTCTAAATCTTAAAGCTCATGTTTGTAAAAGCCCATATATGTACATTGGTGGCAGCTCACATATGAGTGGCAAGAAAAGTGAGAGCTAAACTTACTTCCACATGAAAAATTGGAGTAGAGTTGCAACATCTTATAAGGTAGAGAAGAGAAGTACGTATCATGCATGCTCCTCCTCCTCCGCACGCTTCGACGTGATACGCAGCGGTTTGCGTAATGAGTCTCGAGCCGAGCTTTATACGGACTACTAGGACACAAGCTATCAGTGGCGCATATTAGATGCACCACCGTTATCTCGTCATTAATTTTTTCTGTGGCGCATATTGATAGGTTAAAGATTTTCTACGGAGGCCGTATGCAAAATCAGGAGCCGTTTTACCGAGACTTGACTTTTTTTTTGCAAAATACATCGAAATTCATGTTTTTCAATTCCCCCTAAAACTATATCCCAAAATATAACTAGGTCTGAAAGGATTTTTTTTGAATTTTTTATCACTTTTGTTTATCTTTTACAAAACTTAAAAGGCGATCGGCGGCGGGGAGGGGGGGGGGGGAATCTGTTTTCGACTTTCTGTGAATATGCGCCACATAATCACTTTCTGTGGCGCATGTAGACATATGCGCCACAGAATCACATACACTCATACTTGATTGTGGGTCCATCAAATTTCTGTGGTGCACGCAAAAATATCTGCCATAGAAATACACATTTTTGTGACGCATATAGGTTGTGTGCGCTACAGAATTACCATATTTCTGTGGTGCATGTATTTTTATGCGCTACCCAAGGCAGCTGCGGCTAGGCTTCCCCTTCGTCTTCGACTCTCTACTGCAACCACAACAGCTTCATCAGCAACCAATCGGTACTTATACCGTGATCAATCTGTTGTTGCTTCTTCAAAACATTCTCCGCGCAGGCGTCGTATGCACAGCTCACAGCCGGGAGACCTGAACGCATCAATAATTGAAAGGTGGAACGCTAGCAGAGTAATAGTGTTGGAGGACTCGACAGAAGCAATCGTCCACGCATTGTACCTGCATGCCTGATGCGTGCAACCAGCCACCGTCGCTGCTACTACTATGGACTAGAAGCACGGAATGGGACGATGCAGAGAAGTACTCCATCTGTCGAAGGGAGTATTTGTCGGGGCTTTGGTTTCCGATTTGCACGTTAGAATGGTATATGGACACTATTCAATGGGTAACAACCTCTAAGACACATAAGATTTTATACAGATTCGGGTCGTGGGAGGATTTGATAACGACTATACGTCCTAGTGCCTAGTGGGAGTGTATTATCGTGCGAGGTGCTCCGTATTTAGAAGGGACATTTACGACCGTGGACTTAGTTCGCTCTGATATTATAACTGTATCACTACGATCCATTGAATTTTAGCAACGCCATTAGAAATCGCGGACTCGTTATGTACGTGCTCCTAATTCCATCTGTTGCCGTCTGCCGCCGTTCATCGTTACGACTGACTCAGTTGCCGTCCGATTGACTCGTTTCCTAACATGTCAATCCAGTCTGGCTTAGTTGCTGCCTGCTTGACTCGTTTACTGACATGTGGGTCCAGCCTGGCTTAGTTGCCGCCTGCTTGCCTCGTTTACTAACATGCGGGTACTGTCTGGTTCACTCGTTTACATGGCATGTTTCCTGACTAGCGGCCCCCTCCACCTCTACCGTCGACGACGCACATCCCATTCGAGGATTAGTGCCCCCATTATTTTGCGATTTTCCATATTTTGTTGCTCACAGCTCCGCTCCACTCCACTGCTCTATTCCTCCTATCGCCACTCTGTTTCATCGTGCACCACTCTCGTCCTCCCCTTGGGCAATCGTCCTCCTGCCCTCCCCTCCCAACCATGTCTCCTTGCCCTGTATCCTTGACATGTCTCCTTGCCGCCGTCCCCCCAGACGCATCCCAAAACGAAAAACATGAGGCGGACGTTGGGTTCTCACCCAAAGATGGTGGCTGTGATCCGGATCCCGCCCAGAGATGGATCCTGCGCAGCCAGAGAACACAGAGATGGGTCCTGCATGGCTAGAGAGCATAGAGATGGATCCTTTAAGGCTGGAGAGCACAGAGGAGGACGAAACAGGGGACGAGGACGCGGGGTGCAAAGCTTTGGAGGTCTGGAGTATGGTGAACGTGTCTTACGTCCTCCTTGAAGGGTAAGAACTATAATTCCTTCTCTGTATTCCCCATTTAGCGTTTCTAGTCCCATTGTGATGGCGAGGATATGTGTTGGTAACCATAGGACGTTTGCCGTATCCTGATTTCTATTGAAGATTCGGCATGGGTGTCGGAACGAAACCTTGTCCAACGGTAGAATTGCAGTTACCAATGGTTTTGATTATCAGCTGAAAATATATGCGGAGGACCTAACTCTAAGTGACTTGCACATGGAATCTAGCAAGTTTCCGATTGGACAACACAATGAATTCGTAAGAAGGTACTATGACACAAATTCACAGAATTTCTACGACATTAGGATTGAGCAGCCCCTGTCCATGATGTGGGGTAAACACCTCGACATGAGGAATGTGCTGATGTATGTGCGCATCGTTAACAAAGATACCGGGGAAGAGACTATCATCAATGATCCTGGACCGTGTGCAACGCGAACAGCTGAACCGACGATAATAGAGCAGCCTCTATTCACGATACCGAGCGCGACCGCCTAACTTGTCCTTGAGCATGATGCTTTGTAAAGCGAGCATGAAGACATTGAAAGGGGTGGCGGTGAAGATGGTTTTGTGCTCGAAGATGAGAAAGCATATCTAGATGTGGCTGCTGACCTTGATAGGATGGAGAGTAGGGAATATTTGGTTGATTCGAACTTTGAGCCTGATTATGGGACTGATGAGGAAGAGGAATGTGAAGATTCGGAAATGGAATGCAGATACGGTGACTAAGATGAGGACATGCCAATGATACACTTTGACATGGACAAACCTACAATTGATAAGGGAACTATCTTTGAGACTGTGGAGGACTGCAGATATACCGTTGCTACATACACAATAAGTGTTGGGTTCGAATTTATTTGAAAAGAGCGACCAAAAGAGATTTAGGGTGCATTGTAGGGAAAGTAAGTTGTGTAAATGGAGATTGCATGCATCTCCAATGCGGGAAGGACACCCATTTCAGGTTGCAATAACTATATTTAATTTCAGTGTTTCTCATATTTATTCTACTGATATGTTATCAAATGCAAATCAAGGTAAACACAAAGTAACACAATTGCCCTAATACTTCTTCAAGGGATAAAATTATACTGACGATAACCAAGTGGATTGATGCTACTGTACTTGACTAGGTGAGGAAGGATCATAACATTGGACCTGCTAAACTCAGAACTAAGCTTAGCGATAAGTTTAGTGTTTTGATTCCTTACAACGGTATTTGATGGGAAGGAGATGGCTCTAGAATTTATTCAAGGCAAGTGGAATGATAGTTTTCACATGTTGTATAGATTCAAAGATGAGGTAGAGAAGACATCACATGGTAGTGTTGTTGACATTGATTACGAGATTATGAAAGGTAGATAAAGGGTCTCAAGGGGGCTCAAGTATAAGAAGGCAGATAAGAAATGTTGCAGGAGATGTTTTGTCTGCATGAAGGCATGCTGCAAGAGGTTATTAGACGTTTGCAAGCCATACTTGGCAATATACGTGACTTCTTTAACAGGGAAGTTCAGGGGTCAGCTTGCTACTGCTTGTGCCGTGGATGCGCATAATTGGCTTTTCCCATAGCTTATGATGTTCTTGAGGGTAAATCAAATGAAAGTTGGATATGATTCATGCACAGACTACGTGTAACATCCCAGCATTTACGACTAAACAAAGGGTAGATTTAGGATTTTGTGCATCTGGATGCATTCATCAAAAAAATATGGGTAAATTTTTCGCAAACTAAAACCTTAGAGTGATTAGAGTCTCTTTTGCTTTGATGGATTAGGAATTATCCATCTCAGCGAGCGCGATAGATTTTGACATGATCTTTAGGTATTCTTTGTATTTTGGAAGGGTAGAATTCAAACCTTCTTTTGAATTTCAAATTTGAATTCAAACTTGAATTTAGAAAATTCAGTAATAATAAAAGTATAATTAAGTATAAACAAATGTTATAATAAGAAATGAGTTTGATTATTGGATAATGTTATATGACATTATAATAACAAATAAGAAATAAAATAATAAGTGGAATTATATTCCATAATTCAATATTATAAAAATGAAATACAAGGAAGGATTAACTGTATTACTTAAAACAAATATTATAGTATTTCTTTACAAGAATAAATGAAACATAAAGGAAAAGAATAATCCTAATAAGGTAAACTAAAATATTACACTATTTCTTTTTACATTATCCAAAAGAGAAAATAAATACAATAAATGCATAAAAGAATAATTATATAATAATAATGGAAGGGAAGATCCTACGCTAAACCTAGCTAGTTTTGTCTTCTAATCTTCTCAAGTACTTCTTGTTCTTGTTCCTGCAAACAAACAAAATAAAATACAAAGGGGTTATTGTGTTAGGATTACTCTCAGTAATGGAATGTGATGCATTGCTTGTCACATCCTCGAGTAATTGAAAGGGGCCAATTGATAGGATTTGTTCTTATCAAGTGATTGGTGCCTCGGGCTTAGCATCACTGACAGGTAAAAGGGGCAAGTTTCACCAAGGACACTTAAATGTAAGAAGGTAAAACATTAGGATAATAGCAGAGATTTTACCTGGTCTCATCCACATACCAGGCTCTGAAACTTGAACCAGCTAAGATCCCACCTGTAAGCAAGAAGGTAGCTCACACACATGCAAATTGGTGTGTTGTCGATACCACAACCAACACAAGAAATGCATAAGGAAGAGCACACTCGTAACAAAGCAGCTTGAGCCACCACACCATCTCCACACTACAACACTTCCACACAACTACCAATAGCTCAAGGAAGAACACAACCAACACACTATTAGATCTTCTCCAAAAAACAGCCAACCAAAGAATAACATCGTTACTTAGTGGAGCGAAGAAGGAGATCAATAGTAGCTTCGGGAGGAGCAGGCTAGAAACATCAGGAGCACTAGAAGAACAAGACAAGGAGAACAAGAAGGACCAGCCATGAGTACCACCAGGATTAGACCAAGGGTACAATAAAGAGCCGATCAAGGTCAACTCATGGGACAACAAGTATTATCAAGAACTGCTTAACATCAGGTTGCTATTCATCAAGATCATTACTTAGTATTTACTCTTATTAGCATACAAAGTACAAAAGAAAGACATGGTATTAGGACAAGTGGTTCTTTCATATTTTCATAGGGGTGCTATGTTGAATCATCGTCAAGAATTAAGAGTACATATCTTAGTATATGTTCTTATACAAATTTGGGCCTCAGTATTTTTGCCTCATTTGTTATCCCAAATTTGAACTCTAGCAGCAAGATCAGTAGCAGATCATGCTATCTAAGGCCACTATTGTGCACACTCCAAGTTGGAGGCACCACAGTAGCAGCCCAAAGACAACAGAAGCCCCAATTAAAGAAGTAAACAAGACAAATCATTTTCCTAACTTATAAAGCTAAGAATCATTTAAGTTAATCATTGTCATATTGACAGGACCAAGTATATAAGCAAGCCAGGGTTACAGAGCATGTCCAGAATAGATAAATCATTTTCCTAGGTAAATATTACTAGGAATCAGGGTAGCCGTAGTGATCTGTCAGGTTTTACATACAATCCTTAGTCAAGCATGATGGGGTTCGTTGCATAGAAAACAAATTTTTTCCTACAATTGCAACTACCAAGATCGAATCAAGCGATACTCTTAACGGTTTCAGAAGGACTCACTCTCGAAGACCGTAAGCGGGATAATGTTCCTGCAAACAAACGTGGCTGGTGTAGAGTGTACACGATCGTCCTCAAGGACATGATGACCAATGCCACAAGTGCAGCGCCTCCATAACCGGTCACACATACGGTGTGCCGACGACTTCCGTCCCTCTCTCTAGCTTGGCAGCGGAAGTAGGGAATCCTCGGGAACTCCACCAACACTACGACATGGTGGTAATGGTGGTGAAGAAGATCTTGAATAGGGCTTCGTCTAAGCACCGTGCTCGTGGCAAACGACAAGATATAAAGGGGAGGAAGATGCCAACCAAATGGCACATGAGAGGAATGGAATGGTGTGTGGAAGAGAAAAGAGGAGGGGCCTTGTTATAGGTGAGGGTCAGCCCCAAGGGGCATGGCACACCAGCCATGGTGGTACCCCCACTTCTCCCCCATTTATATGGGTGGACTCTCCACTCACAAAAAATCATTCTCCACTTTCTTCCATTTATTTTCCACTCAAGAATCAAGAATCTCTCCATTAAAACCACTTTTAATTCACTTGATTTAATGTAAATCATTTAATGAACACTTCATTTAATGAGTACTTAATTTAATGAACACTTCATTTAATGAACACATTAACAATTCAATCCTCGGTAATATTCCGATACACCAAAACTATTGTGGCAGATTTATCAGAACAATTCCTGTGCTGTCTAGTATTCTGTCCGGTGTTCCCTATCCACTCAAATGCGTCGAATACCCTTAGGTGTGTCTCCCTATGGGTTCATAAACTATGTGTACATGATCGAGACTCTCTCTGATCAATAATCATCAGCGGGGCCTAGAGATCCATAATGAGTCCCACCAGCTCAACGATAAACTAGTGATCGTGTGAACCTTTTTTTGAAGTATCCAATCCTTTTGCCTTGCGATATTTTACTTGTCTAAGATCCGATCATTTGGTATCATCTATACCTAGTTTGATCTTGTTACCGACAAGTACTCTTTTCTTGTTCGCATGATATAACATTCTTAGTGATATTATCACTTGCTTGCAAGCTATGTTAATGTGATATCACCGAGAGGTCCCTGAGTATATCTCACCATCATCAGGATGGAAAAATCCCACTCTTGATCCATGAGCTTCAACTAAGACTTTACAAGTACCCTATGACATCTTTATAATTACCCTATTATGCTATGACGTTTGATGGAATCAAAAGTACTCTTCCAGAGTTAGTGATTGATGTGATCTCATGGTCTAAGGATTAGAGTTATTTCGAAAGATGTTATAGTAGTGTAAACATAATGGCATGATCGTGTTACTATACTTTGGGAGATTGTTCATCACATCATTCCATCAATGTTGTGACCTTGTTATTAACAACATCCAGTGCCATGATCAGGAAACCTTGATCATATGTTAATCAATAAGCTACTATAATGAGAGGCATTACTAGGAACCTTTTCTTTGTTTATTAAACACACATGTATTAACATTTCTGGTTAACAGAACTATAGCATGAGAAATAAACATTTATCATAAACATGGAGTAAGATAATAACCATTTTATTATTGCCTCTCGGTCATATTCCCTTCAGTCGCCCACTTGCACTAGAGTCAATAATCTAGTTTGATTTTTTTGCATATTCAACACCTATGGCTTTCTGGTGCTGTATATACGTTTTTGCTAGTGGTAAATATAATCTCCAAATCTGACGCTTTTGGTCCGTGTGTATTTGCATGTATTTGTGTCTCTAGGCATCACTCATTCTCAAATGAGATGGAATTGTATAAATTTGGTTGTTGGGTGAGACCTTAGTTCCTCAGGGTTTTAAAACATGTCGATACTATTGTCATACAATAGATCTTCATAGTATTAGCCCCTTTGGAACTATACCTAGTTTGATTAACAAACTTCTTGACACAAATGCCTTCCTATGCTACTACTAGAGCAGTCTTATACTTAGCCTTTCGTTGTAGTATCTATCACAATACTTAACCTTTTATAACTCATCCAAATCTATCATGGAATTTTCTTCCATCAAATTGTGCCACCTTAACCCATAGCCTAAATTGAGATAAACTTAATTTGTATCTTGTGACAAAACTAGTAGCAATGTAACACTTTACAATGAACTATCTGTATAGTGTCAATGCAACACTTCACAATGATCTATCTGTCACTTCTACATACATAATATATTCTTAGTTTTTCCAAAGATCGTAAGAATATCCTTACTATCATCCAATGATCATCTTATGTGGTATATGCTTCTAACATTTAGAGTATAGGACATATCTGGATATGTACATATCACAGTATGATTGGTTAAGATATTCATGTGATTTTACTCACCAAGTGTCAAAACACTTGAATATCGTTTATCAAGATATTCATGTGATTTTACTCACTAAGTGTCAAAACACTTAAATCTTGATTCACTCACCAAGTGTCAATACACTTGAATCTTGATTCAACCTTTTTCATGTGACAAGAACCTTTCTCGTCGTTTCCATATTGAACTCATTCGATATTTCATCTGTGTACATATGTCATAACCATATTAGTGTCTCAATCTATCCAAATAGACTTTGATACCAAATATTCTGGTTTTGCCCAAAACTTTCATTTAAATCCAATTTTAATGAAACCCTTAACTTGTGTCAATAAAAGATACATCATTTCCAATCAACAATATGTCTTATACACAATATATTAGAAATATGTCTCAATGCTCCCACTTAATTTCTTGCAAATGTGAGCATATTCATCGTACCCTAATGAAATTAAACATTTTAACATTTTCATAATGTTGAAGATTCCAACTCCGCTATGCTTACTTCAACTACTGAAGTTTGCATGCCTTTTAGCAATCTTTGATTTACAAAAACCTTCGGACCATGTCACGTACACATCCTCGGTAACCATTATTTTAGAAGAATGTTTTTTGTTCAACTAGCATATACAACAATTGACATATGTAGTGGTTGCTAAACTAATCTGTCCAGACTAAATATCGCTATGAAAGATCGAATCTTGTCGTATTCAACTCCTTGAACATTGTCATAAACTCTTTACCAACATGTCAACTATTTCATAGATGTGAAACATCCATTTATGTTTCTTTATAGAATACAACCGATAGGCTTTATTCCTTTCACAGGGTCTTCCAAGTTCAGTAACTTGGTTTCTCGTGTATGGAACTATCACAGATTTTATGGCTTCAAGCCATTTGACAAAGTTCGGGCCCATTATCGCTTCTTTGCATGTAGTCGGTTCATCATTGTCAAACAATAATTATTTAATCTCAAATCTTAGTACTTGATTGTTTATCCGACCTACACGGTTCAATATGAACTTAGATCTCCGTGACCACAACCTTTGAGGCACGGGAGCCATGAGCATTATGGCTGCCTCAAAGACACGTTTTAGTGCTACGGAACTCTGCACATATAGCCAAGGTTCAATAACCTTATCAAAGTTCTATTGTCCTCCTAGTTAACTTTTCACAAAAAAATTCCTTCTCAAGAAAATTGACGTTCTAAGTGACATACACTTTTGTCTTTGGTGTTATGGAGGAACACCCAACGGTTATTTGGGATAACCTACAAAGACATGCTCATCCGATTTTGGTTGTAAACATTGTACTGATGCCTAGCATACCAAAATTTAAGAAAAGACAATTTGGGTTTTATCCCAATCCATAACTCATATGGCGTCATTTCAACGGATCACGATGGAGCTCTTTTTAGTGTAAAATCGATAGTCACTAAAGCTTAATCTTCAAAATATAATGGCAATTTTATAAATAACACTGTTGATCCTACCATGTTAAACAAGGTTTGGTTACATCTCTCGACTGCATACTCCTATTTTTTATCAGGAAACATAAATCCATGGAACGATTCCTTGAATCTTAGGTGTTTTTGCTAAACTTGTAACTCAAATATTTTACTTTATGATCCAATCATAAATTCTTTATTTTCTCGTTACAATTATTTTTCACTTCATCTTGAAATCATTTGAACATTTTCAAATGTTTCATACTTCTCTCTAATTAAGTAAATATACATATATTCACTCTAATCTTTTGTTAAAGTATATGAAGTTTGAATGATCCACCACACATGGATACACATAATGGACTATATACATCAATATGCACAATGTCCAATAAATTAGTCATTTGTTCCTCTTTGGCCTATGAACGAAATTTGAATCATTTCCTGGAAATTCTAACAAGCGTCAATTGATTCAAAAATAAAAAAGACTCAAAAATTCCATCAACATAGAGTTTCTTCATGTTTTATTTCTGATATGATTTAAACTGCAGTTTTACTCATAAGTGTTCTTTTAATCATTCATCTTACGACACTTTTACCATTAGTGTTTATGGACGTGATTTACCCAACTAGATTTGTAAGAGTTCATCCATCTTCAATGTAATACGGTAATTATTTGAACAACCATCATTCTCATAATACCGGAACAAAATAACAATTATGAAAACAAATCTTGAAGGAAAGCTTTGATGTCAACGAGAAACAGAATAAGACTTTTTGTTTTTGATGAGCATCATCACATATTATTTTGCTAGTTACTTAGGCCATTGTAGCTCATGAATTGTGTTGTTCGGTGTGACATTTCACAGCAACCAATTCAGTATCCAATACCGATATCCAATACCGGTATCCAATACCCAAGAACCACATTGTTTAACAAGCAAAGAATACATCCATAACATGTATATCATTTATATACCTAAGTTGGACAATTCTAGTCTTTTGTTTTCTGCCAAAGATTTCTAGGATCCTCTTTCAACATTTCTTTTTTCCTTTAAAACAAATCTATCAACATCAATAGTGGTTCCATACATATGACACATAGTTAAAAGCGTGTATAGTCAAATACTAATATCTTTGGACTTGCACTTTGAAGTGGATCACCATCATTAAATGTTTGGCGTTCTTTCACAATTCATTCCTTTTAGTAATCCTTTTAATGTAGTAAACATTTTACCTACATTTTATATCCATCCTTATCATGACAAATTTCATGATCAAGCTACTATAGCTCATAAGGATGAATCACGAATATAATGTTAATTCTCAAAACCTTTTGGGTGATTAGGACGCCTAGCGTCCACAACCTTTGCAAATTCTCATACAATGTGGGAATATGTATTGTATTAAATTATATTCTATCATATTGCAAACAAGCATTCTTTCAGATATCATAATATCTTCTACGGATGACGGTTTATGAAACAATTTTCAGCTCCTAGATAATGTTGATATTAAAACAATTTTTCAATATCAAGAATCATGGAGGCAAGCATGATACTTAGATACTAACGCTGGAATTTGTTACTCTCGATTCAATACTATTTATTGAATTTCATGGAGTAAGTGAGATTTTGCTGAAAGTTTGCAATAGTACTTTAAACTTTAGATTGACACTCAAAAAACAATACGATACCAGTTCGTAAAGTGAAAATTTCAGAATTCTATAGTTTTATTATCTCAATTATAGCTAAATACAAGGTAGTAAACGAATGTCAGTGACTACAACGAATATGAAAATTCACTTCGATTTGGTTTATTATAAATTGAGTTTAAATTAATCCAAATTACTAAATGAACTCCCACTCAAAACAACATCCCTCGAGTCGTTTTGGTGATTACACAAAACCAAATTCACTACCCCATGTCTGATCATCACGTGAGGTGGTGCAACTCTAATGTCGAGCATCATATGGACATCATATCATTCATATGACTTGTGCTTTATCTTTCGGTTCATTCTACCAGGCCATGTATATACATGCTAGGATCTCGAAGTAAGAACCTTAGTACTCGCGTGTGTAGAACTGTCTTACACCCTTTGTATGTGAAGGTAGAGTCTATCACACCCGATCATCACATGGTTCTTCAAAATGACAAATTTTGTTAATGATGCGTACTAAAGAAGAACATATTGTTATCTTGATATTTAGTGAGAGGGGTCATCTTATAATGCTACCGCCAATATCTAAACAAGACATACGCGTAAATAAGATGCAAACAAACATCATATGTATAAGTGATATGATATGGTTCTTGCACTTGATCACTATCTTGTGCATCATGGTATGATCTCTATCATTCCATTTGTGTAATGCCAAGATCTATGGCAGTCCCACTTACTTTGTTATAATTCCCGAGAGTATCCTACCATACTAAAATTATAACATTTACCATATCATGACATATGCCCATCAAAAATAAAACTAGATGCTTCTAATTTATCTTTTGCATATTTTGCGTAGCTTGGGGCTTTCAAAGATATAACCGTTCTTACCTACGAACATGGAACCACAGTGATGATAATCAAATTATTAGAAGCCCGTTGTAAATGAGATATCAATTTCCATAGTGGGACAGACAAACGCCCACTAGACACTTATGCAAAACTAGTTGCATGTCAAGCGTGGAATAGGTCTCATGTGCGAGGACATGTAAAGTTAGTCCGGGACGCTTCATCGCACTATGCCGCTAATATCCAAAATACATGAAGGATGCAATAACATGATTATCAATGCCCACATATTTGTAACATCCCAAAACTTCAATCCAAGCTCATCAAGATCTAAATCATCAAGTTTGGGGTTACCAAAAACTTTTCCAAATTAAAAATGAAAGCATTCATGTGTATGTGCATTTAAAATAGAGATTGATTTGAATTGCCTTGGTCCTGTGATTCTTTGCTTTTAAAATGTTTCTTAGGTGATTTAAATATCATCTACATCTTTCCCAAACTTTTCCTAAACAAAATCAAATCAAAAAGAATTAAAAAGGACGAATGGTCATTTTGGCCATTTTAATCCACTACACTACTTTGAGTGTTCCTAGAACTCATTTCTTAACAGAAACAATTCATGATGTTGGTACCCCTTGCTAGTACACATAATGAGGTACCAAGGCCCACCTTTTGATCTGCTAAAAACATTCTTTTACTTATTTTAAATGTCATTTGAAAATTGAATCCAAAGCATATGCATAGATCACTCCTATTTGAAAAACCACCTATTTGAGCTCCACTCCCAAAACCCTTGCAACCAGAGACTACCTAGCACCAGTGGAGATCACTCAAAAAATTTGAACTCAAAATTCAATTTTTTTTCTCTTTCGGCCATTTCATCAAACACTTGGTGGGCAAGATCAAAGTGGCCTAACTATTACTGTTTTGGGTTAATTTTTGTCTAGAAAATTGATGTGCTTTGATCATCTTTGTCTCCCTCAAGCCCAACCAGACCCACACCAGCACATCCCCTACCTCCTAGCTGCACTGCATTGCCATGCCGAGCCACTCCTCGCCGGCCGACCGTGCACTCGCAGCAGCAGACCTCTCCAGCCTCTCTCGCCATGTCTAGCACGTCGCCAGTGGTCAACTAATACCGTCCAACCAGCCCCAGGCCAGAGCCAGAGACATGAACGTCCAGAAACAGCCACGCCCGGAGCTGGTCGACCATGCCAACGCCGCCCACAAAACACGCTCTGTCCCCGCGTGCACATACCGCCCCTTGGCCGCAGCCCGCGCCCACCGCTCCGCCACGACCTGGGGAACACCCCAGACACCCCCGCTGGCCGCCCAACGCCTCATAGCCACCGCTCGCCGTGGACACCGCCGCCTCTGCCGCTCAGAGCGCCACCTCGCCCAGACCGCATACCACCGCCCCTACGCCCGCATTCACTTCCTAGAGCACCGCCAGGAGACCGCCTGTCGATCGCCACCCGCAGCCATGCCGCTAGCCACTCGTAGCCGTGTCGCTGGAGTCGCCTGCCCATACCGTTCGGTCTCACCGTCGGGCCTATATAAACCGGCCTCCCTAGCCTCTTTTCTCCACACCCACTCACTCCCTACCTCTCACTGACCAACCCACACCATTAGCCAGAGCAAGGGGAGCAGCAGCTCACCGGAATTGGAGCCGGAGCCACCGCCTCTGGAGGAGAAGGGCGCCGCTGATTGCGACCACCCCCGGAGCTACCTCGACCGTCCCTGAGCTCGCCGTTGTCTCCCAGTTCGTTTGCCCACCTCGCCATCGTTGCTAGAGCCCTGGTACGTCCCCAGCAGACCCCCACCGAGCCGCTAGGGTTCGAGCTCGCCGGCGATCTGTTCGTCGTCGACGATGACCGTCAGCCGTAGATCCCCCTTCTAATCCTACGGCCCACAACGCGCGTACCGTTTCACGTGTTAAGACCCACTGACAGGTGGGACCCCCTGTCAGCTGATCCCCGCGCCGCGGAACGCCACTGGGCCAGCCCAGGTTCTTTCCCGCGCTAGCCCAGCCATTCAAAATTTGATTTTTCTTTTTAAGTTGAATCTAGTTTCTGTCCACTAGTTTAAAATTCAATTCTGAGAGTTTTACAAATCCAAAGTGCATGAAACCAGTTTTGTCTGAAATATATTAAGATGATCTATCCAAGCCTGTTGGATTTAATTCTATTAGAGTTATAGATCTCTCCTAAAAAAATAATAAAACAGAAGCTTTTGCACATTGCAACATTTTTATAAAATCAACCAATTTAGCTTTTGAGTTGATTCCAACTCTCAAAAATCACATTTCATCATATCTATCTAAATATGTAATAATATTAAGGTTTACATATAGTGACTTTGGACTAGTACCAAAATAATGCTATATAGGCATTTCTAGTCACTTTAAATCATTAAATAATGAACTTAAACCAAAGTAATATTGATCCAACCTTTAAATCTCATTCCCCCATGTTATAATATGTGGTGATGACATGTGTCAATATGATCCCATATTTTAGGTGGTGAATATTAAATTTTAGTTAATTTTTCAATGAGTAGAAATTACTTTTCTAAAATAAAAAGGGACGAAACCATTGAATTAAACTTGTGATGCTTGTGATGGTAATAGATCATCAAATATGTGTCTTAGAATGCTACTTAGCCTAGTTAAGTATTGTTTGGTGATTGTGTACTCCATATGTATTTATAGACGATAGTACCGACCAAGCTTTCGAGGAGGAGGATTTCTACCAAGAAGAAGAAGAAGAAAACTTCAACCACTGCACCAACCAAGGCAAGCCACCATTAACAGTGCAAGCTAACACTTGCAAGTTTAGTGCTTCGCAAGTTAGGATCAAACTAGATGGTTTAGCAAAGATGCCTTAAGCATGCTTTGATCACACCCCTTTGACTATTAGTACCCAAAGTCTCATTTACAAGTTTTACCTCCCTTAGTTTACACAAAGTTCTTTACTTGTTTTGAAGGTAGCATAAAAAGTATAAAACTTGACCTATTTAGCTAAGCTTTAGATGTCATTCTATGGCATGAGATTGAACCCATCTTTTCCACCTTAGTGAACACTCTTAACTTAGTAGTTTAGAGTAGCTCAAAACTTGAGTCACTTTAGATGGGAAAACTTGGTGAAAATGAATTATGAAAACCTTGGAATGATGAGTCATTCTATTGAGATCTTTGGACATGTGTTGAGAAACACAAAAATGGTTGATGATGATGAAAATGTTGAGGCATGAGCCTCAGCCCTTTTATAAAACTGATGGTTGGATTCGGATGCGATACCATTCCAAATTTACCGTACAACCACACTACCTGAATTGGGTAAGGCTTAGCTGGAAATTTATATGCATTAGTATTAGTTCCCTCACGGGAGAGGTTTGAGCTGAGGCTACCTCTCAATGTTGTCCACCTATGCAGTTCCCAAGATGACTGATGGTCATGGTTGGGAGGCCATGCTCATAGGAGAGGTGCTTATACTAGGGTGTGTAAAGGGAAGGTTATGTTTGATTATCTGCATACTAAGTATGATGATTCAGGGTTATCCCTGATAGATGTATCGAATCTTGTGGTGAAAGTGTACCACCTCTACAGAGTGTCAAACTATTCGAATAGCCGCATCCGCGGTTATGGACAGTTGGAATGGCCATACTGTTTCGTTGTCAGATGTTTTCCAAACAACTTATGAACTGAATGATGAACTTTGACTTGACCACAACAGGGTTGTGTTTATGACCTTAGCTTCCCACTTAAGTGATTCTAGAACTTTACTTTATCTTTCTTTGCTTCAGAACTCAGCTTAGGTTTCAAACTTAACTTTATAGTTAAACTTGGATTTAGCCCTTTAACTTAGAATTATAGTACTTGTTAATGGTAGTTTGCGAGTACTTAAAGAGTACTCATGGCTTTTGTCCCTGGCTATTATCATGGCCAGACTATGAAGGAGATTATCAAGATGGTGGTCAGCAGGACGGCTATGATAACTAGGACTATCTGCCTTCGTCAGCATTGCCTGTGCCCCTAAAGATGGACCCCAGCGCTACGCTTATCTTTTATTTCCGCTACTTGTTGTATTAAGACTAGATCATGGGATCCTTATTTGTGTAAGACCTTATGTATGGTTTGTAATGGATGATGTACTGTGATATCCAATCCGTTATGTCTTGCAAAAATGGTAATCCTGGGATTGCGAGGTATGGCATAACAGGCATCTGGGATTAAAAATCCGGGTGTTGACAATATTCATATGTGTTCTAACCGTACAAAGCATGTACGCATAGACATAGCTCTGACACCATTGATGGGGTTCATTGCATAGAAAACAAAAAATTCCTACAGTTGCAACTGCCAAGATCGAATCTAGGCGATACTTGTAACGGTTTCAGAAGGACTCACCCTCGAAGACCGTAAGAGGGATAACATTCCCGCAAAAAAACGTGGCTAGTGTAGAGTGTACATGACCATCCTCAAGGACGTGATGACCAACGCCACAAGTGCAGCGGCTTTGTAATTGGTCACACATACGATGTGCCGACAACTTCCATCCTCGCTCCAGCTTGGCACCGGAAGTAGGTGATCCTCAGGAACTCCACCAACACTACGACATGGTCGTGATGGTGGTGGATAATATCTTGAACAGGGCTTCGCCTAAGCACCATGCTTGTGGAAATGGACAAGCTAGAAAGGGGAGTAAGATGCCAACCAAAGGGAATATGAGAGGAATGGAATGGTGTGTGGAAGAGAGAGAGAGAGGAGGGGCCTTTTATAGGTGAGGGGGTAGGCCCAAGGGGCATGGTGCACCATACATGCTGGTGCCCCCACCTCTCCCCCATTTATGTGGGTGGACTCTCCAATCACAAAAATTCATTCTCCAATTTCTTCCATTTATTCTCCACTCAAAAATCAAGAGTCTCTCTCCATTAAAACCACTTTTAATTCACTTGATTTAATGTCACTTTATATCATGAGAAATAAACATTCATCAGAAACATAGAATAAGATAATAACCATTTTATTATTTCCTCGTGTGCATATTCCCTTCATAGAACATATTGGTTTACTGTCAATAAGAACAAGAAACAAAGTCATTATCAAATCCAACCACATTTTCCACACCATAAATTACAAGAGTGATAACTCCATCTCAATTTAGCATGCTTAATTTATCTACTAGTTAGTAGAGGTCCTTTTAAAAGGAATCATTTGCCTCAACCTTTTATTTAGGAATCCGTAATGCCCCAATATTTAGGGCTACAAAAGAGAGTTTGTGCATTTTTTTTCATGCATAAGCAAATTTGGGGTAATTTTTTCGCAAACTAAAACCCTGGAGAGATTATAGTTTCTTTCACTAGATTGAGATAGGGTTTAGCTCATTCTGCTGATTGTTATAAATTTGGACATGATCTTTAGGAACTCCTTGTTAGTTTGGGGAAATAATTTGAATTCACATTCAAATTGGAAACTACTTTTGAATTGATTCAAAATAAAAGCAATTAGGAAATTATTGTCTAAAAAAGGATTTTAAATGTTTAAGATGAAGTATTAAGTATTATATTTGAGAATAAGGATAAAGGAAAATAATATACATTATAAACGAATGGACACATAAAAATAAGTAGTTGTTCTTATCCTTTTCTTATTCTATAATTGCACTAAAAGAAGTATTCAAATAAGTAAAGAAATTCTTATATAAATTAATAATGACAAGAAATAAGAAAAGTAAACTTTATTGAATAAATGAATACATTACATTATTCTTACAAGAAAAAAAATATTATGAAAGAAATAAAAGGAAAATCCTAAACTAATCCTAATCTAAATATTCTTGATCTTCTGTGAAACTTGTTGTACCTACGGAAAAAACAGTAAACAAAATAAAGAAAATAAATTAGTATTAATATTATTGCTCTCAGCTATGAACAGTGAAGTGCACTGTTCATATTGCATCACTGAGCAAATATTGGATACTTGGGGCAAGTTTCACCAAAGTAGAACATCTGTTCTTTAAGTAAAAGGCTTCAGTACAATATCCTTATCCGAAGAGGGGCAAGTTTCACCAAGCTAGCAAAGGTAAAATGGGTAAACCCAGATATTTCCTCTTTGATCTGATCCGTAGGCCTCGTATATAGGCAGGCAACTTACTCACCCATGCAGATAGGAGCTACTGTCGGTAGCGTGTGATAGTATGGTTATCAAAGTCACAGACCCGCACACAGTAGAGCAAGCTCTGCTACACTAGATCACAAACTAGCAAGAACAACATAGGCTCCCGTGAGTTTTAGAGTTAGAATCAATAGTTTCAACCAACAAAACACCACAGAAAACCCACCAGATCACCAACAAAAGATGGTCACCTAAGGAGGGGTATAAGAAGTGTTGGGAAAGGACAGGCCAGGAGTGGATCAAGAAGATAAAAGTCACATATGTTCTAGTAAGTAGCCAAGTAAGCTCATCAGCAAAGCTAGAGCAGATCAGTCACCACAATATGTTCACCAACAAGTAGTAGGTTGGTAGTTTACAAAGAAATCATGTTTTGTAGCTGTTATTATCATTATAAGAGCTTGATCTATTCTTGTAAAATCAAAGCCTCAAAGATACACCCAGGTGGGGTGTATGCTTATTACAGGAAGATAAAAAGGCTACCAATAGCATCTATTCTTTTATCTAAATAGAATATAAATTTTCAGCCTATGCATCATTAATTTGAATTCAATAGCAACAACTATATTTAGTCAAGTTTAAAGGATTGGTTCTAGCACAACCCAGTTGTGGGTAGTGATGGCTCTGAAATATAGCCATCTAACGTCCACATTTAAACTGGATATTAATCATATTCTTGATAAAATATCTCTCTAAACCCTGCCACTAATGCTAATATTCAGAGGGGTATGCAATCCTTTCTTTTTGTATTTTTCCTGCGTAGATAATGTCGTTTAAAGGAGGGAATCACTACATTAAAGTCAAAGATACGAGATTTCCAACTACCAGAAGAAACCAAGAGCCTTACATTGGAGGCATACGCTTTAACAACCAACTATACAGCTGGAGCAAAAATTCCGACCGTTAGCTCCGGTCGTATAGTTGGCGGCACCACCGTTAGGTCAAACAGAACAACATTCGTGAAGGGACCCCTATATAAAGAAGCCTCGGGCGACGAGAAAATAGAGTTTGCACCATCCACAAGTCTCTGCCATAGATCACCAGCCGCCTCCAGATCTCCAAACCCTTCTCCATCTCCATAGCCATATTCCACCACTTGTAATAGTAGATTTCTTCTCCGATTGGCAACATTGTAAGACTATTTCTATCAACCTTATGATTTTTATTACAATGTTTGTGATTGTTGATCTCATCTCTATGTGTGAGTAATTCTCCTTAGGCTAAGAGCTTCGGCCTAGCCATGATGCAATAGTACATGTGAATTATCATAAATGGGATCGTGTATTAGTTTGTATGACATGATGATTATTGTATCCTCCCTTGACTCAATCCAAGGACTTGTCAAGTACCCAAGACCCCGAGGGTTGAGCAAGATATGGGGAGTATGAGTGATGACTGATCTGCAGGTTGGGAACCCTAGTGATAGAAGTGGTAGTACACTGTATGTGAGGGATTTGCTTGGGACTAACGGTGACATGACTATGCATATCATTAGTTCTCTTTCTTATATGGATGAGACTAGTAGGTTATTGCTACAAGCGGTTACGAAGGCAATAGCAATTATGGATGCACTACCCACATATAATGTTTCTTGCTCTAACAAGTACACGCATACTTTATTTCTATATTTTATTTCCATCAGATGTTTTGCACAGCTACAGGTGAAACCGAACGCCCTAGGCCCTCTCTCTCTCCATCATCGACAACAACAAAAAGACGCAAGCTACTAGTCCGGTGAAAACACAAAAGGAATTCTAAAACTCCCAAAGGTCCGTTAAAGTAACTTCACTACACATTCGCTTCCCGAGGATTCGATAACCTAGGTCTTCTAGGGAAAAAGAAGCTATACTACATCCGTAATCCAGATCGAATGTATCAACCATTTTTCTGGTGCCGTTGCCAGGGAAGCAATAGCTACCCTGGTGAGGTTATTAGGAACCTTTCTAGTTTTAATTCTTATTTTTAATTTTGTTAGTTTGCTTTCAGTCTTTATTTGATAAACCAAAAAAATTAGTTAGTCTATAAATTCTTGCTTTTATCGTTATAATTCTTTATCTAAGAAAACCCCAAAACATAGGAAGTATGGCTGAAAAGAATCTTGGGGAGTTTGCTACTCCCAATAATGATTATTTGCGTACTCCTATAACTCAGCCAGCAATCGCTGCTGATGACTATGAAATTAAGCCCCATTACTTAAGTTTGGTTCAACATAATCAATTTCGAGGCTTTGTTGTTGAAGACATAGGTATGTACTTGAATACTTTCACTGAAATATGTGATATGATGCGTATAGAAGACGTTGACCCTGATGCAGTCAAATTGCGTCTATTTCCTTTCTCTCTAAGAGCGAGAGCTAAAGAATGGTTGCTATCTTTGCCTAAAAATACTATTACATCATGGGTGGGATGTACTTCTTTATTTATGACTAAAATTTTCCCACATGCAAAGACTATGCAACTTTGATCTAATAATACTGGCTTTAGACAGGAAGTGCGTCAGCCACTAGCGCTTGCATGGGAGAGGATGAAAGAATGCCTAACTGTCCTAGTCATGGGATGGAAGATTGGTTAATCCTCCATTTATTTTACAATGATCTTAATCTTGTATCTAAGTCTATGCTTGATACTGTAGCTGGTGGAACATTTATGGGTAGACATATTACCGAAGCAAAGCAGCTGCTAGACAATATGCAAGACAACCATGCCCAATGGCATGTGGAAAGATCAAATACAAAGAAGGTGAACTCTTTCTCACCATAAGAGAGCGAAGATCTCAATGCTAAGTTGGATGAGCTCATACTAGCCGTAAAAGGTAAGGAAATTTAGGTAAGAGCCACTACCGAAACAAATATTGAAGAAATAGACTCCGTAGCTCGTAATGATTATAATCCTACTTGGAAGAAGAGTTACAATCATAACCTTCAGAAACACTATGCTAGTCTTGCAGGTAACTCTAATAATAATATGGCAAATAGTAATGGTAGTCTCCAAGAAACACTGAAGTCTTTCATAGACTCACAAAATGAACAAAATAATATTCTAGTTAAAATTGCGGACAACCATGATGCTATGCTTGGTAAATTATCTAACCAAGCTGTTTGTTTGAGAAATGATTTACATGCCCTTCAAGAAAGAACAAGGATCATTGACGCACAACTAGGTAAGATAACCAGACTCAAACTCTCATTCTAGCTAAATTTGCAGGTAAAGATGAGCCCAATCCTATTGAGGAACTCAAAATGATGAGGATCCAAAGGGAGGAGCCTGAAGAACTTGACTATAGTAATGCTCCTTCACCAAGCTACACCATTGAAGATCTCGTAAAAAGGATCAACGTCAAGATTCCGGTAAGTGAAGGTAGTAAGGAAGCTATGTACCAACATTTTGCCAATCAAGTAGAAATAAAGGTACGTGATCTTGAAGAAGAATACAAGCAAATTGCTAAAAAATTACCTGTCAAACTAGATAACATATTTGAGCCTACTATTAAGATTAAAATTGGAACCAATGAGATAGATGCACTTTGTGATCTAGGTGCAAGCGTCTCGACAATTCCAAAGAGTCTTTTTAACAAGTTAAATCTTGGCTCCTTTGAAATTACTGAGTTAAAATTGCATATAGCAGATTCTACCTACAAACAAGCTATAGGAATTAAGGAGAACACTTTAGTATACATTAATGGCTTCCCGCTCTTATTGATTTTGTTATTGTTGACATGCCTGAAGATGCTACTACTCCTATTATATTAGGCCGTCCTTTCTTAAGAACTATTAAGGCTTTGATTAATCTGCATGAAGGGAATGTGAAGCTGCAATTGCCTTTGCGGGATCCTTTTGTTATTCATTTCCTAGGAAGAAGAAAGCCAAGCATGACGAAAAGGAGGCCATCACTTTGAAGGCTAATTACTTTGGAGTGGGTGTTTCACTCATCTAGCCTAAGTGAGTATCATCAAGGTCAAGCTATTGACCATAAAAGAGCGCTCCATATGAGGCAAACCATGTGAAATAAAGGTTTGAGTTAAGTTTTTAGTTTTAGTTTAAGTTTTTGTTTAATAAAGAGTGCTAGAAAACTCCATTCGAGGAGAAGATTTTCAGTAATACTTGAAATTCTGCTTTATTCATGCTATTGTTTGTCGACAATATTTACTATCAAATTTTCTGTCAAAAACAAGGTATATCACTAAGTTACATGAAAAGAAATAGTTTACGAAGAAACAAAAAAAATTCATGCACAGAGAGAGTTTAACGACCAACTATACAACGGAAATAAAAATTCCGGCCGTATAGCTCCGATCGTTTAGATATCTTTGCCACCGAGAATTGTTCTGCAATTTGTACTGAGAGTTTAACGACCAACTATACGGAGGGAATAAAAATTCGGGCCTTATAGCTCCAGTCGTATAGATATCAGTGCCTCCATACAATTTATTTTCATATGTACTAAGAGTTTAACGATCAACTATACGGTGGGAATAAAAATTTCGGCTATAAAGCTCCGGTCGTATAGATATCAATGCCTCCGTACAATTTTTTTTCATATGTTCTGAGAGTTTAACGACCAAATATACGGCAGAAATAAAAATTCCGGCCATATAGTTCCGGTCGTATAGATATCGATGCCTTTGCAAAAAAAAAATCACAGGGACAGACAGTTTAACGACCAACTATATGGCCGGAACATTTTGTTCCGCCCGTATAGCTACACCGCCAGGAGGAAAACCTAAATTTTTGACAAAAGGCCAACTATACGGCCGGAACACATTGTTCCGACCATATAGTTCCGCCCGTATAGTTGCGTCCGACCACAAAATCACATGGGAAGGTACTCCCAACTCCAAAAAATTCAATCCTTTTTCTTTCTTCTACCTCCAAACTCTCTCAAAACCTCAAGGGATCTCCATCTCTATTCAATTTCGTTCGATTTCCTTGCACACAAGTGATCTACGGTATGTTTCTCCTCCGATCCTCCAATTACTTTTTTCAAATTCAACTTCTATCTTTTTTCATTATCAAACTAGGGTGAGACCTACTATGAACCAATTGCCATGATTTTCTTGCCTAGATTATTTTTATTTTGAGGAGAATTCTTTAGTGTGCTACGATGAGGAATGTGATACACTTACTATTGTTGGATCAAAAAGTTTTATTTTGCCTTTCTTCAAAGTTTTAGATGATGAACACAAGGAGCCAAACTCGTGCTCGTGCCACCACTAGCGCTTCTCGGGTTGCCGCTCAGGAATGCATGGGGATACGGTTCAGGGATGAGGCCCATCATGATCGCTTCAACAGGATCAAGAACTGCGAAGTGAAGGCCACCAAGTGGGTTTGTCCCATCATATTGAACCAACTCGGTATTGCTGATGACTTCAATTTACTTTGCAATAGAGCTGGCCTGCAAAACTTTGTGTATAATGATGTACCTACTTATCATTGCTTAAGCATTGAATTCCTTAGTTCATTGCAAAGCACCATTAAACAATGGCAAGGAGAGGATACTATTTCCTTTCATCTGATGAACAACACCTACAGTTTAACATTAGATGAATGGTGCACATGTTTTAATTTGCCAAACAATGATATTCATGCTTTATGCATATCCTTTACTGGCTTAAGTCCTTCCCCTGATCAATACTATAATGGAATGAGTTTCACTAGTAGAGTGAACAAGGGGAAGAATATTCAACATCATGCAATTTGCTATTTGTTCAATGTTATTGCTAACACTTTGCAGGCACGTAATGAGTTCACGAGACTCAACGAGCAGGACATCCTAGTCCTTGCAAAGGCTGCTTACATCAAATGCAACTTGTCACTCAACTTGGGTGCCATCCTTGTGCGCTACCTGGAGAACCAAGCCTCCCAAAGCCAAGGGCCAATCATAGGAGGAGGCATCATCACCGTGAATGCCACTGCCCTAGGCCTTGACCTAGGTGAGTTGCAACCGGTACTAGGTGAGACACGTGTTGGTTTCTCCACCTTGAGAGCCTATGGAATGCTAACTAGGATAGGTGGTGATTATTACCTGCATATTGCTGGAGCTAGGCATATCTATCTCGCTCCTATTCCTAATGGTCTTTTCTCGATCGAGGAAGGACGTTTGCTATATGATTTGCAGGTTGAGAAACACCAGCCCGAGGAAGAGATTCCTGAAGAGGACGAGGACCAAGAAGAGGAGCAAGAAGTTCCTTATCAACAGGAGCATCCACAAACCCGGTTCGCCACATACCAAGATTTCCAAGGACTTGGAGGAACTGTGGAGAGGATGCACAACCTCTCTTTGAACCTCCGAGAATCAACAAGTAACCTCTCAACTCAATTCGCGAACTGGAGTAACGACTTTTTCCCGCCACCACAATGATTTGAAGGGCTTGCAAATGCCTAAGCTTGGGGAAGTTTCCTCATGTATCTTTATTTGGCGTTTATTTGCTTTTATTTAGAGGTTGTGTTTTTATTTGAGTTTATAAGCACTCGTGTTGGTTTCCCCAACACTTTATATTTAGTTCTTTCTACTTTGCTTTTGAAATTTTCTAGCCAAGCTTTGCCACTAATTTTCTATTCTTTAATTTTCCTCTCTTAAAGAACCACAAAAAGATTACTCCATTTCTCTTTATTCTCTTTCTTCCTTTTCTTTCCGCCTCGAGGTCTTCATATATTTGCAGGAGAGTGGTCGACTTTGAGTTTCCAAGAACAAATAAAAAAGGAAGAGAGAAGTGGAACCAAACATGAGAGGTATGCCTTATGACTCCCCACTTTTGAAGTTTTAGAGACCCATGGTAGTTAGTAGTAAATGTTGAGATATTATATTGGTGGAGTGAGTCCTTGTATCATCGTAATATTTTCATCTACATGGGTATTTAATTGGGTACGTTTTATTCCAGCTCTCATAATTAACGAAGTATTGCCTAAAAAATTGCTAAACAATTGTAATAAGAAAAAGTCTCACAATTGAAGACTTGTGTGTTAGTGCTTAGCCTTGAAGGCTTATTTCTAGAGATACTCAACACCACTGAAAAATATTGATTGACTTGATAACTCTCTTTGAAAGGATTTGTTCAATTGAATTAATGTTTAGCGGTTTTTGTGAGCATGCCAAAGTTTGACTTGTTAATCACAAGAATGATATAGCTTTATGTGTGTCAAACTTCATGGGATGCCCACAACTCCGCTAGCCTACGAACGATATTCATGGAGGAAACTCCTAGATTTCGGCTATGAGTTGATTAAACACTTGTAGTAGCAATGCTATAGTGGGTAAGATTCTGGGCACTCTCAGGTAGCTGTAATCATGATGGAATCACTCCTCTATGAGAAATCATTATGCAAAAGGAACAAAAACCTTAGTGATGGCACGAGTGTCCATCACAACCCGATAAATTAAATAAAACTTTTGGCATGCTCTCAATTACTTAAAAACTGAAATTCTTGAAGGACAATGAATAGAAAAGTAAGGCTTGAAAAGTCTTGATTTATTGATGTGGGAGATTTGAGACACTCTAGTATATATGTTTTTCATGACAACTCTCACACTCTTAATTTACATGATTATACTTTACTATTCAAAGGCAAGCCTATGAGTTGATTACTTGACATGGAATAAAGTTTACTTATTTGAATCATCCATGCTTACAATAATTTTGTTGCACTATAAGGATGCATGAACCCCGTATGATATACTTGCCATTTCTCTATCCATGCTTAAGTTTTTCAGATTTATAAAGTGGAGGAAACATGAGACTGCTAATCATGAGTAAGATCACCATCTCGTTATTTCAGTTTAAATGCTAAGTTCTTTTTGATTTTGGTTTTCTTGCTCGAGACGATCAAGTTTAAGCTTGGGGAGGTTGATGGCTCTAAAACATAGCCATCTAACGTCCACATTTAAACTGGATATTAGTCATACTCTTGATGAAATATCTCTCTAAACCCTGCCACTAATGATAATATTCAGAGGGGTATGCAATCCTTTCTATTTGTATTTTTTCTGCGCAGATAATGTCGTTTAAAGGAGGGAATCACTACATTAAAGTCAAAGATACAAGATTTCAAACTACCAGAAGAAACCAGGAGCCTTACATCAGAGGAAGACGCTTTAACGACTAACTATACGCCCGGAGCAAAAATTCCGACCGTATAGCTCCGGTCGTATAGTTGGCGCCACCACCGTTAGGTCAAACAGAACAATTTTCGTGAAGGGACCCCTATATAAAGAAGCCTTGGGCAACGAGAAAACAGAGTTCGCACCATCCAGAAGTCTCTGCCATAGATCACCAGCCGCCTCCAGATCTCCAAACCCTTCTCCATCTCCATAGCCATATTCCACCACTTGTAATAGTAGATCTCTTCTCCGATTGGCGACACTGTAAGACTATTGCTATTAACCTTATGATTTTTATTACAATGTTTTCTATTGTTGATCTCATCTCTATGTGTGAGTAATTCTCCTTGGGGTAAGGGCTTCGGCCTAGCCATGTAGCAATTGTGCATGTCAATTATCATAGATGGGATCGTGTATTAGTTTGTATGACATGGTGATTATTATATCCTCTCTTGCCTCAATCCAAGGACTTTTTAGGTACCCATGACACCGAGGGTTGAGCCATGTATAAGGAGTATGAGTGATGACTGATATGCAGGTTGGGAACCCTAGTGACAGAAGGGGTAGTACGGCTATATGTGAGGGATTTGCTTGGGATTAACGGTGACATCACTATGCATATCATTAGTTCTCTTTCTTCTATGGATGAGCCTAGTAGGTTATTGCTACAAGCGGTTGCAGAGTCAATAGCAATTATTGATACACTGCCCACATATAATTTATCTTGCTCTAACAAGTACACACATACTTTATTTCTATCTTTTATTTCCATCAGATGTTTTGCACAGCTACATGTCCGGTGAAAACACAAAAGGAATTCCAAAACTCCCAAAGGTCTGTTAAAGTAACTTCACTACGCATTCGCTTCCCGAGGATTCGATAACCTAGGTCTACTAGGGAAAAAGAAGCTATACTACATTCGTAATTTGGATCGAAGGTATTAGGTAGCACCTCAGTAGTAACCAACATCACAACTATTTCAATACTATGAAGCCACAAGTTACAAGCTTTACTAAATTAGATAAGCAAACCCATTTTCCTAGGACAAGCTAGGAATCATTCTTTTCGTTTAAAACTCTTCAAAAAGTTTCATCAATATATAAATCATAAATATCATCACCCAAAGAAATAAATCTGTATCTGATATTTAGATGAATCACTAAAACAGTTGTTCTTTATAACAACAAGATAACAACTCTATGTATCATAGAGTTATTTCCTTGAGTAAAACCACAATGATTTCATCATGTACAAACCGTCAGAACAGTTTAGTATAAACAACCAACAATAATGCTTTAGTATAGAATCATTCCAACTATAATTAATAGTCTTCGCCAATCCAAGACAGTAACCAAGGCATCCATAGCAAATCATCTAGGCAACAATAAGATTGTATTCAGGCAGTGACCAATTGACAGGAATCACTGTCGCTAATTCTAAATCAAGCATGGAACTAGACTTTTCATAGTATGCTCACAGAAGGAATACACCTAAACCAATCTATATCACCACTAACACCAACTAATAGAGGGATGAACCCTAGAACAGAGGGTAACCCTAATTAGGGTTCATAACCACAACTAACTGGAGAGTAGAAAGAGGAGATAGAGAGTAAGGGGAGAGGAGGTCAACTTACCCATGGTCCTTGCTAGATAATAGAAGAGGAAGCAGAGGTGGCCGATGACGGTGTGCATGATGGCACAGGGAGCACCTGAAGGAGTTGCGACCCGCGCCAAACCGCAGACATGACGGCCACACGAGAAGAAGCGGTGCATACAACACCACCGCAACCCCACAACAATAGGACAACACCACAAGGTCGCCGGAGTGGGCATGTTCGTCTATGGTACCAAAGTTCGCAGGCCAGCGCATGGCGGTACCTAAGTTGCCTAAAATTGCCACGTTTCAAAAAGTTGGGCCGCCAACTACTAAGAGGGGCCATTTCGAGGCAAACTCATCTCACCCCTGCCAAATTCAAACATTCCGTTAAACTGCCCCATGAAGTAGACGGTCAGGACCCTCATGTCGGTCATCTGTCCGTGACGCGAGCGCCAACGTGGCAACCTCTTAGGCAAATTGAGTAGCTAAGTGGATTGGATGCGTTGACCAATTTCACAAATCCATTCCCACCTTTCCCCTAGCACTGGCGGCGTCGGAATCCACCCTCCAGGCAGGACGATCCTTTCGGACATTTGACTTCCGGCGCCAAGTTTCTGCGCCCAGTCGCTGATCCCGAGCTCCAATGGTGCATGCCGTAGCCGCCGTTGCGAGGCTCTAGCCCGCCTCCACCGCCGACGAGCCGAGCAGCTTGGAGGATGGCAGATCCTACTATCAAGGAAGAAGAAGTTCTGGATACAAGCGGGTGAGCTACCCTTCTCTTTGCTATTTGCACTAATTATAACTGCTAGCTGACTACTGAACCTCAAATTGTTTGTTAGCCCAACACTGACAAACATATTTTTTCCATAGTTTTATATCAAATGGGATCTCCGCAGACCCCCCTTACCTGGTTACGGTAGTCCTCTACAGGTACGACTCTAAGGGCAAGTGGTATGGACACAATTGTATCACGATGGAAGAAGCGCCTACGCAGATCTGCACTATATCTGGTATGGTTGCTGCTCTGTATAATCATGATGAATTATGGCCGAAGCTGACTGCAAAGTTTAGCTTCATGGATGAACGTGGCATCATGGTTCCTCTATCATGTGACAGTTAGCTAATTGGGTTGATGAAAAGGTATGCTTCGGCTGTCATGTTTGAGCTGAAATGTGATGTACTGGATGTGGAAGCTGCTGCAACTGGGAGTCGCCCTTCTATTCTTAGACAGGGTGGTTGCTTGAACCCAATTAGCTCCTGGTAAGCAAAGGTCTCTTGGGGTTCGCATGTTTGTGCTGAATTGTAATTTTTGTTTTATTTACTCTATAGATATTGGGTAGTTATGCAACAGTCTTGTTTCTTTGACAGGAAGCGCCGCAAGGTTAGAAACATGACTGCTGGGTCAGTCATTTTGCTGCCCGAAGAAATTAAAAACGAGTGGAAAGATGATGCTAGACACGATTCTGGTGCCCATTGTCCCGGCGATGCAGAGTACGTGAAGCTAAGAAAATTGGCACCGAGGAAGAGGAAGAAGGCAGGAAATGAAGAAGCCAGTGGACGTGAAGGCTTGGCACCCAGGCTGCGGAAGAAGGCTGCTGGCAATGAAGATGCATAGTAATGTGTTGAACTTGAACCTATATATGTAATTCTGTTAAATTTTTGAGCTCTGTGTGCGGCATGTTGCTGGGCGAAACAATCTACCCATGTTCTCTGAGTAAAATGTACCGAGCCTTAGGGTTTGGAAACACCTGAGTCGGTAGTTGAATCCGAAATTGTGATTGTGCCACTGCTATCTAAAAACATGCAGCACCGATTCCACGATTGCTGAGGGGTAGGAGGTCTCCAAATACGATGGAATGTAAGTGGCACAGAAATAAAATATTTAAGCTGCCACACTCCATGAAGCAGCAACTTATTTTAGATGCTGCACAACGACGTGGCAACATAAACAGCAATGTTCTCACCGATAATTCCCACATGAGGAGGAAACCGGTACCACTTTCTGTCCTAATCTTGAGCCCGTCTATCTCACCGCCTCTCTGCTCCTGCATTCCCTGCATCTGGCGAAGCTCCCAGATCTCCAGTAACCGGGTGTACGTGCTTCCACCATATAAATTGTGGTTGTGCCATTTTCATGCGGCACAATCCACGTAGAGTACGTTTAAACAAACCACCAATGTCAGAATACACTAGTAGAAAAGGGGTCTTTGGTCCACGGTCATATTCCCAATCCGGGACAGAGATCTAAATCGAGGAAGAAATTGATCTAAATCACAAATTCTTCCACAAATTAACCGAGACAGAGATCTAAATCGAGGCATTTAATTAATTCAACCACAAATTCTTCTAAACAAAGGTGCGATTTCACATCCTACATTAATTCAACCACTAGTCAACAATTTCACTTCCGCTGCCACTGTCCTCTGAGCCGCCGGCTTCCTTGTTGTCGTCGGACAGAACCTCCAAGATTTCCGTATTGTTCGCGAGACGGAGCACCTCTTCGCGGCGAGCGGCGGCGATGACGGTGTACTTGGTTCATCCAGGGACGGACCAGAACCTCTCCCGCCCTTCTCGGTTGGGGAGATCCCGGTGCACCACGCGCCCATCAACGACGCAGTTGCCAATCTTGGCCTTCCGCTCCTTCTTGAACAGCGCCGGCCAGTATGGGTTGGCCGTCGCATACCGAGGCAACGCCCTCTTCAACGCGGGCATCTGGTGGCGGCACGTCGTGATTTCGCTCTCCATCTCGGCTCGGCCAGGGACCAGAGCCACCGGCACCCCCGCATAGCTGATGCGCCATACGTGGGGCACTGTCGCGGGCGGCGACACGAGGATGTCGAAGTGCGCGAACATCAGTGCCTCGTAGAAGTTCAGCGAGGGCATCTCCATGGCAGCATGGTGGAGATTGGAGAGGGAGTGAGGGGATGGACGACGAAGCGACGACGTGGTGGAGATTGGAGAGGACGAGGGGATGGAAAACGAAGCGACGCGCTGTGGCGCCTCCTATTCATACATGAGGATGAAAAAGCGACGGACGAAATATCCAAGGGGCATTGGTCAGACAGAAGAAGTAATGCGGGGTTAAGACAGATTAACGGGCGACCAATTTTTTTCCTCCCAGCACTCCGGGGCCAATAGTTCAGACCGCTAGGTCAACAAGTACAACTATTACAACTTAAAAAGGCATGGAGCTTAAGCTAAATAGAACTAGTTATCACACATATCCTTGATCTTCCTAATCTTAGACCGATGCGCATCTTCCCGCGAGAGCAAGGATCGAATTGCCTGCTCCTTCCTTTTAGCATCTTCCTTGCATAACTTCAATTGTTTCTCTGCATTTTTCCTCATGCACTTGTCAATACTCATAGTTGTGAACTGTAGGACTTTGGCCTGGTGAAGGTCATTCCTTGCTTGAGTCATTTCTTGCTCTACTTTAGCCTTCAGGGCCAACACCGCGTCCCTCTTGTTCTTGCTAACCTTGTCTTGCACCCACCTGAGATCTCGCTTATGCTTGGTCGTGTCAACTGGTTCCCATAGCTTCATCTCAACACTGTCAAGAAGTGAGCTGAATACAGATTCTTTCAACTCAACAGTCATTTCCCATAGTTTTTCCAGCGTTTTCTGCATCGATTTGGGCCACTCTGGATCTACCCATTTGACAACACCACAACTTCCACCTTGCATCATTGCACGATGTCCTTGACACCGTAGAAACCTCCTGCCTCCGTTTCGTCCTTCGAACGCTACAAATTTAGCGGGCACATATCCATGTTTACATAGTAGAGGACCGTCTTCATCCGCTAAACCGTGATAGTAGGAGTCATACATCATCTGGTTGGCCTAACACATCATATGCGCATGAGTAAACAGATTAGATCTAGCTCAAAAAAAAGAGAACTGGCCATTGATGATAGAGATAGAGATGAGATGACTCACATCGAAATCACCGTCCGTGTCGTCACGGCGCGTTTCCTCGCCGTCTCCCATTGAACCCATGACGAGAGGGGAGGGGGTGGCTGCCGGAGAGGGGCTTGGGATGGAGGCACCGTCGGCATGCGGCTACGGCAGGATGGGAGTGAAGTGGGGAAAGTGGCTTCGAGGGGAAGGAAGAGAAGTACAGGGAGGAAGAGAAGTAATGGGGACATGACACTGTGATATGGCCCACTGAACTCGTGAGTCGTTACACTCGCAACAGGAGAGCGTCCGGTGTTGCCAGTTTGTTTGTCCAGAGAAAGTGTGGCCAATCATGCTGTAGAACATCCTACTCACAGATCGCTCTCACGAAGTCCATCCCAATCGTCCAAGCGCCCCAATCGAAGGGTATGTAACAATCGTCAAGCACAACAACTGTGTTAGGGCATGCCTTCTAGAAGACTCGGTCTAATGGCCACCCATGCAATGAAACTGGTGTATCCATGTGTAGTTTGTGAAAAGAACAGACATTGAATCACACTAGGTGGATCCATGTGTGGTTTGTTTAGAAGAACAGACTTGCAATGACTCTAGCTATGGTTCATGAAAAGAACACACATGTAATGACACTGGTGGATCCATGTGTGGTTCATGAAAAGAACACACATGCAGTGACACTGGTGGATCCTTATGTGGTTTGTTTAGAGGAACAAACATGCAATGACACTGGGTGTGGTTCATGAAAAGAACAGACATGCAATGACACTAGTGGATCCATGTGTGATTCATGAGCAGAACACACATCCAATGACACTGGTGGATCCTTATGTGGTTCATGAAAAGAACAAACATGCAATGACACTGGTGGATCCTTATGTGGTTTGTGAAAAGAACAGACATGAAATGACACTGGTGGATCCATGTGTGGTTCCTGAAAAGAACATACATGCAATGACACTGGTGGATCCTTATGTGGTTTGTTTAGTGGAACACACATGCAATGACACTAGGTGTGGTTCATGAAAAGAACATACATGCAATGACACTAGTGGATCCATGTGTGGTTCATGAGAAGAACAAACATGCAATGACACTGGTGGATCCATCTGTGCTTCATGAAAAGAACTTACATGCAATGACTCTAGTTGTGGTTCATGAAAAGAACATACATGCAATGACACTGGTGGATCCATATGTGGTTTATGGGAGTAACACACATGCAATGACTCTAGTTGTGATTCATGAAAAGAACAGACATGCAATGACACTGGTGGATCCATGTGTGGTTCATGAGAAGAATACACATCCAATGATACTGGTGGATCCTTATGTGGTTCATGAAAAGAACATACATGCAATGACACTGGTGGATCCTTATGTGGTTTGTTTAGAAGAACACACATGCAATGACACTCGGTGTGGTTCATGAAAAGAACAGACATGCAATGACACTTATGTATCCTTATGTGGTTTGTTTAGAGGAACAGACATGCAGTGACACTGGGTGTGGTTCATGAAAAGAACAGACATGCAATGACAGTGGTGGATTCTTATGTGGTTTGTTTAGAAGAACACACATGCAATGACCCTGGTGGATCCATGCGTGGTTTGTGGAAAGAACAGACATGCAATCACACTAGGTGGATCCATGTGTGGTTTGTGGAAAGAACATACATGCAATGACTCTAGCTATGGTTCATGAAAAGAACACACATGCAATGACATTGGTGGATCCATGTGTGGTTTGTGAAAAGAACAGACATGAAATCACACTAGGTGGATCCATGTGTGGTTTTTTTAGAAGAACACACATGCCATGACTCTAGCGGTGGTTCATGAAAAGAACACACATGCAATGACACTGGTGGATCCATGTGTGGTTCATGAGAAGAACATACATGAAATCACACTAGGTGGATCCATGTGTGGTTTGTTTAGAAGAACACACATGCAATGACTCTAGCTGTGGTTCATGAAAATAACACACATGCAATGACACTGGTGGATCCATGTGTTGTTCATGAAAAGAACATACATGCAATGACACTGGTGGATCCTTATGTGGTTTGTTTAGAGTAACAGACATGCAATGACACTGGGTGTGGTTCATGAAAAGAACAGACATGCAATGACACTGGTGGATCCATGTGTTGTTCATGAAAAGAACACACATGCATTGACACTGGTGGATCCTATTGTGGTTCATGAAAAGAACAGACATGCAATGAAACTGGTGGATCCTTATGTGGTTTGTGAAAAGAACAGACATGCAATGACATTGGTGGATCCTTATGTGGTTCATGAGAAGAACAAACATGCAATGACACCGGTGCATCCTTATGTGGTTTGTTGAAAAGAACAGACATGCAATGACACTGGTGGATCCTTATGTGGTTTGTTTAGAGGAACAGACATGTAATGACACTGTGTGTGGTTCATGAAAATAACAGACATGAAATGACAGTGGTGTAGCATATGTGGTTTGTGAAAAGAATAGACATGCAATCACACTAGGTGGATCCATTTGTGGTTTGTTTAGAAGAACACACATGCAATGACTCTAGGTGTGGTTCATGAAAATAACACACATGCAATGACACTGGTGGATCCATATGTGGTTCATGAAAAGAACAGACATGCAATGATACTAGTGGATCCTTATGTGGTTTGTTTAGAGGAACAAACATGCAATGACACTGGGTGTTGTTCATGAAAAGAACAGACATGCAATGGCATTGGTGGATCCTTACGTGGTTTGTTTAGAAGAACACACATGCAATTACACTGGTGGATCCATGTGCGGTTTTTGAAAAGAACAGACATGCAATCACACTAGGTGGATCCATGTGTGGTTTGTGGAAAGAACATACATGCAATGACTCCAGCTGTGGTTCATGAAAAGAACACACATGCAATGACACTGGTGGATCCATGTGTGGTTTGTGAAAAGAACAGACATGAAATCACACAAGGTGGATCCATGTGTGGTTTGTTTATAAGAACACACATGCAATGACTCTAGCTGTGGTTCAGGAAAAGAACACACATGCAATGACACTGGTGGATCAATGTGTGGTTCATGAGAAGAATAGACATGTAATCACACTAGGTGGATCCATGTGTGGTTTGTTTAGAAGAACACACATGCAATGATTCTAGCTGTGGTTCATGAAAAGAACACACATGCAATGACACTAGTGGATCCATGTGTTGTTCATGAAAACAATAGACACTGGTGGATCCTTATGTGGTTTGTTTAGAGGAACAAACATGTAATGACACTGGGTGTGGTTTATGAAAAGAATAGAGATGCAATGACAATGGTGGATCCTTATGTGGTTTGCTTAGAAGAACACACATGCAATGACACTGGTGGATCCTTGTGTGGTTCATGAGGAGAATACACATCCAATAACACTGGTGGATCCTCAATGACTCTAGCTGTGGTTCATGAAAAGAATAGACATGCAATGATGCTGGTGGATCCATATGTGGTTTGTGGAAGTAACAGACATGCAATGACTCTAGCTGTGGTTCATGAAAAGAACAGACATACAATGACACTAGTGGATCCTTATGTGGTTTGTCTAGAAGAACACACATGCAATGACACTGGCCGTGGTTCATGAAAAGAATAGACATGCAATGACACTGGTGGATCCTTATGTGGTTTGTTTAGAGGAATAGACATGCAATGACACTAGGTGTGGTTCATGAAAAGAACAGACATGAATGACCGTGGTGGATCCTTATGTGGTTTGTTTAGAAGAACACACATGTAATGACACTGGTGGATCCATGTGTGGTTTGTGAAAAGAACAGACATGCAATCACATTAGGTGGATCCATGTGTGGTTTGTGGAAATAACATACATGCAATGACTCCAGCTGTGGTTCATGAAAAGAACACACATGCAATGACACTGGTGGATCCATGTGTGGTTTGTGAAAAGAACACACATGCAATCACACTAGGTGGATCCACGTGTGGTTTGTTTAGAAGAACACACATTCAATGACTCCAGACGTGGTTCATGAAAAGAACAAACATGCAATGACACTGGTGGATCCATGTGTGGTTCATGAGAAGAACATACATGCAATCACACTAGGTGGATCCATGTGTGGTTTGTTTAGAAGAACACACATGCAATGATTCTAGCTATGGTTCATGGAAAGTACACACATGCAATGACACTGGTGGATCCATGTGTTGTTCATGAAAAGAACAAACATGCAATGACACTGGTGGATCCTTATGTGGTTTGTTTAGAGGAATAGACATGCAATGACACATGGTGTGGTTAATGAAAAAAAGACATACAATGACAGTGGTGGATCCTTATGTGGTTTGTTTAGAAGAACACACATGCATTGACACTGGTGGATCCATGTGTGGTTTGTGAAAAGAACAGACATGCAATCACACTAGGTGGATCCATGTGTGGTTTGTGGAAAGAACATTCATGCAATGACTCCAGCTGTGGTTCATGAAAAGAACACACATGCAATGACACTGGTGGATCCATGTGTGGTTTGTGAAAAGAACAAACATGCAATTACACTAGGTGGATCCATGTGTGGTTTGTTTAAAAGAACACACATGCAATGACTCTAGCTGTGGTTCATGAAAAGAACACACATGCAATGACACTGGTGGATCCATGTGTGGTTCATGAGAAGAACATACATGCAATCACACTAGGTGGATCCATGTGTGGTTTGTTTAGAAGAACACACATGCAATGACTCTAGCTGTGCTTCATGAAAAGAACACACATGCAATGACACTGGTGGATCCATGTGTTGTTCATGAAAACAACAGACACTGGTGGATCCTTATGTGGTTTGTTAAGAGGAACATACATGCAATGACACTGGGTGTGGTTTATGAAAAGAACAGACATGCAATGACAATGGTGGATCCTTATGTGGTTTGTTTAGAAGAACACACATGCAATGACACTGGTGGATCCATGTGTGGTTCATGAGAAGAATACACATCCAATGCCACTGGTGGATCCTCGATGACTCTAGCTGTGGTTCATGAAAAGAACAGACATGCAATGACGCTGGTGGATCCATATGTGGTTTGTGGAAGTAACAGACATGCAATGACTCTAACTGTGGTTCATGAAAAGAACACACATACAATGACACTGGTGGATCAATGTGTGGTTCATGAGAAGAATAGACATGTAATCACACTAGGTGGATCCATGTGTGCTTTGTCTAGAAGAACACACATGCAATGACACTGGGTGTGGTTCATGAAAAGAATAGACATGCAATGACCCTGGTGGATCCTTATGTGGTTTGTTTAGAGGAATAGACATGTAATGACACTAGGTGTGGTTCATGAAAAGAACAGACATGAATGACCGTGGTGGATCCTTATGTGGTTTGTTTAGAAGAACACACATGTAATGACACTGGTGGATCCATGTGTGGTTTGTGAAAAGAACAGACCTGCAATCACATTAGGTGGATCCATGTGTGGTTTGTGGAAAGAACATACATGCAATGAATCCAGCTGTGGTTCATGAAAAGAACACACATGCAATGACACTGGTGGATCCATGTGTGTTTTGTGAAAAGAACAGACATGCAATCACACTAGGTGGATCCATGTGTGGTTTGTTTAGAAGAACACACATTCAGTGACTCCAGATGTGGTTCATGAAAAGAACACACATGCAATGACACTAGTGGATCCATGTGTGTTTCATGAGAAGAACAAACATGCAATCACACTAGGTGGATCCTTGTGTGGTTGGTTTAGAAGAACACACATGCAATGATTCTAGCTATGGTTCATGAAAAGAACACACATGCAATGACACTGGTGGATCCATGTGTTGTACATGAAAAGAACAGACATGCAATGACACTGGTGGATCCTTATGTGGTTTGTTTAGAGGAATAGACATGCAATGACACTGGGTGTGGTTCGTGAAAAGAATAGACATACAATGACAGTAGTGGATCCTTATGTGGTTTGTTTAGAAGAACACACATGCATTGACACTGGTGGATCCATGCGTGGTTTGTGAAAATAACAGACATGGAATCACAATAGGTGGATCCATGTGTGGTTTGTGGAAAGAACATTCATGCAATGACTCCAGCTGTGGTTCATGAAAATAACACACATGCAATGACACTGGTGGATCCATGTGTTGTTTCTGAAAAGAACAAACATGAAATTACACTAGGTGGATCCATGTGTGGTTTGTTTAGAATAACACACATGCAATGACTCTAGCTATGGTTCATGAAAAGAACACACATGCAATGACACTGGTGGATCCATGTGTGGTTTGTTTAGAAGAACACACATGCAATGACTCTAGCCGTGGTTCATGAAAAGAACACACATGCAATGACACTGGTGGATCCATGTTTTGTTCATGAAAAGAACAGACATGCAATGACACTGGTGGACCTTATGTGGTATGTTTAGAGTAACAGACATGCAATGACACTGGTGTAGTTCATGAAAAGTACAGATATGCAATGACACTGGTGGATCCATGTGTGGTTCATGAAAAGAACACACATGCAATGACACTGGTGGATCCTTATGTGGTTCATGAAAAGAACAGACATGCAATGACACTGGTGGATCCTTATGTGGTCTGTGAAAAGAACAGACATGCAATGACACTGGTGGATCCTTATGTGGTTCATGAGAAGAACAAACATGGAATGACACTGGTGGATCCTTATGTGGTTTGTTGTTGAAAAGAACATACATGCAATGATACTGGTGGATC